>ML664177.1:28631051-29087253 GCA_007570785.1 Antilocapra americana | reverse complement strand
CCGGAGGGGAAGCATATGTAAACCCATGGTGATATCATGACAATGTATGGCAAAAACAATTAAAAAAAAAATAAAAAATAAAAATAAAAATCAAGATACAGTAAAACAAAAGCAACCCAAATTATCACATCCAGAGAACATCTAGTCTTTTCATAATTTTTAAAATTATGCAAGTAATACATGCTTATTATAAACACTCAATGGACACAGAAGTATGCAGAATACAAAGTATTATCTCTGCTTCTGTATCTCAGAGGCAACAACTATTAAAAGTTTGGGAATGATAATTCCATTAAAAAAACTGGGAATCCCAAAGATTTAAACTCTAGAAGACTAGGTTGACCCTGAATTCAGACTTCAAAGCTGATGATTGGTCTCTACAGTTCTATGCAGATGTGAGCCTGGAGCCTTTGGGCTTTGTTAGAGACACAAGGGACAAAGACTCCGGCTGGGTAGAGGCACCAGGAAGTGCCTGTCACATTCCCTTCCACAAAGACGTTGATTGTGAGTTACAAGCCATTAGGCTGGAAATTGTATTTGCATGTTAATTCTTTAAGCTTCAAATCTTTTCATCCTGGCCTCAGGCTTTTGCACAGTTTGCTAAAGAAATTCTGTCAATTCACCTCATTTTACCTGTTCTTGACCTGTGACTGGTTGACTCAGGTTTTTGGTGAGTGAGTGTGTGCGTGTGTGTGCGCACTGGCACAATTAACTGCGGTAGAATTTTGGAAACGAACTGTTTCTCTTGGACTGCAACTGGCTTTCATCCAAGATAGTGCCCGAGGGTCATGTCCACAGAATCTGAAATGATCTGTTTTTTTTTTTTATCTTATTAAAAGAAAATTTTTTTACAATGTTTTGTTGGTTTCTGCCATACAACAATGTGAATCAGCCATAATTATACACTCGTCCTCTCCCTCTCAAGCCTCCCTCCCCTCTCCCCATCCCATCCCTCCAGGTCATCACCGAGCACTAGACTGGGCTCCCTGTGCTACACAGCAACTTCTCAGCAGCTATCCATCTGAAACCTGATAGTGTCTATGTGTTAGTATAATATATGTCAATAATATCTATAATATAATTATAATATCTATATGTTCATTATAATATCTACATGTTAATGCTATTTTCTATATTTGTCCCACTCTCTCCCTCCCCCACTGTGTCCACAAGTTCGCTCTCTACATCTGTGTCTCCATTCCTTCCCTGCAAATAGGTTTATCAATACCATTTCTATTGATGTACTATTTTTGTTTTTCTGATTTTTGTGGTGGTTAAACACCTTAATCTAGAGAATAACAGCTTGCCCTGCAGAGAGACCTCCATGCCTTTTGGGGGAGCTCTTGGGAGGGGCATGAGCTTTGAATTCAGCCAAGGTAGAATGTGCCTTGATAGGAGGCTAAGAGGGGTGAGTCCTGCCCACAGGTAGCCCTGAGTGTCAATCTTTCCTATGACTAGCTGTCAACTATGTACCACAAGGGCTTCCCTGGTGGTTGTGATGGTAAAGAATAAGCCTGCAATGCAGGAGACCCAGGTTAGATCCCTGGGTCAAAAAGATCCCTTGGAGAAGGAAATGGCAACCTACTCCAGTATACTTGCCTGGAGAATCCCATGGACAGAAGAGCCTGCTGGGCTACAGTTCATAAGGTTACAAAGAGTTGGACATGACTGTGTGGTACATAATATACTTACGTACCACAAAACCAATTTGTGCTGATGTGCTAAGATCCTGGCCTTACTCTTTCCTCCAGAGGTGGCCAGACCTAGTGGCTCCATTTATAATTGCTTTTTAAAAATAAGACAGCAACATACTATACAGGTTATTTTCTATATTGTTTTTCTCTGTTCAATATTTTTTTACATCTCTTTGCAAGTTGATACATATAGACTTGCTTCATTCTTTGTAATAGCTGTGTAGTATTCCAACAAATATGAAGTTTCCAGTTTCCTTTTTCTATGATGACCAATTGTATAATAAATATTCTTGCTCATAGTTTTTGGAAGGGTGCTTTTCTGTTGGTTGGAGAGATTCCCAGAAGCACATTGCTCTTGGGTCAGAGAGAGTCCATATCTTTAACTTTAATAAATCCTGCTAGATTACTTTCTAAAATGGTTGAAATAATGTACAGTTCCAACAGGGTTTATGAGTGCCTCTTCCCTCACATTCTTGCCAGCATTAGATGTTATCAATCTTTGTAAATTTGGAGGCTGAGAAATAGGATCACATTTTTGTTTTCATTTGCACTTCCCTGAAAACTAATGATTTTTTGCTTTAGTCTTCAATTGTGCTCTGTTATCTTTGCATTGATACATTGTTTTTGTGTATGACTTGAGTTGGAATTACATGTAAAAACAGAAGGTGATGACCTTCGAGAAAGTCAAACAGCTTGGAGAAGATTGAGTATGTTTTCTAGATTATTCTTCAGGCCACATGAGGGTTCCTGACAGTATCTGGTTCTATTTCAGACATACAGATGAAAGGATGAGACTATGGTCAAACTAGGACAACTTAGAAAAATGGAATTGGGGTGACTTTCTCCATAGGCAGAGTTGAGCACAGACAGATGGGCTTTTCCAGGAGGTAGTGAGTTCTTCATTCCTAGGAGGATTTAAGCGGCTATCAGAAGGCCATCTTCTATTTATTTATTTAGGATAAAGTGGTGAATAAGACGAGGATGCTCTCTGCCTTCATCAGCCTCAGAGTCTAGTGAGGAAGTCATATGCTTAATTATACATGATTATACATATATGTGTTTAATTACAAATAAGACAAACACTAAAAGCCATGCAGGGGAAAGTGTTTATTTAGGTCTTCTGTTCATTTTTCAATTGGGTTGTTTGGGGATATTTTGTTGAATTGTATGAGCTGTTTGTGTATTTTGGAAATTAAGCCCTTGTTGGTCTCACAGTTTGCAAATATTTTCTCTAGTCCATAGGTTGTCTTTTCATTTTATTTATGGTTTCCTTTGCTGTGCAAAAGCATAAGTTTGATTAGATCTTAGTTGTTTATTTTTGCTTTAATTTCTATTGCCTTGGGAGAGTGACCTGAGAAAACATTGGTGTGATTTATGTCAGAGAATGTTCTCTTCTCGGAGTTTTACAGTATCTGTCTTATATTTAAGTCTTTAAGCCATTTTGAGTTTATTTTTGTGTATAGTGTTAGGGAGTATTCCAACTTCATTGATTTACATGGGATTTTCCAGCTTTCCCAACAACATTTGCTGAAGAGGCTGTCATTTCTCCATTGTATATTCTTGCCTCATTTGTCTAAGATTAGACAGGTGTGTGGGTTTATTCTGGGGCTCTCTATTCTGTCCTATTGATCTGTGTCTGTTTTTGTGCAAATACCATGTTGTTGTTTCTTTTAAAATTTTATTCTTGTTTATTTTTGGCTGTGCTGAGTCTTCATTGCTGTACAGGCTTTTCTCTAGTTGTGGCAAGCTGGGACCATGCTCTAGTTGCTGTGCACAGGCCTCTCATTGTGGGAGTTTCTCTTGTTGCAGAGCATGGGCTCTAGGGTACACAGGCTTCGGGAGCTGTGGTATGTGGGCATAGTAGTTGTGGCTTCTGAGCTCTAGAGAGCAGGCTCAATAGTTGTGGCACGTGGGCATAGCTGCTCCGCAGTATGTGGGATCTTCCTGGATCAGGGATCGAACCCATGTTTCCTGCACTGGCAGGTGGATTCTTTACCACTGAGCCACCAGGGAAGCCCTACCATGTTGTTTTGGTTATTGTAGCTTTGTAATGTTGGCTGAAGTCTGGGAGAGTTATGGCTTCAGTTTTTGTTCTTTGTCCTCAGGATTGCTTTAGTAATTCCGTGTCTTTTGATAATACCATATACATTTTAGGATCGTTTATCCTAATTCTGTGAAAAACATCATGGGTAATTAACTGATAGAGGTAGCATTAAATTTGCAGATGGCTTTGGGTAGTATGGCCCTTTAAAACATATTTAGTGAGTCTTAGTTGTGGCACGAGAGATATTTTGTTTAAGTGCATGGGTTCTTTGTTGTGGTGTGCAGGCTTCTCTAATCACAGCACCCAGGTTTAGTTGCCCTGCACCATGTGGGATCTTAGTTCCCCTAACAAGGATCCCCTGCATTGGAAGGCAGATTCTTAATCTCTGGACCACAAGGAAAGTCCCAGTGTGGCCATTTTAATAATATTAATGCTTCCAACCCAAGAGCATGGGATATCTTTCCATTTTTTTGAATCATCTTCATTAGCAGAATTTTATAGTTCTCAGCATAGAAGTCTTGCACCTCTTTGATCACCTTTGTTTCTAAGTATTTTATTTTTTTAAAGGGACTTTAAAAGAATTTTTTTTTTTTTTTTTGCTTTGCCGTTCCGATTGTTCCTGGTTAGTGTAAAGAAATAGAGCAGCTTTCTGTTGGTTGATCCTGTATCCCGCTCCTTTGCTGTGCAGTGATCTCCACGGGCTGCTAACCAACCATTTACAGATCTCAGAACAGAGGGCAGACCACAGTCCTCCCTAACAGAGAGGCTGCCTGCATGACTTCTCCCTTTCAGTCCTCCAGGATCTGCTAAGAGTGCCTGCAGTAGATGGAATGGTTGCCCCTCCCCCTTAGAGTCAAGCCATGTCCTAATGCCAAGAATCTGTGAATGTCACCTGATGAGGCAAAATCAAGGGTCTTGAATGGAGGCGTTTACCTTGGATTATCTGTGAGCTAAGTCACTTCAGTCATGTCCAATTCTTTGCGACTCTATGGACTATAGACTGCCAGCCTCCTCTATTGGGATTCTCCAGGCAAGGATACTGGAGTGGGTTGCCATGCCTTCCTTCAGGGAATCTTCCCAACCTAGGGATAAAACCTGTGTCTCTTTCGTTTCCTGCATTGGCAGATGGGTTCCTTGCCATTAGCGCCACCTGGAAATCTGGGGGACCCTAAATGCCATCACAAGTGAGTGAAAGTCACTCAGTCGTGTCCGACTCTTTGCGACCCTGTGGACTATACAGTCCATGGAATTCTCCAGGCCAGAATACTGGAGTGGGTAGCTTTTCCCTTCTCCAGGGGCCCTCTCTACCCAGAGATCAAACCCAGGTCTCCCACACTGAAGGGAGATTCTTTACTGGCTGAGCCACAAGGGAAGCCCTAAATGTCATCACAAAGAGGCATATAAAAGAGATGCAGAGAAAGATTTTATTTTTTAAAAAATATTTATTTATTTGGCTGTGCTGGGTCTTATTTACAGAACATGGGATCTTCGATCTTTGTTGCAACATGGGGGAGCTAGTTCCCTGACCAAGGATCAGACCTGGGTACCCTGCATTGGGAGCAGAGTCTTAGCCACTAGAGCACCAGGGAAGTCTCTAGTAAAGAGAGATGTTATCCAGACACACAGAGAAGGTGATGTGAAGATGGAGGCAGAGATTGGAGTAATGTAGCCACAGAACTGGGAATGCCAGGGAAGCCAATGGAAATTGGAAGAGGCTTGAACAGTTCAGCTTCTAGAGTCCACAGAGAGAGTGTGGCAGTGATGATGCCTTGGTTTCAGACTGAGTTGTGAGAAAGTATATTTCCAGTTTTAAACCACCAAGTTTGTGGTCAACTGTTATAGGAACCAATTTCAGCGTCTAAGACCTGAGCTTTCTAGCCCCCAGATAAGAACTCAAGTCTGGGCCATGTCTCTATGGGACAGACCATTGTCAGAATCTGTTGGGAATGACGGGGAGCTGGCTTGGGGGTCACAGTGTGCAGACCAGCTGGAGTGGTGGTGGGCAAGGCTCTGCTGAGAGTCAGCTGAGCCCCAGCATTAGGTCACAGGCTGTGCTGTGCTATGCTTAGTCACTCAGTTGTGTCGGACTCTTTGTGACCCCATGGATTGCAACGCCCCCCACCCCCCACCGCCCCAGGCTCTTCTGTCCATGAGGATTCTCCAGGCAAAAATACTGGAGTGGGTTGCCATGCCCTCCTGCAGGGGATCTTCCAGATCCAGGAATCAAACCAGGGTCTCTTGCATTGCAGGTGGATTCTTTACCAGCTGAGCTACCAGGGAAGCACAAGTCACAGGCTCCCTGGAACCAAACTTCTGCTGCATTTGAGAATCCTGGCCACTTCCCCTGCAGTCAGGAATAGGGCTCTGCCAGGCAGCTGGTGTTTTGAGGGGGAAATAGGCATGCAGGGCTTCTGGCAGCAAGATGGGGAAAGAAATTGGAGGCAAAGGAGGGAGCGCAGGACTGGCTTGGCGGCAGAGCTGGTGCTAATTCATTCCAACAGCCTTTCCTGTTGGCTCAGCCTTTTCCAGCCCGCAAGGTGTTCTGTTGCCTTTGCAGATCTTGGCGAGAGCGCCCTGGGAGGCAGACAGGGAGGGTGCTGTGGTATAGGAAATGCAAGGTGGGTGTCAGCTGGCCTGGGCCTCACAGCTGGTGAGTGGGGGAGACAGGAGCAGCTGCCTCCAACCCAGTGCGCATTTCTCAGCTTCAGGGAGCTAAGAGTTGAGCTCAGGCAGGTGCCACCAGGCAGGCGGGACATCTGTTTGCTTCAGGGGACTGCTCCAGCAATACACAGTGCTTCTGGGAGGGGCTGTTGCAGGCTGAGTTTCCCAGGAAGGGGACGGAGCGTGCACACTGTTAACCAGAAAGAGTTTGGGGGGATTTATGTCTAGGGAAGAAGGGAGGATAAGGAGGCGAGACCAGGCAGAGGGATGGCTGCAGTACCCTCTTCCTCAGCCAACCCCAAAGAGAGCTCAGGAACCCCTCTTCTCAGAGCAGAGGTCCTTCAGAACCCCAGAAGCCCAGAAAGGCAGAAGGAGCCTCCAGCATGGCTTATTCCTACCTTCTTGTTTTAGAAGGGGGATGTCCAGGCTCAGAGGATGGCAAGGATGTCTCCAAGGCCACCCACAAATTTGACAATGCCCAGCTCCTACAGCTCCCCCATAGATCACTCCTTGGCTCCTCCTTTCTTCAGCAGAGCTGGTTCCTCTTCCAGGCAGCTGCCCCTGATTACCCCACCCACCTTCTCCACCCACTCAGGTCTCTTCCTTGGCAATGACAGCTTCACTCTGCAAGGAGAACTCAGTGGTAATTGATAAGCCCAGAAGCTTCGGTATCCCCTGAGCCCCTGAGCAAGTCACAGGGTTTGAGGTCAGAGGCTATTATTTAAATTTTAAAAATTATTTAAATTTATAAAAATTATATAAATTCATATTTATATTTTATATTTCACCAGGTTATTATTTTACATTGACTACATTGAAAGCTCTTTGAGGATTGATTCAATATTCTCATCCCTCTTCACTTCCCAGGAGAGCTATTAGGATACGGCTGGGAATCCCGTAAACATCAGCAAACACCATAACAAAATGAGAGGAAAGAGAGAGAGAAAGTGTGTGTATGTGTATCCTTTTCAATTAACCACACTTAACCTGCCGGGGTCCAGCCTCGGCAGGTCCGAGGGTCTTGAGGGATGAGTGGCATCGGCAGAAGAACTGAGCAGAGTCGATGTGTGGTGATGGAGCAGTCTCTCTGTTTATTGTTGTTGGTTTACAGTTTTTATAGCCAAAAGATATCCCCATTACATCACCTATCATTCTATACAATTTTTTCTTTTCTACCACCCACAGCAACCTTATCATTGAGTTCATTCCCCAAACTATCATGAAACATTCCCTTTGCAGAAGTCAGATTTTTATGTAATTAGATTTAACAATAGTATGTTTACCATTTGAATGTCTTCAGTATACTTCATTCAATCATGATAAGTACATCAACCTAAGTAGAAAGGTTACATTTCTCTTATCAGGTACAACTATGTAGAAGCTAGAGGGAAGGGCTTAAGCTTGAGACTGTTTATTCTAGTAACCTACTCCAGTTCTTACGAGGAAAGAGGACAAAGAGACAGTTTAGAGAGAGGAAAGAGAACTAAGAGACAGTCAAGCAGCACTGCTTTAGCAATAAAACCCTATTAACCTTATAACTACTAAAATGAATTCCTATGTCTACATATCCTAAAGCAATCAATATCTCCAACTATGCTGGCCACAATTATGAGCGTTCCTAAGTCTCAATCGAGCCTGATTTCTTCAAGGAAGCGAGCCTCCTCCGTGGAGTGGTCAGGGGAGTGGGAGGTGGAAAGGTGACCCAAGTACGAGCCTTTCTGGTGGTGGCCTTGCCATGACCTCCAGAGAACTCTTGGTAAACTCCCCAGTAAGGAGTAGTAATCCATTTAAATGTCCCTTTCATTCCTCCATAGCCGGAAGGTGATCCACCTTCCCGGATCCTCTGGTCGATAAGGTCTGGGGGAATTATCTCAGGACGAATTCTTTCCAACTGTGACTGACCTACTGAGATGAGCCAATGTTCCGAGCATGGACAGAACTTCCAAGAAAAATACCAGAGTGGGGCTTGCCCAGGATGCCCCATAAAGAAAGTCAGCTTTGCAATTTCTTTCTTAGGCTCGTGACCTTGTCATCCGAGCAAGGGGGCATCCTGACGGCTCCCAGCATTAACCCTTGTTATGAAATGTAACAGCAGGACAACTAACATGGCCTGAGTACCCATCCTGCACCAAGCACATCTCACTTAATCCTCCCAACAGTCCTATGAGCAGGTATTATGACCCTCATTTTACAGGGGAGGAAATTGAAGTTCAGAGAGGTCAAGTAACTTACCCAACATTACACAGCTGGCAAGTGGTGGAGCCAGGACTTAAAGTTGAGACTGTGGCTTCAAAGCCCACGAACCTCTTCTGGACCGAGAGACACTTTGCAGTGTCTGCTTGAGTCCTGTGCCCCAGGGTTGCTGAGTTCAGAGCCACTGGCAGATGATTGGTGGGATCACTGATGTCACCCTAGCTTAGGAATGATTTATGGTTTGGACAAGAGGTGAGTTATAACTTTTCTGTCTAGAAACGTCACTGACCAGTCATAACTACTTAGAATACCTTTGCTTTGGGTGTGTTGAAAACCTTTTCCTGTGGTGGTTTGTAACATACATGCAGTATATGTCACTTCTTCCACAATGAGGTGTTGGGAGAGATCCCCCAGGAATCTCCTCCAGCCCCTCTAGATGCTCCAAGAACAGCTTAGGAAGATTAAAAACTCCCACTGCTACTGACCCCCCAGCCTTCTCCTGGGCTGTGTAGTGGGCGTGTGACACATTGCCCAGCGCTCCCTTCAGAAATGAAGGAAGATGTCCATTGATAGATGAATGGATAAAGAAGTTGTGATATATATACACAATGGAATATTACTCAGCCATAAAAAGGAACACATTTGAGTCAGTTCTAATGAGGTGGATGAACCTAGAACCTATTATACAGAGTGAAATGAGCCAGAAAGAGAAAGATAAATACTGTATTCTAACACATATATGTGGAATCTAGAAAAATGGTACTGAAGAATTTATTTACAGAGCAACAGTGGAGAAACAGACATAGAGAATAGACTCATGGACATAGAGAGAGGGGAGGGGAGGGTGAGATGTATGGAGAGAGTAACATGGAAACTTACATTACCGTATGTAAAACAGGTAGCCAATGAAAATTTGCTGTATGGCTCGGGAAACTCAAACAGGGGCTCTGTATCAACCTAGAGGGGTGGGATGGGGAGGAAGGTTCAAAAGGGAGGGGATGTATGTATACCTACGGCTGATTGATTTTGAGGTTTGACAGAAACCAGCAAAATCCTGTAAAACAATGATCCTTCAATAAAAAATTAATTAATTAAAAAAAAAAAGAAATGAAGGAAGAGTTCCTGGCTGCTGAAAGCCTCTGAGGCCGAGAGCCCTGACCTAGCATTCAGAGATTATACAGCTGCAGAGAGACACTATACCCAAGATTATGCCCCTTTCTGTTTAAAAAAAATTTTTTTTAGTTTTACTTCCTATTTTTAAATAAATTATTTATTTAATTTTTGGCTAACTAATTATTTTGGTGGGAGGTTGTTGCTGTGCATGGGCTTTCTCGAGTTCCAGCAAACGAGGGTTATTCTTCATTGCCTCGCTCCGGCTTCTCACCGCAGTGGCTTCTCTCGTCGTAGAGCAAGGGCTCTAGGTACACAGGTCCAGTAACTGCAGTACTGGGGCTCGCTAGCCCTGATGCGCTGGCTTGGCTGCTCTGAGGCACGTGGAATCTTCCCAGACCAGGGATCGGCGCTGTGTCCTCGGCATTGGCAGGAGGGTTCGTATCTACTGTAGCACCAGGGAAGTCCTCTGTTTTTTAAATATTGTTTTAAGTTAAACATCTTTATTGTTTAAACATTTTTTTAATTGAAGTATAGTTGATTTACAATGCTGTGTCAATTCCTACTCTACAGCGAAGTGACTCAGTGTTATACATATATACGTTCTTTTTAAAATATTCTTTTCCATTATGGTTTATCCCAGGAGAGTGGATATAGTTCCCTGAACCATACAGTAGGTTCTTGTTGTTTATCCATTCAATATGTAATAGTTTGCAACTACCAACCCCAGATTCCCAGTCCATCCCTCTCCCTCCTCCCCTCCCCTGGGACAACCACAAATCTGATCTCTATGTCTGCAAGTCTGTTTTTGCTTCATAGACATGGTCATTTGTGCCATATTTTAGATTCCACATATAAATGATATTATATGATATTTGTCTTTCTCTTTCTGACTTACTTCAGTTAGTGTGATAATCTCTAAGTTGCATCCATGTTGCTACAAATTGCATCGTTTTGTTCTTTTTGATGACTGAGTAGTGAATATATGTATATATATATATATATTTGAATACAATGGAGATATATATATATATATATATCTCACATCTTCCTTATCCATTTGTCTGTTGATGGACATTTAGGTTGTTTCCTTGTCTTATATGTCCCTTTCTAGAACAGTGCACACCCAGTGATCAGCACAGGGTGAAAAGACCCGGCCTTCTGTTCCCAATTTGACGTAGCTGTAAATGGTTACCTAGCTATGGGGTTGGCTGAGGCCATTGTTGAGGATGGCTCTGCCACTCTTTTCCCCCTGTCCAGCCCCACTTCCTTCCCTTCCTTTCCACAAACACAAGTGCCCCCAGATTATTAAGACTTTTGAGATGATGTTCAGTTAAGTACACCCCTTCTGAGTGCAGCCCCTGTGCAGTTGCACAGATTGTAGACTGATAAAGCCACCCTGGTCAGACCTGTCCACTGCAGAGTGACAGCCAGCTTTGTGAGGCAGCGAACTGTGGAGTGAGGAGGGTGGGCCTTGAGTATCAGGAGAGAACTGTGTTCAAGTTCACAAGCTGTGCAGGTAGGATTGCTTGTCTGGGGGCGGCGACTGAGTGAGCTGGGAACCTTCTGACCCGGGGCCACCAGCTGCCAGGCCTGGCCCTGGGAGGAGCCCCTCAGTGTCGGGGCTTCAAAGCAGCTGTGGCAGGTTGGTGATAGCTTCATCGTTCCCCACCGCGTGGGGAGTGAGTCTTTACTCAGGGGCATCATCCTTCCTCAGATCCTCGACTGTTCAAAGCCTCTCCTAGGCAGGAGGCAGGGCTGGAAAAATCTTCTTGGAAGAGAGGAACAGAAAAGGTGCACCCGGGCAACCTTTGGCAGATTCCTGAGGTGGTAGAGTCTTGCAAAAGTGAGCAGCTTGCTGGACAGACAGAGCTGTTGAGGGTAGAGAGAACTTATGGCTTCTGGTCAGCAACCAGCAGCCTTCTCAGATCTGCCAGCTCTGGCCGGAGGGAGACCTCTTCACTGGTTCCAGCATCATGACTAAGGGGGCCTGCTTGACTCCCACCACCCCCACTTGGTACTCTGTTGGGACTGGGAACTCAGAATATCATCTTCAAAAAAACCTGATCCCTGGAGCCTAGGACCGAGGGCCTGGCATACAGCAGGTGCTCAATAAACAGTAATTAGTAGTGTTGAGTTGCTAAGAAGTACTAGCCTTCCACCCCTGACATCATTTCTTCAGCCCCAGGCATGGGGAGAGCCAGGCAAGACCCACATCCCCCTGCTCCTCTCCCCTCCTCACTCCCCTGTCCTTCCTCTTCCACCTTCCAAATCTCCAGGGGTCCTAGGGTGCACCATGTAAAGACAGATCTATCATTAGATAAAAAGCACCCTTGAGGATGATCTGGGCAGGACTAGGTCTTTGGAAGCTGAATTTTCTGGCACCAGGCTTGATGTAGCCTCCATATCTGAAGGTCTGACCTTCATACTCTCAGTGATGCCTGCTGTTGCTGGTGCCACAAAATCCAATTTCGAATAATAACATTTATTTGAATATCACAGTCTCTATCTCTGTCTAATTTTCATCCCTATCGTTTCTTCATGCTTCTGTTGACAACATCTCAGTTCTCCAAGATGGCCATAAAATTGAGTCAAGGTACATCAGATTTTCTTCCCAGGGGTGATAAGTGCAGTAGAACAGAAATCCTCTCAGCGAAGAAAAACATGTGTTCATTTTTATTGTTGAAAAATGTATGCAAAATTTCCATGATACAAGACACTTGTTATTAGCCAGTAACTTTTATTATGAAGGTTTTCCCCACCCCCAGCAAACTAGAAACCAATGAGCGTTTTCCAAGGTTGAGGAAACACTGGTCAGACAGAGGTCGAGGGGAGATTTGTCACTAGAGTTGGTCCCTGGCTGGGCAAAGCTGGGGGACTCCTGGGGATGCATTACTTAGTGTGGTCACCAGGGGCCTGGGTGTGTGTCCAGAGCCTGAATCCTAATTTCAGCTCCAGTACTGGAGAAGGAAATGGCAACCCACTCCAGTATTCTTGTCTGGGAAATCCCATGGACAGAGGAGCCTGGCAGGCTACAGTCCATGGAGTCGCAAAGAGTTGCACATGACTTAGTGATTAAGCAACAACAACTGCAGGCAGGGCCTTGGACATTCCATTTCTGATTTGGGTCTCAGTTTCATTACCTGTGAAATGAAGCCCTCCCAGAAATGGGCACAGCCAGACATTGCTGGTGATGGTGAGGATGACCATCTTGGAGAGCAACTAACTTGGCGACATCCGACAGAACTGAAAGTGTATCCTAACCAGAACCAGCAGTTCTGCTTGGTGCTTTCTACACTGGGAAAAGCCTTGTGTGTGTGTGTGATAGTGAAAGTGTTAGTGGCTCAGTGGTGTCCCACTCTTTGCGACCCAATGGCTTCTAGCCTCCCCGCCCCACCCCCCAGACTCCTCTGTCCACAGGAGTCTGCAGGCAAGATTACTGGAGTGGGTTGCTATTCCTTTTTCCAGGGGATTTTCCTGATCCAGGGATCAAACCCAGGTTTCCTGCATGGCAGGCAGATTCTTTACCGTCTGAGCCACCTCGTGTATGTATGCAAGGCTGTTTACCTACTGCAGCATCAACTGTCATGACAAATGATTGGGAACAACCTCCCTTTCAGACTAGGAGAGGGGAGAGTGAGTACAGCATGGTATAGTCATATAATGAGATTAAAAGCAATTAAAAGCAATGAACTAGATTCATGCAGCCATGTGGGGAAATCTCAAGATCATCATATGGAATGAGAAGTGAGCTGCAGAAAACACTGAAGGATGGTTAAGTGGAATATTCTACCCCCGATGCAAATCAACACACACGTGGTGATGCTACACATCACCATGGATTCCTACATCTACACCAAACATTAACCATTGACCTGGAAAGGGGCACATCAATTTCTGATAGTGGTTGCCTTAGCAGGAGGAGGAAAGAAAGCAGAATTGGGAATGAGAGAAGTGTCCTAAATACACTGTCACATAGATATGAGATAGAGGTAAATATAGCTATTTTTTAAATAAAAGGAGACGAGGCAAGTAACATTAACAAATTGTCAGTTCTTGGTGATGGATAGACAAGTAAGTATATATGCGTACTGGCCATATGTTTTTCCTGCATCTCTAAATTTTTTTTCAAAAAAATTAAAAACAAAACCTATGCATGGAAATAACCAAGAAGGACTCTTTGGTAGGAAGAAGGTAATTTAGTCTTTTTTGGTTCCAATTTGCCAGGTCTCTAGGGCTGAAGAGGGGGGTGAACCGAGGGGTCCATGTCTCTCGGGGTTTTCTACCCTGGAAGCTCCACTCACAGCAGCTCTGGCCCATCTGTCCAAGCCTTGGAGATCTGTGAGCAGCTGGTGTTGCCAGGACATAATCCACAAGCAGGAGAGGAAGGAATGGTGGAAAGCAGGAAAATGAGGCTTGGAGCGCTCAATGGGAGAATGAGGTGGCAGTTGGAGGCATCAAATTTGGAGGAGCCCATTGGGGTTTTCAGGGTGATGGAGAGAGACATCAGGAGCTGTAGGCCTAGGGGTATTCAGATCATGCTGTTTAGGGAGGCAAAACCCGGTGTGCCTAGAAAGTGGAATGGGCAGGAGAGGAAAGGAGGTTGGAGATGCATACATGAGCTGGATTATTAAAGGGCTGTGAGTGCCACGCCCACCCGGGTGGGGTCCATGCTGGAGGGCCAGGGGAGCAGCAGATGGCTTTAGAAGCATTCTCCTTGCAGCTGGCGTGGAAGATGGGCTGGAGGGGAGGCCTGAGGAAGCAGAGCAGGTCGCTCTTGCCCAGACGAGTATCCGTGGGTATAGCACACCTGAACTGGGGAAGCACCAGCAGGAAAGAGAAAAAGAACTGACCAGCAGACAAATGACGATAGTGGCCAACACCTGTGTCACAGGTGCTTTGTAAGGCATAGAGCTCAGTGCTTTACATGTGTCACTTTGTAAAGTCCTCCTGACAACCCGAGGAGATAGGTATTATTTCTATCATCTTCATTTTACAGATGAGGGAACTGAGGCAAAGGAATGTTAAGTAGCTAGTCTCCAGCCCCTCCACTGGTAAGCAGCAGAGCCAGGCTTCTGACCCAGGCAGTCTCCATCCCAGGTCAAGCCTGAACCACTGCAGGAGGCTGCTTCTGGCAGAATGAAGCCCTCTTTGAAAAAAGACCCTCCAATAAAGGGCTGATGATGCCCTGATTATGTGTCACCTGTGAAGTGGTCTTTTATCCAACCTCGTCATAGAACCGCTCTGTGAGTGTGTGAGGCTGGTGTCCAAATTCCCATTCTAGAGAGAAGAAAACTGAGGCTTAAGTGAGTTAAAGATTTACCCTAAGACTTCCCTGGTGGTACAGTGGATAGGGATCTGCCTGTCAATGCAGGAAACACATGTGCCATCCCAAGTCTGGAAAGACAGCCTCATGCCTCGGAACAACTAAGCCCATGAGCCCCAACTACTGAAGCCTGCCTGCCTAGCGCCTGTGCTCAATGATGAGAGAAGCCACAGCAATGAGAGTGTCCCCTGCTCGCTGCAACTAGAGAGAGCCCAGCGTAGCAACAAAGACCCAGGGCAACCAAAAATCAATCAATCAATCAAAAAGAACTATGCTTCAATTTATCTCTTAAAAAAAGAAAGAGACTTGCTCTACACAAGTGGCTCCTTTGACACCCTGCCCCTCAGCTTCCTCTTGATCCTCTGGCCCCTTGAATTGTCATCCTTGCCCACTTCAGGCTGACCTTTTCCACTGTGATCTTCTTTCTTCTTTTGCCTTGAAATGTCAAGGGGGAAAGCATGGCGTTTTCATGACTTCACCTTATCCTGTGACCGTTCATAGAAAGTCTTCCCTGAGCTATGCATCTCTCTGCAAGCCCTTCCAGTTGTCTCCCAGTGGAGCTTACTGATAAACCACAAAATGGGCTTCTTCTTTGCCCCCAAGGGTGTCTTTCCTTCCAGGAGCCCAGTAGAGCAGTACTTGAGGATGTTTTTATGGGTCATGCTTTAAAAATTACATCCAGATTAAATTTGTGTTGATTTAATTAGAAGGAAGCTGAGGGATTTCTTAATCATTCCATCTGCTGGGTCCCGGGCACATGACCTGTCTCTGGAATCCGTGTGCTGTTCTCACCACTGACAGAGGAGGGTCTGGCTGGACCCTCCTTTGTCTGCCTGTTGGCTAAATGATCTTAGGATGTAGGAGGTCTGAACTGGACATGTCCCTGAGACCACCAAAGTTCATGACCCTCCTGAAACAAAAGAGAGACAGGGCCAGAGAGGGGGCAGCGAACTGCTCAGGGTCACATAGAAGGAGCTGATGACTCCCATGATTGGGGCCTCTTCTAGGGCCCTGTCCTGGCACATGTGAGGTCCAGTACCTGAGAACCTCTGCTTGGACTCTGTAAGGATTGCAAAGGGCTGGATGTCAAGGCCTGGAAACAGCCCTCATCATATGAGACTTCAATAGCAACCCCCCACTGAGATGCTGGTTGGAGCATGGGAAAGGCAGAATCATGGCCTCCCAGAGATATCCATACCCTTGTGCCCCAAAGCTGTGAATAAGTTACCTCATATGGCAAAAGGGCCTTGGCAGATACAATTAAGTCACTCAGTTGTGTTCGACTCTATGACTCCATGGACTATAGCCTGCCAGGCTCCTCTGTCCTTGGAATTCTCCAGACCAGAATACTGGAGTGGGTAGTTGTTCCCTTCTCCAGGGGATCTTCCCAACCCAGGGGTTGAACCCAGGTCTCCTGCATTGCAGGCAGATTCTTTACCAGCTGAGTCACCAGGAAAGCTAAAGATCTCAATAAAGAGGAATTTGCTTGGATTATGTAGATGTGTGTGAGTGTGCTCATGTGTCCGACTCTTTGTGACTCTATGGACCACAGCCCACCAGGCTCCTCTGTCCATGGGATTCTCCAGGCAAGAATACAGGAGTAGATTGCCATGCCCTCCTCCAGGGGATCTTCCTGACCCAGGGATCAAACCTGTGTCACCTGCATCTCCTACAATGGCAGGCAGGTTCTTTACCAATAGTGCCACCTGGGAAACCCTGGATTGTGTAGATGGGCCCCAGGTAATCAGAAGGGTCCTTATAAGAGGGAGGGAGGCGGGAGGTCTGAGTCAGAAAGGGAGATACGACAAAGGAAGCAGAGGTGAGTGATTGTGTGTGTGCGTGTGTGAGAGAGAGAGACAGAGACAGACACAGAGACAGAGATTTGGAGATATTGTGCTGCTGGCCTTGAAGATGGAGGAAGGGGCCACGAGCCAAGGAATGCAGGGGGCCTTCAAACTCTGGAAAGGCAAGACCATGGATTTCCCCCTCTAGCCTCTGGAAGGAATTCAGCCCTGCTAACACCTTGATTTTAGGGCTATTGGCTTCCAGAATTGTAAGAAAATAAGTTTGTGTCATTTTAAGCCACTGAGAGTGGTAATTTCTTACGACAGCAATAAGAAACCATGTAGGGCATGAAATCAGAACTTGAGGATGGAGGGGGAGAGTGGATCAGTAGGACATTTTCTGTTGTGTGCAGCCAAAAAGCAAACCCAAATTGTCCCAAACCAGAGAAAAGGGATGGGGGAGAGGATCCACTGGCTCATGTAGTTGCACAACGTAGGGTAGATATGGCTTTAGGCATGGCTGCATTAAGGGCTTGGTTCCTTCC
Organism: Antilocapra americana; assembly: GCA_007570785.1. NCBI lineage: Eukaryota > Metazoa > Chordata > Mammalia > Artiodactyla > Antilocapridae > Antilocapra > Antilocapra americana. The sequence continues at coordinate 29,069,896 of ML664177.1, read as the reverse complement.
CAGCACTCAGCTCTTACCTTCTCCTGGGCTGTTTTTAGCTATACGTTTTGGTGGTGTGTAGACTAGGGCAGTAGCACAGACTTCCTCTTCTCTTGAAATTTTGGGGCAAAAGGACATTTTTTTCCTTCACAGAGGCCTCATCTGAAATTTCATGGAATTTAAGCTCCAATTGGTCATGCCGCCGTCACACATCACTGCTGGAGCTGAGCCACTGCAGGAATGGAGGCTGAGGGAATGATGGGTCCCAGATGGCAATTCAAGGCCATGATCAGAAGTCAGGAGGTGGGGTGAGGAGGAATAGCCCACCAAAAACAAGCCTGGTCCCTGTGAAGCAGACCAGCATTGTCCTCAATGCATGTCATAGAGAGAAGCAGTCATTCAAATCCAAATGTTACCACTTACAAGCTATGTGGCTCTGGGCAAGTCACTGAATATCCCAAATCCCATATTCTCCCCTGCAAAATGGAGACGCCAGTACTTAGACTGTAGGAATGTTGCAGGACTTAGAGGAAACCTAGTTAAGTTAGAGGTCACCTATCACAATGCCTGGCCTGCAGAAGTCCTAGGTAAGTGGTGGATCTTGATGGTGATGATGACCTCAAGGATGATGGTAATGATGTTGATAATGACCTCAAGGATGATGGTGATGATGACAATGAGACAATGATCTAGGGATGTGTCTGCAAGTGCATATAGTGGTCTTCTTGGTGCCCAAAGGACGAGCTCAAATACTTTTGGGGTATCCAAATCAATCAGCAGTTAAAGAATAAAAGCAGCTAAAGAAAAAATAAAACTCAAGTGTCTCTTTTGGCACAAGATGGAATTGGTAAATTCTCCAAGGGAAAGTTTTCATTCAAATGCCACTGTTCGATCTGAATATTTAAAAATATCTTCCTACTGTGCGTATCCAGTTTCAGTTTCTTGGAATGAAAAGTAGATAACAAAATTAAACAAACAGCTTTCCTCCCTGGCATTTAACAACTCCCACTGACTATGTGGTGCAGGCAAGTCTGCTGTGGTTCTCTCCATCTCCCATAGAAGAAGTCTCATGCTCATTGGCTCACATTTGAGCCTTCCTAACTGCCTAGACTGAGCTCCCTGGGTATAAGAGCTCTGTCTTCTGCCCCTGAGCACTTACAGGCTAATTGTACTTTAAGATCATGACCTCTTCATCTCTGTTCTTAATTCCCCAAGACTGAGCTTGGAGTTTTGCCCTGACTTTCCTCTGACAGCTGGTCCTGATGTAGGGTACGTTGCATACTTTATCTTTAAGGATGTAAGAACTTAGATGACTGATGGAGAGGGTGATCCTGGTCAAGCCCAGGCAGCCCTTACTGAAGTCAAGGGAAAGTGGTTCCCTTTGTCTAGAGCCGACATTTCCTGCTGGGCACTAGCTCTGGGAGGGGGTCCTGGGTCCTGTGGACATGAACAAAGGGGTCAGAGCAGATGCCCAGGGCACCCTTTTGTTCCTTCTCTTTATCGTCCTTTCTGCCTTGAGGCCAGAATCAAAAGCTGGGGCCAGGATTATGTGTCCACATGGCACAGACAATGCATCTTTCAGGTCATTTGAGTTGGAAGGACTTAAATTTTAGTTGCACGATTGATAACTTCTTAGAGACTATATTCTCTAGCCAGTTAGATTATCTTTTCTCTCATTTCTATGATGTCTTCTTCAAATCTAATGGGACTGTATTCAACATCCTAAGCATGTTCCTGTGATCCAGGAAGTGTACATGGCCCTTGTCACTCCATCCGAGCTTTGATGAAATGCTAGATTATGATTGCAGAAAGATTAATCATGCCACAGCTAAAAGAACATTTCTGGGAAAATCACTGTCAAAAGGATAATTGTACAAGGTCATTAGCCTTCTCAGCCCTTTATCCCCACTGCCCCTTTCTTGTATGTGACAGGAGGAGCTCAGTGAGACTGCAAGGAGTTGATTGCTGGAGCAATGGGTCAGATGCTGAGAAGGCAGCATCTTCATACATTGCAGAGCCTTCCTTGCCCCTGGGCTTTGCCCATTTTGCATGCAGATGCTAAGATAAATCCCAGATTCCGTACTCTGGCACTGAAAATTCCTTTCATCAAGTCCCAACCTCTTGTCTGTTAGAAATCTCTAACCGTTTCTCCCTTTCCCCCACATTCCAGGAAGTTGCACAGAATACTGGATATGCTTTCAAAATGCTATGCACTCTAAGACGGCTGAACTTTTACACTGCTTGGAATAGCCTCTAGGCTTTCATTTGTAAGAAAAACCCCTAATTATTCTTCAAGACCTGACACAAACATTCCCTTTCAGTCAAAGCTGTCCCATACTCCTCCAGGTAGAATCAAATCCATCTCATCTCTGTGTTTTCATAACACCTTGCTCACCCTGAATTATAACATTTTCACATCAGGTTTCAGGATTTTGCCCTTTATTCTGTCTCTCTTACTGGTCTGCTGGCTCCTTGGGGACTGGGAACATATCACATTTTATTCTGATATTCTCAGTCCAGGGCTTAACACTGTTCCTGGCACAGAGGCGCTCAATACATATTCATGGGATGAGTGGCTAAACTTGTTGGCACCGGGTAGTTTTTGAGAGGATATTTGCTGAATTGTACCTCTCTCCCTCAGCTGAGTTCAGAACCAAAAGAGAAGGGACAGAGTTGGAACAAGTTGGAACAATCAAACCATTACAAAAATGACCAAGTTAGAGGATTATAACTTAGTAAAGTCAAGGGGGCTTGTCAATCCTTACTTTCAGTTTCAAACTTGGGACCCCTCAACTGAGAGAAAACAATCTAATTTTCAGACCAAGTGACCATCCCCTGCAAGTGTGGGTTGAGGACCAAAGAGAAAAGGGAGTTTAATCCCCCTTCAACGTAATTGATTTATTTAATCAAAACAGTGCAACACAAACACTGCCACCAAACAGTTCACTCTCCTTTCATAGGAGTAGAGTTAGGACTTTCAAAAGATTGAGTGCATTTAGAGAAAGTCCCTCTACCTAGGGATCAGGAGACGGTTTACCCTATAACTGTAAATATATTGGATTTCTGCTCTTCAAGCATCTTTTATTTTCTACCTTATCTGAGCAAACACTCCCCATTTCCAACTTGGGCTTTCAGTAAAAATAAATGTTTTTAAATGTATCTCCTTTCCCTCAAACATTTTATCCTTTTGCTTTTTCCCTCTCTCCTATCCTTATTGAAAATAATGTATAGCCTTGGAAGAATTATACTCAGAGGCTTCCATTTCTGTAATTCTAGGGAGAGATGCAGAGTTATCCCACACCTTTCTCAAGAAGTTAAGTTCTCAATATGTGGCAGACATTGCCCTTGTATGGAAGCCACATCAACAGGATCCATGACTTCAGGAGAATCAGAAGCTAGTGGAAAGAAGCAATGTGGAAAAAGAAAACCATAATTGAAAGTGGTACACAGCATAATAGAGGGAAGCACAGGACACTGTGGGGATGTAGAGTTAAGGATGATTCATTTCATTTGAAGTACTAGAGGGTAAGGATTTTCTTTTTTTAAAAAAAATATTTATTTATTTGTTTGTCTGCATGGGTCTTAGTTGCAGTACATGGGATTTGTCACGTGGGCTCTTTCATTGCGAGGCACAGACTATCTACTTACGGCGTGCAGGCTCAGTACCTGTGGCGCATGGGCTTAGTTGCTCTGAGGCATGGGAGATTTTATGCCCTGAGCACGGATTGAACCTGTGTCCCCCTGCATTGCCAGGTGAATTCTTAACCACTGGGCCACCAGGGAAGTTCCCAGAGGGCAAGAATTTTCCAGGTAAAAGACTCACTTCATGGGTAATCAGTGAGGGCTTCCTAAAGGTTACTCTTAGGTGGAGACTTGTAAAATCAATAATCTGTAGGGATTATGAAAAGTGAAGGGAGTGTGCGTGTGTATAGTATTTAAAGAAATAGGCTGAGAACTAATGAGATAGCTTGATGTGTGAGAGAAGCTACAACTTGTGCAGTGTGGCTGGAACATATGATTCTTGTTGGAGAGTGGCTTGAAAAGGGGTTGGAGAGTTAGAAGAGGCCTGGGTAAATCAGGAGTCCATGTGAGTATTCTGGGAAACATCTGCCTTCAGGGACTAAGTCACCTTGTGCAACCTAGTGTTATTCTGTGAAGGAGACTTGGAAGTGAGAAAAGCAGACAGGGAGCCCTGAAGAATGGTCTCGTTTCAGCACCACGGCCAGCAGCCGGTCCACTTCTAAGGCTGATTCTCTGATTTAGAACTGCTTGAGATTCCAAGGCACTAAGGGCTAGAAAGTGGAAAGTGGCTGGAGAGTTGATGTTCGGAATCTGGCTATAATGAAGCGTGTGTGTATGTTCAATTATTCACGGATTAGTGCACGAGGGTGCTGTTAAGAAGTTGACTCTGGGATTCAAAATTAGGTGGTATTAGCAGGCATTTGTTCCTGAACGTAAAGACATCATTATTTCTGAAGCACAGAGAGCCAAAACTTGGGCCCCTATTGTATCATATGATGAAAATGTTCTCTTCCATGATGTGCTTTAATTATCATTTTGGGTATACGCACCAGCTCAGAGGCCAGAGTCCTTGGGCTCAGCTTGGAGCTTGGGGCCTCACAAAAGGAAGCTGCTCATTACAGTATAAAAGTCAGGAAGTACAATTGAAAATTCTCAACTCACTGAGATTGCAATTCATTTGAACATTAATTTTTTTTTACATGAAGTAGAAATAATAGCCATTTCCAATAGACTTTGCTTTATGACCCTTCTTTCTCTGGCAGATCTGAAGAGGCATTCATTCCCCTTGGGCTGCCTGAGTTAGCATTTGTCATTTTCCTTTTCACCTGTGAGCATCCATAGGGCTGGGTGTGAAGTTAAACCATTATTAAGCAGTCTCTAAACTATTTAAGTCATCAATTCAATGACTTCTGGGAAAGTGAGACTGGTTTGAAGGGGCCAGGGTTTTGCCTCTGTTGAACAGAACTGGTGGAGAGAAGAGGTTTCTGAGCTGGGATTCATGAGGAGGTTTCAATAGGTCCTTGATGCTCAGACATTAGTTGGAAAAGTGTGTGTGTGTGTGTGTGTGTGTGTGTGTGTGTGTGTATAAGGATGAGTGTTCATGGTTCAAGAGAGCAAGCACATAACTTCCTTCAGATGCTTATAAAGTCCTAATACTCTTCCAAGTGAGTTAACAGCCACAGGATAGAGAGAGGAAAACAGAGAGAACCCAGTCATCCCTGGCAAAAGTTGTTACCCATAAGCCGGCCCTACTTTACCCCTTAAAAGCCAAAGAGATGGGCTCCACTGCGAGTCATATGAGGGGAAAGATGGTTTATACTAACTGCTGTTATGCCCAGAACCTAGAATTGTTCCTGTCTTGCGTTTCCCTGGTGGCTTAAACAGTTTAAAAATGTGCCTACAATGCGGGAGACCCAGGTTTGATCCCTAGATCAGTAATATCCCCTGGAGAAGGAAATGGCAACCCACTTCAGTATTCTTGCCTGGAGAATTCCATGGACAGAGGAGCCTGGCGGGCCCCAGTCCATGAGGTCACAAAGAGTCAGACATGATTATGTGACTGACACACATGTGTCTTCAGACTTTCCCAATGATTCAGCTGTTTGCATCAGGTGACCAAAGTATTGGAGCTTCAGCATCAGTCTTTACAATGAATATTCAGGGATGATTTCCTTTAGGATTGATTGATGGGTTTGATCTCCTTGCTGTCCGAGGGAGTCTTAAGAGTCTTCTCTAGCATCACAATTCAAAAGCATCAGTTCTTTGGCGCTCAACATTCTTTATGGTCCAATTCTCACATCCATACATGACTACTTGAAAAATCATAGTTTTGATTATACAGACGTTTGTTGGCAAAGTGATGTCTCTGCTTTTTAATACACTGTCTAGGTTTATCATAACTTTTCTTCCTAGGAGCAAGCGTTTTTTAGTTGTGTGGCTGCAGTCACTGTCTGCAGTGATTTTGGAGCCCAAGGAAATAAAATCTGTTACTGTTTCCACTTTTCCCCCATCTATTTGCCATGAACTGATGGGGCCAGATGCTATGATCTTAGTTTTTTTTGAATGTTGAGTTTTAAGTCAGCTTTTGCTAAAGACACACTCTTTCCTTTACTCCTCAAGGAAACCCTACAAGGAAGAGACAATTTCTATTCTCATTCAATAAATGAGAAAGCTGAGCCTCAGAGATGTCTCAGGTGGCTATCCAACATGACACCCTTGGCCTTCATGAAAGCTAGAATTTGAACCCAGGAAATGGGGATGCTTGATAGTTCATCTAGAGATTTGTTTGATAAGCGAGTATATAGGTGAGCAGATTAAGATAATTTCAGTAAGTAACAGTTTCAGGTGGTAATAGATCTTTAGATGGCATGGTAGGTAGAATAATAGGCTCTCTAAAGATGTCCACATCATAATTCTCAGAATCTGTGAACATAATAGGTTACTTAGCGAAGGAGATTTAAGGTTATAGATGGAATTAAAGCTCTTAATCAGTTGACCTGAAGATATGAGATTATCCTGGATAGCTGAGCAGGCCCAATGTAACCACGAGGACCCTTAAAAGCAGAGGAGGGAGGTAGAAGGGTCTGTTAGAGGATGGTGTATAGATCAGCACACAGAGATGCATCATTGGTGGCTTTGAAAATAGAGGGAAGGGGCTATGAGCCAAGGGATATGCACAGGGGAGATTTCACAGCCTCTAGAATCTGGAAAGGACAGGGAAACAAAATCTCTTAGAGCTTCCAGAAGAAAAGCCACCCCTTTACCCCCGAAAACATGGCATTGAAATTCAGACCTAAATGACATGAAGGAGCTGAGACAAAAGCTTTGCAGGTAAAAGGTATGAAGTGAAGGACCTATAATAAAAATGATGATGAACTGGTAATTTGAGGAACAGAAGAAGGTCAGTGCAGTCATGGGCCAATAGAATCAGCATCACCTGAGAAATGGTTAATATGCAAATGCCCTGATCCCATCCCCAAACTGCCCATCAGAACCCCTAGGGGCAGAGTCCAGGAATCCGCTTTTGATAAACCTTGGTTTTTTTTTTTTTTTCCCCTTGCAACAAATAATCACACTTAGAGAAAAGCTGAAAGTACAGCATCAAAGTTGCCATTTTCTTGAACCACTTGAAAGCAAACTTGACCTGCTGCCCCATCACCCTCAAAACTTTAATGTGTATTTTCTATAAATAAGGACACTCTTTCACACAGTTACAACACAGCCATCAAAATCAGGAGATGAGCAATGACACCGGGTGCATCTAATCCCGAAAGCCCATTCAAATTTCTCCAATAATGTATTTCAAAGTGAAAAGATCTATTTTAGAATCATGGGCTGCGTTTAGTTCTCACAGCCCATGAGTCTGGAATAGGTCCCCAGTTTTTCCTTGACTTTCAAGACCTTGGCACTTCTTGCAGATTACAGGACAGTTATTTTCGGTCTGTCTGATGCTTCCTCATGATTAAATTCAGTTTATGCGTCGTTGGCAAGAATAGCACAGCAGTGACACTGCAGTCTTCTACTTGCATCCTATCCGGGTGGCATGTGATTTCAATTTGTCCCATTTCTGGAGGTGATCATGTTGACGACTTAATTAAGATGGTGTCTGTCGGGCTTCTCCATTATGAAGTCATTCTTTTCCTCTTTGAAATAAGTAAGTGTGTTGCTGGATGGTATTTTGAAATTATGTCATTATTGTATTCCTCATCACATTTTCAATGTGTTCATTTATCTGTATGTCTCTGTGTGAACTTACAGTTTCCCATTTTATTCAGTGGATTATAATCCATTACCACCATTGTTTAGCTTCCCAGAAGGTGCAGCCTGCCAGTGCAAGAGAGGCAGGAGACCTGGGTTCGATTACTGGCTCAGGAAGATCCCCTGGAGGAGGAAATGGCAACCCTCCTGTATTCTTGCCTGGGAAAATCCCATAGACAGAGGAGCCTGATGGGCTAACAAGTCCAAGGTGTTGCAGAGTCAGATATGACTGAGTGACTGAGTGCGTACCACCATTGTTTAATTGGTATTCAGATGATCTCATATTTGACCAGTGGGAGCCCATTCAGACTGCCCTTGGGTCCTTTTGACACATCCCAGTCATCCTTTGAGCGCTTCCCTGCCTTTAGGCACAAGATTCAGGTTCAGCTTGTACCTTCCCTGCTCCAGGCCTTGCATCAGCCATTTCTCCAAGGAGCTCTTTTTTTATACTATTATTACTGGAAAGTGGAATTTAGAAACCAAGATGTTAGATATGTTCATTGATACTGGAGTATCACTGCTTTAAGGATCTCTCAGAGGACAAAGCTAAGAAACATATATAAGATATTATGTATATATATATATATTACACGTATATACCATACACTACATTTACATTTATTTCTACTGCTAATATATATATATATATATTTCAAGATTTAATTTTTCTTTTTTTGCATATGAGATCTTAGCTCTCTGATCAGGGGTAGAACTCATACCTATTCCATTAGAAGCTCAGAGTCTTAACCACTGGACCACCAGGAAAGTCCCCCAAATATTTTAAAATAATTATTATTTTGATAAGTATCTTTATTTCTACCTTTATGTTGCTGTTGTTGTTTAGTCTCTAAGTCATGTCTAACTCTTCTGAGACTCCATGGACATTAGCCTGCCTCTGTCATGGGATTTCCCAGGCAAAAATACTGGAATGGGTTGTCATTTCCTTCTCCAGGGGATTTTCCTGACCTAGGAATCAAACCCAAGTCTCCTGCATTGCAGGTGGATTTTTTTTTTTTTTTACCACTGAGCAACCTGGGAAGCCCCCTCTACATTTATATATACCTCTAAATATAGGAACCAATGAGTTGACATCAGTATATCCCAATTCAAATTCAACATCACAGGGTTCACTCTAGTTTTCTCCCCTCTGATGTTCATAACCCACTTCCCCAGTAATGGCAAACACGGTGTAGTTCTTTCTTAGGGTTGTTCTAACAGACTACCCAAACCAAGTGGCTTAAACAAAAGTAACTTACTGTCTCACAGTTCTGCAGGCTGGAAGGCCAGCATCAAGGTGTCCCCAGGGCTGGTTCCATCTGTCGCTGTGAGGGAGACTCTGCTTCATGCTTCTCTCCTGGCTTCTGATGGTTTTCTGGAAACCTTTAGTTTTCCTTGGCTTGTAAATGCTTCACCTTGATCTCTGGCTTCATGTTCACATTAGTTCTCCCTACATATATGTCTGTGTTCAGACTTTTCCCCTTCTCATCATGATATCAGCCATATTAGATTAAGACCCAATCTACTCCAGTATAGTAAAAAAGTGAAGTGAAACTGTTAGTCGCTCAGTCTTGCGCCACGCTTTGTGACCCCATGGACTATAACCTCTGCCCATGGGGTTCTCCAGGCAAGAGTACTGGATTGGGTTGCCATTCCCTTTTCCAGGGGATCTTCCCAGCCCAGGGATCAAACCCAGGTCTCCTGCATTGCAGGCAGATTCTTTACCATCTGAACCACCAGGGAAGCCCCTCATCTATGTAATTATATTTGTAACAACTTTATTCCCAAGCAAGATCACATTCTGGGGAGTTCAACATAAGGCTTTTGGTGGGACATGGTTCAACCCACGACACCTGGTTTCCATTGTCCTGAATATTTTCTTGATCAGTCCTCCTGACTGTGACCAACTTCCCATCTCAGCTGCCACCTTGTCCCTTACACAGCACCCTCTTATCCTGCTTGGGCTCTGAATCCTCATTCCAGGCTACCATCCCTCCCCCATGTAGGTGCCATCCACCCCATGCGGGCTCTGACACCCTTGCCACTCACCTGTCTGTGGAGATGCCCTTCCTGCCTTGCTGGGGCTCTGACCACCTACACCATGCTGCCCCCACTCCCTGGTTGCTCCCTGACTCTCCCTTTGCCACGTCACTGACCCCTTGCATGGATGTCTTCCTCATCCAGTTTCTGGTTCTATCGCCATATGCCAGATTGCCCCTCTGGGGTGGCATCCTCACCTGCTCGGGTGCTGACATTTCGTGCTGCCTTCTTCCTCAGCCCGTTAGGGAGGGTTCTGGTGCCCTGTGTGTGGCAGCCACCCTTGGCCATCACTCACCTCCCCCTGCTCCTCCTGCCCCCTACTTCCTGCATGTGCCTGCCTTGCTCTGCTGCTCCTACTGGCTTTAGGACTGAACCTCAGGAAAGAAGGAAAGGCAAGGAGGGAAACTGGAGGAAGAGGACCAGGAACCTGTTTCAACAAGCTCTCTGGTGATTTGTACGCAAATCTGCGTGCGACCCCTGGTCTAATGGTGTGTGAGCACTGCAGCTGGAGAGGTGGGCAAGGCCAGATCCTGTCTGGGAGGGTCTTGTTAGGTTTTATTTAAGAAGCTCTATTTTGTTGTTTAAAAGAGTTGACAAAAATAGGTTTATCTGGAGGCAGAAATGCCATCACCGGCAATATAAATTAGCTCTGAGATGAATCTCTTGTCCTGACACAGGACTCATCACTTACCTAAATAAATCACTCACCCCTCCCCACTTTCTTTTAGCTTTTAGCATGCTTAAGCGATCCCTTCTAAAGTAACAAGAGAGCTTTCTTGACAGTCTGCCCATTTGCAGCTCTCCGTCTCTCTCCCTTCGTAGCCATGATTCTTGCAAATGTTTCTCTGCTTTTTGTCTTCATGTCCTAGAATGCTATTCACACCTCGACCCAGTTCAATCTGGCTTCCACTCAGTTTTGTTTTTATTCTGCCTGCGCTGGGAGGCCACCGAAGGGTTTTAAGAAGAAGAGCGCAACTTGATTTATGCTTTGGAAAGATCCCTCTGGCTACTTTGAAGGGAAGGGATTTGAAAAAGCCCAGAGAGGAAGCAGGATGGACCAGTCTGGAGGCAGCCACACTACCAGTTGAGAAGATGTTGATGTGGACAGAGTGTTAATAGGGGACTTGGTGAGAGGGGGACAGATTGGGGTATGTTGGGAGGTAAAGCTGGCTGGGTGTTCAGATGGATTGAATGTAGGGGTGAGGGGAAGAGAGCAGACTTACAGAAGACATCTAGGGGTTTGGCCAGAGAAGCTGGGGGGATGGCAGTTTCAGGAAATGACTAGACTGGAGCAGGTTTGGAGAAAGAGACATCCAGAAGTTTGATGGGGGTCATATTTGCTTGAGATCCTTATCTGCCTGTTGATTGCAAGTAACCCATTGAATATAATGTATCAGTTTGAAATGAAGGGGTGGGGTTAGGGCTGAAGGTACAAACCCAGAAGCCATTGCTTGATAGCTGACTATCTCCTGTAGGGGTCACTGAACTGGTGTGAGCTTGGAATGTGACATCACCATGAGATGCTAAGAAAGGCTGGGGAGAAGCATCCAGGGAGAGAGCACCGTCTAAGTGGCAGTCATCAGGGGAGGGTTTGGCAGCAAATTGTGGACAGGCTGCAGGTCAGCACTTGTCAACATTTCTCTGATAACCGACTTGCAGAATGGAGGGGGAAGTCAACATCCTAGCAGGAAAGTGTACGGTCACTCACATGTGGGACCATTGCCAGACCTATCAACCTCTCCATTGAAGAATAAAGTTTGTTCAACTTTGATGGTGGGTTCAAGGCTTGACTCAGAGCCCCGGCTGCAGAAGGCAGCCCCTGTCACTCTCCAGTTCTGAGACTCTGCCATACCATGGCATTAGTGCCTGCCCTGTGAGTGCAAGGTGCTTCAGAGTTTACAAATCGTGCTGACATCCATGATCCTAGCTAATACTCACTCCAGTCCTCAGAGGGCTGGAGAGATTTTCCTAGCCCTGTTTTCTATCCAAGGAAACTAAGACCTGGAGGTTTGCTTGTCCAGGACTGCATATCCAGGATGTGGTAGTGTCAGGACTTCCAACGAGCACTGTCCGCTTCTAAAAACTCAATCTCACCTTCTCACCTTAGTCAGAATTCATGGCTGCCTCCATCCCAGCTAAAATGAGGCCCACAGTGTGCTGCTTTATCCTGGGATGCATGTCTCATTCTCTCATCTCCTGTCTCAATTCTTACCCTTGCAGAGACTGCACTTTCCTAAGGACCTGGCTTGCACAGGTTTTTCTCCTCCTGGACTGTCCTTAACCCCTTCCCTGCTGGTCAGAGCTCTGATCTCCCAGTCCTACCCCATCAGCTCCGTTCTTCAAAGCCCACGGCTCTCACCTCTCCAGTGCCTCCTGAATGCTTCAGCTTCTCAACCCAGCCCCTTCCAGGGAGGGCCCGTGATTTCTCTACCTTTCTCCAGACTCCAGTCACCTTGGTCTCTTCCCCTGAACCCCCTCCGTGTGACTTGTGACACATTACCAACAAGGCGGCATGGGATTTTTCACACGTGGTCCCCCATCTTAACTGTTCTGACTGGAGTTACCTCCCTCTCAGGGTCTTCAAGGTCAAACTCAGAATCTCTCCTTCCCCAGGGGATGTGATTCAGCTTTCTCTGAACCAGCAGAAGCAAATCAATCAAATATGCATTCTGAGTCATAGACTCTCCCAGGACCTTAAAGATCACCTCCTTCGACCTTCTGTCTGATATTCTTCTTCCTTCTCCAATATTCTCCCCAAGCTGAATCTCTCCTGACACCTGAGGGCTCATCAACTCTTAGCAAAAGTCATTCCTTTTTTGGACAGACACCTTAAGAATCTCTTTCACTTTCTCCCTCAAAATTTACCTACCAGAAATAACTTACCCTCCCCGAAAGCTACCAAGATAGACCAGTTCTGCCCCAGCCTGCCCATTCAGGGATGCAAAGAGAGTGATCCTGATGCTAAGGCTTCTCCTCTTTAAACATCACTTTCCCACTGTCTGTATCATCTCAGGGCTCCTCCTTTATCCTGGCCTCCTTCCCAAGATGGGTTGTCCTGGAGACCCTTTACCTCCATGCCGCAGTGAAGATTCAGACAGGATTCAGTAAATGTTTGTTGAATACCATCTCTGTACCAGGCTGCAGTCCAGAAAATACAAATTCAACAGACACCAGTCCAGTCCACATCCCGGTGGTCCACTGATCTACCATTGTATGGCTCTGCACCCTTCTTAGTGTTTGTGACAACCAGTCCCAAAGCTGTGCTTATATGTGAGTTCCAGGCACTGCTCTAGGTACTGGAGATGCAAAGATAAATATGTATTGTTCTTGGCTCCAAAAGCTCATGGCCGCACTGGCTTAAACAGACTGATTAATAGGTTTGTATTGAATCTGTGAGTCTGACTCTGTCTGTCTTTCACACATACAAACACACATCAGTTGCAGGAAGTCACTAACTTCTTATCCGTACATGTACATCTGTGCATGTTCCAGGCATCAGTGCTGACTCAAGAAACACCTCCATCTCTCCTCACACTCTGCCCTGCCCCAGAGGATTCTGGGGATCTGTCTGAGTGTGCTCAGTCATGTCTGACTCTTTTGTGACCCCATGGACTGTAGCCCACCAGGCTCCTCTGTCCGTGGGACTTCCCAGGCAATAATACTGGAGTGGATTGCCATTTCCTTCTCCAGGGGATCTTCCTGACCCAGGAATCAAACCCGCCTCTCCTGGGGGTCTGGTCCTTGGCCAAAATCCTTGAGGGGATCCATGGCACATAAGGATGTGTCTGTTGTACTGCGTTGTTCTGGACTAGATAAATAGTTATCTGCAGTCAATGTGGTTAAGTAATCATCAAACCACATAATTCAGAAATCATGCTCCTTAAGAACTCCCCGTTTAATGCCCGACAGAAAATGCTAATCTGCTGCACACGATCACGTTTTATTTTTCTAGACAGGAAACATTTTCTTCAGTCACATAATGACTTTCGTTGACATAATAATGAAGGAATGTGAATTTAAAACAGCCTGGGATGCTGGAGTGTTCTTTGTTATCTGAGGTGCTGGCTGCACGGAAATAGCCAGAGTAACTGCTGACTGGCCAGGCCATGTCTTCATTCAATTAACTGCTTACAAAGACTAAAACTTGCCAAATTAAATTTTAGTGAGTAACTTCTGTTCATATAAATAGCAGAAATTAAACTGTTGAGGATGTAGTTGGGCTGTCACAGGGGCCTGACATCACATTAGTGTGTGGGGGGAGGAATGCTGTGGAGTCCTGCAGAACCAGGATATGGTCAGTAGAAGGTCTATCCACAGGGTGGGGAATGGGAAGGTTGAGCTGGTTGAGCTCTGAAATCAGGAAGGTAAGTGTTCAAATCCCAGGTTTCTTGCTTCCTATTGTATGACCTCTCTGAGCCTCAGTTTCCTTATCTGTAAAGTGGGCAGAACGAAGGACTACTTAGAGATGTAAATGAATTACATCAATTAAAGCATTTGTGTGTGTGTGTGTGTGTGTGTGTGTGTGTGTGTGTGTGTGTTAGTTGCTTCATCATTTCCGACTCATTGCAACATCATAGACTGTAGCCCACTGTCCATGGAATTTCCCAAGCAAGAATATTGGAGTGGGTAGCCATTCCCTTCTCCAGGGATCTCCTCCACTGGGTCTCCAGCATTGCAGGCAGATTCTTTACCGTCTGAGCAATGGGGGAAGCCCATAATGCATTTAGTTACCTGTCAAGGTCTATGTAAATATTGTTGGCTGTTGCTAGATAGTTCCTAACCTAAAGAAGTTGAACAGGAATGAATTCAGTTCAGTTCAGTTGCTCAGTCATGTTCAATTCTTTGTGCACCCCTGGACTGCAGCATGCCAGGCTTCCCTGTCCATCACCAACTCCCAGAACTTGCTCAAACTTATATCCATCGAATTGGTGATGCCATCCAACCATCTCATCCTCTGTTATCCCTGTCTCCTCCTGCCTTCAGTCTTTCCCAGCATCAGGGTCTTTTCCAATGAGTCAGTTCTTTGCATCAGGTGGCCAAAGTATTGGAGCTTCAGCTTCAGCATCAGTCTTTCCAATGAATATTCAGGACTGATTTCCTTTAGGATGGACTGGTTTGATCTTGCAGCCCAAGGGACTCTCAGGAGTCTTCTCCAACACCACAGTTCAAAAGCATCAGTTCTTCAGTGCTCACCTTTCTTTATGGCCCAACTCTCACATCCATATATGACTACTGGAAAAACCACAGCTTTGACTAGGTACACCTTTGTTGGCAAAGTAATGTCTCTGCTTTTAAATATGCTATCTAGATTGGGCATAGCTTTTCTTCCAAGGAGCAGGTGTCTTTTAATTTCATGGCTGTAATTGCCATCTGCAGTGATTCTGGAGCCCAAGAAAATAAAGTCTCTCACTGTTTCCATTGTTTCCCTATCTACTTGCCAGGAGGTGATGGGACTGGATGCCATGATCTTCATTTTTTGAATGTTGAGTTTTAAGCCAGATTTCAAATGAAAAATCACTTTCATCAAGAGGCTCTTTAGTTCCTCTTTGCTTTCTGCCATAAGGGTGGTGTCATCTGTGTATCTGAGGTTATTGGAACAAATTAGGACTGAGAAAAAGACCTCTCCTCTGGTTACTCTACCTTTTGCAAGAGCGGGTGTTGGCTACTACCAAGCCCGTCAGATGGCAGAGACAAGACTCAGAAGTCCCAATACATGTCTGGAAATAGGTTCCATTGGACAGAACCACACAGCCAGTTGGGTTAATGGTTAGCTGGATTGATTAACTACAACCCTATTTTTTGTATTGATGTGTATCTATTGCTAAAGCAATAGATGAAAAACAAAATTCTTGACTTCTCTGTCCATGGTGAGGTTGAGGAGATAATGATAAGACACTATTTTCTCCCTTGTGTAGAGCACATGTGTGGTAGGTAAAATTATTTAGAAATATCCACCCATTCTTCCTTACCTTCATGGAAGTGCATGTCCTTACTCCTTAGGTTCAGATTTGGCCATTTGACTCACCCGAAATATTCACAGACATGATGCAAGCAAGGACTTGAAATATACTTTGCAGCTGGGCACCCCTGCCATGGCTATGAGAAGAGCTTCTCCCAAGTAGAAGCTTACCCTCCATCTTGGGCTCAAAAATAAACATACAGGGAATAGACCAGAGCTCATCTTGATGGGGAGGAACCAGTTCTAGCCAAACCACAGCCTAAAGCCTCTAGCCAAACTCAGCCCAGCCTAGCCTAGCTCACACAACCTTTGCTTACATACAGATTTGTGAATGAAATGAATGCTGATTGTTCTAGGACACTGAGATTTTTGTGATTGGTTGTTACACAGCAAGAACTGACTGATACAAGGTGCTTTCATTTCCATTGGCTCATTCAATCTGCAGAAACCACCCCTAATGATACAGATAGGTTAAGTAATTTTGATTCTCTTTTTTATATGAGAGAACTGTGGTTC
The DNA here is from genome assembly GCA_007570785.1 of Antilocapra americana. NCBI lineage: Eukaryota > Metazoa > Chordata > Mammalia > Artiodactyla > Antilocapridae > Antilocapra > Antilocapra americana. Next base: position 29,053,626 of record ML664177.1, on the reverse strand, counting down.
AGGAAGAAGAAATAACTTATTACAGTCACGAAGCCAGTCAGAGACAGAACCCAGCCTTGTAGTGCAAAGTTGAGTATTCTTTTCCATGTATTACAACCACTTTCTTATGGGGGTGTTAGGAGCTGGGGGAACTCCCTGGGTTCCCAAGGGTAGAAAGATAATTTTCTTTCCCTTTATAGTTTCACCAAAGGCCAATCTGCCAGCAGAGTTGGAAGGGCTGAGTGACCTCCCGGGAGGCAGTTAATGACTGGCCTGTGGTCCACACCAGGGCATTTCCTATGATCTGGGTTGGTGCCAAATCATAGTGTCACTGGGCAGAGACAAAGCAGTTTGTCATGTATAAATTTAACAGGCAATAATGCCAGTAACTGAATAGTATATCATTCCTAACGATGTTGTCAGCCTATAATCAGTCTAATTTATGTTGTCAACATGATGTAATAGTCCTACCCAGTGTGGGCCTTCAGAAAGGCAAGATCCAACAATGTGTGAGCCCAATGTGGATTTCCACTGGTTCTGACTCCGGAAATCAAATGAAGATGTCTGATTCCCACTTTAGAGAATCTGAGGGAATGGATGTAAACCGCCTGGCATAGGGCCTGGTACACAGTAGGCATCCAGTGAGGTGGTTGGTATTGCTTTTGGTGGCATGTAGTGGATCCAGTTAGTGGTGGAAATCTTGCCCTTTGAGCAACAGAGGATGGAGATCTTAGAGCTCAGAGATGGCCTTGCTGTGCTTCCTGTACCCTTTTGCTGTCATTATTTCTTTTAAGAAAGGCTCCATGAAGTTTACAAAAGTGCCTTCTGATGCAGAATTAATATCTCCCTGCAGATAAGAACCAGGTGTCTTAGCAGTAAAGAATCCACCTGTCAATGCAGGAGATGCAGGAGACACAGGTTAGATCCCTGGGTCAGGAAGATCCTCTGGAGAAGGGAGTGGCACACACTCCAATATTCTCACCTGGAAAATCCCATGAATAGAGGAGCCGGGCAGGCTACAGTCCACAGGGCCACAAAGAGTTGGACACAGCTCAACAACGAAGCAGCAGCAACAGATAAGAAATGAGGGCACCTGATGCCAGATAGGTGCTTAGTGAAGGAAAGATTGTCATATTCTTGGCAAGTCATGGGTAAGGAAACCCTGTTTTACCCACCATAGTAAATGGAAATCTCAGCATCCAGTTAGTAAAGTAAAAAATCTGGGCCTTATTCCTGACTCCTCTGCTTCTCCCTCCTATGCGTGCCAAATCGCTTCAGTCGTGTCCAGCTCTGTGCGACCCCATGGACTGTAGCCCACTGTCTCCTCTGTCTATGGGATTCTTCAAGCAAGAATACATCCATCAATAAAATATCCTGCAAGGACCTACATTTCTTCCCATCCACCTGCTCCCACCCCATGCAGTGAATCAGCCACCCCACCGGCACATGCCGTGTTTCCACTTCTGCCCTCCTCTGAGTTAACCTCCACACAGTGGCTGACTTAATGTTTTTAGGTCAAACTCTAAATCACGACACTCCTCTGCATAAAATCCTTGGCACTTAGACTAAGATCCAAACTCCATCCATACTCTATGGATCAGTCAGGGTTCAGCCAGGAAAACAGAATCCATGCCAGATGCATATTAAAAAGGAAATGTTAGTACAGGGAATGAGCTACAAAGGTGGATGGAGAGCTTAAAGGGCGGCAGGGAAAGGTGAGGTGACCCAACGACTGGTCACCGCAGGTAGCCACCCCCAGTCATGGAGCGGCAGGGACAGAGGGAGGAGGTAGAGTGACCAGGGTCCAGAAGGCACAGCCACCTGGTGGAAGCAGGGTGGTGGATAAGCCTGGTAGGAACTGGGGCCAAGGGGCAAAGGAGATTGGCCATTTCTGGAACTTTCACCCACAGCAGAGTGTGAAGACAGAATACCAGGAAAAAGGCTTTTTCCTTTTTCTCACCTTCTAGTCGGCTCAGCCGGGCAATTCCATTTCCAGGCATCTCTTCTGGAGAGAAATGTGTATGTGTGCATGGGGAATCACACACTAGCAGGGTTTTCGCCAACACTGCTTGAGATAGCATTCAGCTAGGAACTGATCTAAATATTCGTCCACAGGAAAATGGATAATCGTTCCTGCATGCAACTACTGCTCAGCAGTTCAAAGGCATGGGATCCGTGAAAACAAAATCAAGTGAAAACAACCGAGCTGGTCATTTGCTGGTCTGCTATGACAGCTGTTGCCCATTCCTGTTCTGTTCTGCAGAGTCCTTCCCTCTGGCAGAGTCCCTGAGCCCTGCACATTGGTTTCCCAGGCGTCCTTGCAATGGGAGTCCAGCGAAGTTGAACCATTGGCCGGAGATGGGAAGGTGCAAGGAAGACAGAGCCAAGTCATTGACATTTTTATTAGGTGCTGACAGCTTGTCCTTAAAGAAGCCTGCACCCATTTATCCTGCCACCATTGCACAGAGAAATGCCCATTTCTCTACACCTCAACCAGTGCTTCTCTGAAAAAAAAAAAAAAAGTTAATTGAAGTATAGTTGATTTACAATGTTGTGCTAGTTTCTGGTGCATAGCAAAATGATTCAGTTATACATAGATACATTCTTTTTCATATTGTTTTCCATTATGGCTTGTTACAGGATATTGAATATAGTTCTCTGTGCTATACACTAGGAACTTGTTCCAACCAGTGCTTTTTGCTACTTTTAAAATCTAATCCGCAAGTAATAGAAGTTTATTGTTGCTTTAGGTTGCATTTCTTTGATTACGAATAAGACTGAGCAGTTTACTCTCTGTTCTTGGCCATTTATATTTCCCATACTGTGGGGTTTTTTTGTATTTTAATTTCACTTTATAATTTTTCACTGATTAAAAAAATCTACAAATAAAATAGAGAAAAATATATTTTAAAAGTTCGTTTGAACCCTGCATGCGAGACAGCAAAAGGAACGCAGATGTATAGAACAGACTCATGGACTCTGTGGAAGAGGGCAAGAGTGGGATGATATGGGAGAATGGCATTGAAACATGTTAATTATCATATGTGAAATCAATCGCCAGCCCAGGGTTGATGCTCGGGGCTGGTGCACCGAGATGTCCCAGGGGGAGGGAGGAGGGAGGGGGATTCTGGAGGAGGAGCATATGTAAACCCATGGCGGTTTCATGTCATTGTATGGCAAAACCAACACAATAAAGTAAAGAAAATTTTAAAAAAATAAAAAAATTAATTAGAATCCTAATGATATTTTAAGAAGAGATTTAATATAAAACAAAGCCTGATGCTGAAGCTGAAGCTCCAATACTTTGGCCACCAGATGTGAAGAACCGACTTATTTGAAAAGACCCTGATGCTGAGAAAGACTGAAGGCAGGAGGAGAAGGGGAGCACAGAGAATGAGGTGGCATCACTGACTCAGTGGACATGAATTTGAGCAAGCTCCAGAAATTGGTGATGGACAGGGAAGCCTGGTGTGCTGCAGTCATGGGATCGGAAAGAGTCGGACACGACTGAGCGAATGAACTGATATGAATATAAAACAATCTAGTTCATACAACTGCAAGTTCTGGGAAATTCAAGGAGCATTTATTTTGAGAAAAAAATTAATGATTTTGAATTAAAAAAAAGTTCGTTTGAAGGATCATTGTAGCTCAGTGTGCAAGATAGAGATTACATTACAAAATAATCTATCATTATATTTTACATTGGTTACTATTATTATTGTTATTCAGGTTTTTGGTTTTGTTCCTGTTTTTTCCCATACTATGTGTTGATTGCCTTTTCATGATGTCTGCCTAGTTCTCTTTTTCTTTTTGGTTTGTAGGGATTTGCATTTATTCTAGGGTTTTACATGCTTTGTCTGTGGCACATGTGACAAACATTGCCTAGAAGGTCTTCTCTCTTGGGTCTTGTTTTCTGGGAACTCAGATATTTCTGCTCTGTGTTAAATTGGCAGTGTGCTGCATGACTCTTGAATTTGTTTTTCCCCCTTTGACCCCCGAGTTTGTTGTACTGTTTTGCTCTTTTGCCAGGAGACGTCAGGATGCCCCCTCACTCGGATGACAAAGTCACGAGACTGAGAAGGAAACTGCAAAGTGGATTTTCCTTCGGGACATCCCAAGGCAAGGCCCCTCCTGGTATTTTTTTGGGGGAAGTTCTGTTTATGCTCATCTGTTTATGTTTTAGCTCATCTCAGGTCAGTCCCAGTTAGAAAAAATTCATCCTGAGATAATTCCCTCAGACCTTATTTCCCTCAGAGGATCTGAGAAGGCAGATTCCCTTTCCCGAGGACTAAGGAGGAATAAGGGACATTTAAATAGATTACTATACCTCCTACTAGTTACTGGGGAGTTTACCAAGAGTTCTCTGGGGGTCATGGCAAGGCCACCACCAGAAGGGCTCGTACTTGGGTCACCTTTCCACATCCCATTCCCCCGACCACTCCACGGAGGAGGCTCCCTTCCTTGAAAAAACCAGGCTGGAATGGGATTTAGGAATGCTCATAACTGTGGCCAGCATAGCTGGAGACACTGATTGCTTTAGGGTAGTGTAGACATAGGAATTCCTTTTAGTAGTTGTAAGGTTAATAGGGTTTGGTTTCATTGTTAAAGCAGTGCTGCTAAACTGTCTCTTTGTCCTCTTTTCTCTTTCCTTGTAAGAACCAAAATAGGTTAATAGAATAAAAGTTTCAAGCTTAAGGCCCTCTCCTTAGCTTCTACATAGTTGCACCTAATAAGAGAAATGTAACCTTTCTATTTAGATTATGTACTTATCCGAAGTATGCTGGAGACATTCAAATGGTAAACATACTATTGTTAAATCTAATTATGCAGAAATCCGACCTTTTGCAAGGAAAATGAGCTTAATGTTAAAGTTGTCGATGGTAGGCAGAAAACAAAAGATTGCATAGAATAATTGTGGTGTAATGGGGATGTTTTTGGCTATAAAACTGTAAACTAAAAAAAATAAGGAGAGAGACTTCTCCATCACCCCACAAAACTGACAGCAATAAAGAGAGACTGCTTCATCACCACACATGGACTCAGCTCAGTTCTCCCGCCGACGCCACTCATCCCTCAAGACCCCCAGACCCGCTGGGGCTGGACCCCGGCACTCTTTATCTTTCCCTTCTTTGTTTTTATTCTTTCCTCATTTTACCAATGTATATCTTCCAGTAACTTTTGCAGAAAAGATGTATGGGAGGTCAAGGTTTCCAAAGCACCGTGTGTTCTAAGCAGCTCTGTTTTCCCTTAGGCTTGATTCATAGTGTAGTCATGGCCTGGTTTCTCTTGCTTTACTTTGTAAACGATGAGTTTTGGGGTTTACTTCTGCCTTTCCATTAGACTGTGAGATTTTGTCTCTTCTCTGACTCTTCAGTGCTCGGGACAAAAAGATAGGCGGAAAGAACTTGGGGACTTTGCTCCAAGACCCACAGTTCCCCTCTGTTTCTGAGCCCTGCACTTCACTGTCAGCCTCCATTCCACTGGGGGCCCCGTCCCCACGGGGTTCGCTGTGCCCAATGTGCCATGGACTCCACACTGTGAGTGCTGCCTGCTCAGTTGTCTTGTGTCCACAGCACCCAGAAGCTCAGTTATCCCCTTCTGCCTTCCCTTCCAGGAAACACCTGTTCTGGGACAGTCAAGGAAGCATACACACATACCTCAAAGACACTGAGGTTCAGTTCTAGCCCATCTCAATAAAGGGAATATCACAGGAAAGCAAGTCAGTTTCCCAGTGCATATGAAAGTTATGTTTATAGAAACAATCTTAAAGTTACCAGAGGGAAAAGGCAGGGGTGAGGGGAGGGATCTAATAGAGTTTGGGATTAACAGTAATATAACACTATATATAAACTAGATAAATAACAAAGTTTTATTGTACAACACAGGGAACTATATTCAGTATCTTGCAATAACCTATAATGGAAAGAATTTGAAAAAGAATAAATACATGTATAACTGAATCACTCTGCTGTATACCTGAAACTAACACAACATTATAAATCAACCCTACTGCAATTAAAAAATCAAGAAAAGCTATGTTCACATTCTACTGTGGTCTATTAAGTGTGCAATAGTGTTATGTCTAAAAAAATCCCAAACCACATACCTTAATTAAAAATATGTTAATGCTAAAAGAAAAGTTACCCATCATCTGAGTCTTTAGTGAGTTGTAACATCAGAGATCACTGATTACAGTTCACAATAACAAACATAATAATAATGTAAAAGTTTGTAATATCATGAGAATTACCAAAATCTGACACAGAGACATGAAGTGAGCTAATGCTGTTGGAAAAATGATGCCAATAGACTTGTTTGACACAGGGTTGCCATAATCCTTCAACTTGGGAAAGCCGAGGTATTGGGAGGAGGTCACTTCCTGTGGATTCTTAAGCCTTCACACGACATGATGAAAGCCTTCCTTTAAATGCTCGGCACCTGTGTATATGATGGGGTGGGGGATAACTTTGTAGGGACATAGTCCTTGTAACTCCCTCCTCTCACCACCCTTCCCCCGCCCCCAGGCAATGCCCACTCCTGCCAGAAAACTCTTCAGGAAGCCATTGGGTGGATGAGGGTGAAGCTGGGGAGGTCAAGGGGCCTGAAAGATGGAGATGAGATTAGATGGAGATGGGATGCCTGGCCCTGGAGAGGCAAGAGGAGGGAGGAGGGCCTCTCTCCAGGGACGACTGGCAAGAGCTACGATTCATTTCTCCATCTGCATGGGTTTGATGATCACTCCTCTAACCAGCCACTGAGGATGATGGGGACATCTAAACACAATTAACAGGAGGAAGGCTGGCATGCTGAGGGTAGAGGGAGAGCAGTGAGAGGACAATCAGAAGCTCTGAGTTTGTGTCTCAACTTGGCCACTTACTATCTGTGTGTCCTTGAGTAAATCATTGAGCTTCTCTGGGCTCTCATTTCTTATCTATCCAATGAGTTAGTCTCCTTGAGAACTATACAAATGATGAATCTCTGTGCAAATGTGAAGGCAGGCTAATTATACTATTTGGAAGAGCATTTTATGTGCTATACACTATAGTATCTTTTTTCTTTAATTCGTCATCTCATTTAGTCCTTCCAACGAATCCGGGTGGAAAATCTTAATAACCTCTTTTTAAAGTTTTATTTATTTGTGGCTGTGCTGGGTCTTCGCTGTTGTGTGCAGGCTTTCTGTGTGTGCAGCGAGTGGGAGCTGCTTTCTGGTTGCAGTGTAAGGGCTTCTCGTTGCGGTGGCTTCGCTTGCTGTAAAGCACAGGCTCTAGGCATACGGGCTTCAGCACGGGCTGTAGCGCACAGGCTCAGTAGTTATGGTGCATGGGCTTAGTTGCTACAGTATTTGGAATCTTCCCAGACCAAAGATTGAACCCATGTCTCCTATATTGGCAGGTGGATTCTTTACCACTGAGCCACCAAGGAAGTCCCTGATTAGCCTCTTTGAAAGTGAGAAAACAGCCTCAAAGAGGCCAATGACTTGACCAAGCCTCAAAGGACTTGAGTCTTCCAAGTCACAGTCACGCCACCTCGCTACCCACGAGCTTCTCTCCCTCAAGACTGGTGATAAGCACGTGCTTATCTGAAAACTCCTCGATGGTAGGTGTTGACTGGACAAGGCAGTGCCTTTGGTTTTCATTTTTCATTCAGACGTTTTGTTGCTGGATACACATGGTCTCCATCTGCAGTGCTAAATTCCATGCCAAAGGGCACCATCTTAGGGAAATAATTCAGCCTCCCTGGGCCTTGGTTGCCTTCATAATTCTCATGGCTTCCTTTCTCTGGGCTTGCTAGAATAATGACAAGGCCTCTTTGAGATCATAAAGCTCACCTGTGGGGTCACAGATCCTCCAATAGGATAAAGAACTACTTAAACTCCAACGCAGTGGCTCAGAGCTGGTGTAAAGCCTAGAATCACCTAGTTCATTCCTTTTTCCTTTCCAGTGGGGAAATGGAGGATCAGAGAGGGCAGTGGCTTACCTAAAGTCACCAGCAGCAAAGATCAGACCAGAACTCACAAAGCATACATCTCTCAGCTCTTCATGGAATGGTTGTCTGGGCATCTTTGGTCAGGATCTTGGCATAACATCCTTAGAAGTGACTTTAGCTTTCAGTTTTCATTGTGATAGCCTGAATAGGCAAACATTTTCCATAAGGAGCCAGAGTAAATAATCTAGGCTTTGTGGGGCTACTCACCTCTGCCCTGATGGCTAAAAGAAGCCATAGACAAATATAAATGAGTAAGCATGGTTGTTTTGATAAAACTTTATTTGCAAAGACAGGGAGCAGGCCAAATTTGGCCTGCAGGCTGTAGTTTGCCCACCCCTAGTTTAAAGATCTTTTTTCCAAGATCTGGTCTGTAGTCCATGCAACATCTGAAATCCCCTCATTTTGTTTAAAAAAAAAAAAAGGCAGGATCACGATTGGGCAATCAGGGTAGGGGAATTCTTCCATGAGGACCAGAATCCATTTGTAAAGTGCCCAGGCGATGCTGGGCCAGTTTTGGCTAGTGTTGGATTTTCTCTTTGTCAAGAGGGCCATTCATAGCATTAATTCTGCAAAATGCAAGTGGCCAACAAGAAAGGAATTGGTATGAAGAAGGGAAGGACAGGCCTCCTCTGCCTGTGCACCTGCTGGCCCAGAACCCCTTCTGGGCTTCTAGAGCCCCATGCGTCTTGGAGCTTATCATCCCACCTTGGAATTTTCCACTTTTCTTTTTCTTTTTTTAAAAAATTATTTATTTATTTGGCTGTGCCAGGATCTTTAGTTGTAGCATGTGAGATCTAGTTCCCTAACCAACGATCAGACCTGGGCCCCCTTCATTGGGAGCACAGAGTCTTAGCCACTGGACCATCAGGAAAGTCCCAAAGTCCTTGCTTTTAAAGTGGCTGCACAAGCAGCTCCTGTCCTGTGACTGGGGCGGAGCTCTGGCAGTGCTGGAGCTCACCTCCTAGGCCTGGACCAGTATGAGGTCTCCTCTTCCTTTCTGCTTCTAAATAACAAAGGAGATGATGGAGGAGAGGGGTGGATTCTAGCACTTGAACAGAAGTGAATTTGTTTCCTTTGTCTTCAGTCGGATGGTGTGATATGAACTCTGCAATATGGTACCACTAGCCACAGGTGGCTGTTTAAATGTAAGCTAAATAAAATTAAAAATGTGATTCAACTTCAGCTTCTAGAGGGAATGGCAGGGACCAGATTTATCCTCGTTCCTGAAATAACAGCAGTGACAACCAAAAGGCAAAATATATGAAGCAATGATTTCTAAGAGACTGGATATCATGAAATTAAGGGCATCAATCCCTGAAAGATGGATAGCCACCAAGGAGCCCACATCTCAGCTTCCTGCCTTGACTGCAGTTTCCAGCCTGCAGTGCACGTTTTCCTCTTATTTGTTTTGCTACACACACAGCAGTCTTTGTATAATCAATACCAGTGCCACCACCAAGAACAGGACCACTGAAAAGGGTTTGGGGAGTGGCTACTTGTTTGCGCGTCTGTCTTCAGGTTACGTTCTACTCATGTGGTCAGATCATTTGGATTCAAACTCACTGGGTAGGGACTTCCCTGGTGGTCCAGTGGCTAAGACTCCACACTCCCAATGAAGGGGGCCATTCCTGATCCAGAGAACTAGATTCCATGTGCCTCAATTAAGAGTTCACATGCCCAAACTAAAGATCCCATGTGCTGCAGGTAAGACAAGAAGCAGCCAAAGAAATAAACACTAAAAAAAAAGTTACTGAGTAACTTCCTCTCCAGGTGCATGGTTAACTGATGGGTCAAGCAGCCAGACTCTCATGTTCATTATTTTCTACTTTTAGGGATTGCTTTTTAAGATTTGGTTTCATTTTAAACATTTTTTTGTACAGTTATGTAAAATACTCACATGGTTCCAAAGCAAAAACAATAAGTTAAATTAAAAGAAACCAACTTTTATCTCTCTTCTCCTCTCCCATCCTATCATTTCCTGTCCCCTTCAGTGCACTTGAAGATGTTTTATAGTTTATCCCTTCCTTAAAAAAGCAAAAGACGTATTTTTCATTTTCTTTCTTTTTAATTTAAACTATGACAATGTATGGCAAAAACAATAAAAAAACTATATATATTTTACTTAATTTTTTACTTTTTAGCTTAGCATCTTGCATTCTCCTTCTTGGTTTTGTTTTTCACTTAAGAATATATCTTGAAGATCACTCTGTAGTGGTAAACACAGGTAACCCCCATCCTTTTAGAGTTGTAATAGTATTCTCTGGCATGGATATATGATGATTTTTCTTCCAGTCCCTCTATTCAAATCTTCATGTTTTACTTTTATAGCCACTGGGGGCTCAGATGTGAACATAGCAACATTTGATTCTATAGCCAGGACTCTTGATCACAACACCAAGCTCATATTCTTCTGCTTTTAAATGTACCTATCAGAAAGGGGTTTTCATAACACTGCCTGAAAGTGAGCTCATAGCTCCATCAACCATTCATCAAGGAGTTGTTCAGTTGCTCAGTTGTGTCTGACTCTTTGGGACACCATGGACTGCATCACGCCAGGTTTCTCTGTCCTTCACTCTCTCTCGGAGGTTGCTTAAACTCATGTCCATTGAGTCGATGATGCCATCCAACCATCTCATCCTCTGTCACCCCCTTCTCCTGCCCTCAGTCTTTCCCAGTGTCCAGGGTCTTTTCCAAGACAAGGGGGCCTTGTTACTCTTGGCTCTGTCCCAGGTCCTGAAACTTCATGGAGGGCAAGTGGGTGGGGTAAGCTTAGGTGCTGGGAGACCAGGGAGGACACTGTGGCAATGTCTTCATGAGATGTGGAGAATAAGACCAGGATGTGGACTCTGAGGACAGAGAGGAAGGGTTGGATTCTGGTATCTCTTCTCTCTAATCAAGAGCCTGGAATTCCCCTTCCTTCCCTTCCTTCCCAATTAAATGGAGGTGGCTCAGGCTTCATGTGTATTTCAGTCACAGGTATATTAATTTCACTGAGTTCTTAGGCCATGATGGCTCTATGAATCCTGCCTTTCCTGGGCTAATGGAGTGGCATAAATAACTCCAGGAGAAGCACTTGGCCTGGCAGCTCCCAAGTCAGGCTGGAGTTAATCAATCCTCTGCTGACGTGTAGCTGAAGGTTCCAATGATGGGCCAGAGGTTGTGCCTGTCCAGGGCTAATTCCCTCCTACAAGATGCCTCTCCAGAGAGTCTGGGTGCCCTCTGGTCAGAGGAATGCAGCACTGGGAAGTTAGGAATCTGATGTTCTCCTTGGCCCAGAGACAGATGGAAATTCAGCCAGCTCACAGAGTGAATCAGGGCAGCTGTTTGGCTCTCCTTCCCATGGTCTTGCCAGTCTCCTAGGAGAGGCTGGTTCATCCTCCCACATCCAGGAGGAGGGGTCCTGTCAGAGAAGTACCAAGGCTGGCTGTCTGTCTGTGTCTGCATGTATCCTCAGCCAATGGCTTATCTCATCCAGCTCTTCAACTCTCTCCCAGGAGACAGGATGGCACAGGGTTTAAGACAGATCTTGGCTCCCTCCCTTACATGCGCTGAGACTTTGAGCAAGTTAGTTAACGCCTCTGATTCTCTGTTTCCTCATTTGTGAGATCAGTGGGGAATAATAAGAGCAATAATCTAGCTTGACCCTATCCAATCATAGGGCTTATTGTAAGAACTTAATGAGTGACCCCATGTAGAGTCTGAGACTGAGTCCTAGAGCATCAGAAGTGCTCATTCTTAGCTATTATTAGATCTCTATCATTGGGGACTTCATCTGTCTGGGCTTGTTGGGAAGCATCCTTGGCAACCCAAGGATACCCTGATCTTCCACCCAACATCCCAGGAGAAGGGCAAAGCTAAGAATCAGGGCCCTTGCCACTTGGTCTCTGAGGCTCCTGCCAGCTGGGAACTCTCCAGCTGTCAGCACAGGCAAGGGGTCAACTTCCAGGTCCTCAGATGCTCTCTGATAGTGGCCATCAGCATCCTGCATTGCTGCAAGCAGTGGATGGGATCTTCTGATCTGGATCGCCTCTCAAGCCACACGCTAAGCTCCATGCTTGGGGGATCTGAGAGAGGGGGTTCAAGCACCCAAGGACACAGTGCTTCTCCCCTCACTGGTGCATAAGTCTTTATAGTCTACCAAGTCCTTTTACTCCCTTTGGAGATCTTTAAACCTGTTCAGAGTTCAGGGAGACTGGTAGGTTAGGAAATCCCCCCACTTCATAAATGAAAATGTTGAGGCTTGCAGAGGGATAAAACTTGCCCAAAGGCACATAACTAGGGCAGTGGGACCATCTTGCAGACATCGAAATTATTCAGCCTCCCCAGTCCTAGACTGACATGGTTCCCAGTGTCCTCTCTTAGGCCCTCAGCTTCTCCCAGTGAAGGCTAAGCTTAGGCTGCTTGCTGGGGACAGGAAGCAGGAGACCCCCCCACAAGGGCCACAGCGGAGTCTTCTCTCCTCAGCAGCTCCAAATGGAAGCAGGAAATCTGATTACAAAAGGCCCCATCATGGAACTGTTTTCAGAAGTCATTGGGATAAACCCATCTCCCAGAGATGGAGGTTCAATTCATTAAGCTTAGATGATTAATTACAGGGCAATTAAATATTTGATTAAATTAATCCTAAGGTGTTTAAACATTGTTTTGCAAAGAATGTTTGCTCATTAATTAGAATGGCTAAATGCATGAGTTAAGCAGGGCCGGGGGCTCTTGGAGAGACAAGGAAGCCTTCTCCTCACTCCTCTGAGGCTCTTCTCTGCAGAGGTGGGAATAGTCTTTGCCCAGGAGCGTTGTCTATGCCTGGAGTCTTCCCCGGCTGCCATGGTACCTCTGTGCTCATTTATAAAAGTGTCCAGGGAGGACCTGGAGGCAGGAGAACCAGCTCCAACTCTGTCACTGTAAGGCAAGTGCTCTTGGTGGAGTTTCTGCCCCCTGGGCTTGAGGGCCTCAGTCTTCCCATCTGCATAATGGTGGGAGCATCTGAGCCCCAATGTCTGCTGGGTTTGACTCTTGGTTCAACTGGATCTACATTTCCACTGCTAACCAAGGAGAATGCCTGCTTTGCTACTGGTCCCCATCTCTGTAGGCTCACAGAATCTTCTTTGAGGCCCCTCTCTCTCCTGGATGCCCAATTCTGGCCAGTTGGTGACTATGATGTAAACAAACAAACAAACAAAAAAGCTAAACTTAGAGAAAGGAGATGTTATTACCAAGAAAGACTATTCCAGTAGGAAAGGTTCTGAACTCAGAAATCTGTAAGCATCTCAAAAATCACAGAGCGAAAGGTTTTTCTTTTATGGGTGAAGGCAGAGCAAGCCAAGATAAGCAAGCCAGCTTTGAAGGGGAAGTTGGACAAATGAGGGGAAGTGACCAGTGGGGTGTGACAGGAAAGTGGTCAGTGATTCCCAGGAGAAACTGAAAATGTGGCGGCAAAGTTCGGGTGGCCTCAAGGGAGGGGATGTTCTACTCTTTCTGATGCTTACTCTGGCTTGGGGCCAAGCAGAGGTCAGGGAAGGAGAGAAGTCTGCTTGAAGTGTGCTCAGGACAAGGCAGAGGGTAAACAAGGGGCAGTTGTGGACACGGGGTCAAGGTCAAAGCCAGTTTTTTTTAATTGGAATATAATTGCTTTACAATGTTGTCCTAGTTTCTGCTCTACAACAACGTGACTCAGTCATGTGTATACATATATCCCCTCCCTCTCGGACCTCCCTCCCACTCCCTCCCACTCCTCCATTCCGCCAGTCTAGGTCAACACAGCCCTGAACTGAGCTCCCTGTCCTAAGCACAAAGCCAGTTCCGGTGGTGATAGGATGGGAGCCAGACCAGTGTGGGCTAATCAGGGAACAGCAAGAGTGGAGTGAGGACAGAGAGGGACAGCTCTTAGAAGCTTTATTGTGAGGAGGAGCAGAGAGATGGGATGGGAGCTAGTGGGAGAGGTGAGGCCAAAGAACAATGATGGGTTCTTTTAGATGAGAAATCACAGAACATGTCTTAGTGCTGTTATAATGATCCATCAGGAAGCGAGGCTGTGGGGACACCATCTGCCCTTGCCACGGGCTGCAGTCTCTGCTTGCTCCTTTCTGTCTCTTGTCACCATCTCCCATGTGTACTTCCTCTGCCTCTGGGGTCCTGGGGGTTCTCGCCACCCTCGACAGTACCCATCCCAGGATGGGGGAAAGCCTGCGGGACTCCCTGGGTGGGCAGCTCAGAACCTGGACCTGCTGAACCTGCCAAGGGAACCACGGGTACGGATGCTCCATCCACTGTAGAGTGACTGATTGCAAGAGCCCCAGGGCCCAGAGGCAGGGGTGCTGGGTTCTCTTTCCAGGTTCTGCTGCTAGCTAGCTTGCTGTGTGACCTTGAGCTGGTTGCGTCTCCACTCCAGCAGGGTGTAAACTAGCTCCCTTCAGAGCCCAGGTCTTGCTGCTCCATTCCCCAAAGTGTGATCCTGGATGTCCACAGCTCTCCAGCCTTTTTCTGTGCTATTGTTCACATTCTTCTCCTTAATTTCCCCATCACCCCAGCCTTCCCTTTGCTCCTTGTCCAGCTTTGGTCTACCGCCCCTCAAAACCTCCCCTGACAGCATCCCGGGGTGGCCAAGCCTGTGTCTTCCCTCAGCTCAGAATGGCTCCCACTGCCACCCTCCTCCCCTGGCAAGGCAGAGGGAGTCCACATCTGCCTCCAAGGGGAGTCGGGACTCGGGTGCCTGGAACAGGGGGTGGACCCAGAATCTTTTCCTTCTGTTCCATAGGAATTGAGAGCTGCACACAAGTGACGCTCCAGGAACACCTGGCTTCTTGTGAGCATCCCAGGACAGAGCCAATAAACTTTGCACCTGCAGAACCAAAGCTTTTTCCAACGGGGAGCTGGGGCCACCTTTCCCTTTCCTCCTACACCCACTCGCCCTGCTCTCTGCTCAGCATCTGGGCAGATTTCAATTTGATACATGAAAAATAAAACAAAACATCGAGGGGCAGTGAAGGGGGCCTTGCCCACCACCCAGTCTGAGATAGGAGACAGCTCCCACAAATTCTACATGTCTGCAAGGTTCCAGTTACTTAAAACAAAATGCACACTTAACTCTCTCGATTGTAGATGTCTGAATTCTCTATTTCAAGCTTGAGAGGAGAGGAGATTATCTTACAGGAAGACAGTGTGATATGTAAAAGAGACGTGGGATTTAGAATCACACACAGTGGAGTTTTCTTTGGAATTTGTGCCTTGCCTATTTCCAGCTGTGTGCTATTGTTGCTGTTTAATTGCCAAGTTGTGTCTGACTTTTTGGGCCCCATGGACTGTAGCCCTCCAGGCTCCCCTGTCCTTGGGATTTCTTAGGCAATTCCTTCATCTTCTCTGTGCCTCAGTTTCCATCTGTAAAATGGGGATAATAGTAATCACCCCTGTTCACCTGCCTCGTAAGTTCGGCATGAGATTCAAGCGAAAGGTCTGTGGGACGATGCTGGACACTTGTGTCCGTGGGAGGGGGTGAAGGGTTCCTCAGCTCGTCTGGAGCTGCTGCTCACAGCAGGGCTGAGTGGCGTTTCCCCAGGAGATGGCATGGCACTGTGCAGAACTCCGTTTCCAGCCTGGATCCTGGTGAGGTGGTAACTGTTCTGGCTAATTGGAGCAGAACAGACGTCTCCCCTGGCACAGCAGAAAGAAAGTAACCAGAGAGAGCGCCATGGGGGTGGACTAAGGCAGATGCAGGGTGTCAAAAGGGTGTAGAAGGGACTGGAACAACCCCTGGGTACATTGCCATGTCTCTAGAGGGAGGGGCGGCTAGAAGTGAACATCAGATAATAGTGACATTGGATATGTATCATTTTCAATTACTCCTCTGGTCTTTACAAGTTTTTCTTTTTAAATTTCAGAATCATTCTCACAGCTGCTTGGCACTGCCTGTTTCATGACGGCCTTTGAAATCCAGGTGCCTGGAAAGGCAGAAAGAATTCTGTCTGAAAACATCTTTCATCTGCCTGTATTTGCTGTGGTCATTGCACAGCTAGAAGCAATGCTCAAGCCTTTGGAAACTAAAACGTACCTTCCTAAAATGGTGACTTGATCAAGTAACACAGAGGTTGAAAGTGAGAGACCTGGATTGAAATTCCAGCTCTCACCAGGGGCCATTTTCCTTATTCATTCCGCATGAAGACCAAAATGAAAGGTGCAAAATCATCTTAATAGTTACCCTCAAATAACTGGGTAACAATCAAACATTTTTTAAAAAGTGTCATTTAAGAATTAAAGGATTCTTCAATAGGATAAAGCATACCTGTTTTGAACCAAAAATCAGCACTGATAAAGTAAGTTCAAAATTAGAAACAGGGACTTCCCTGGCAGTCTAGTGGTTAAGATTCTGTGTTTCCAGTGCAGGAGGTTCAGGTTCAATCCCTGGTCAGGGAACTAAGAGCCCACATGCTTCGAGGTGAAGCCAAAAAATAAATAAAAGTAAAAAACAAAATTAGGAACAAAAATGAATTCCTGTTTTCATCACACTGATAATTAGTGAAAAGTTAACTGACATCCTACCAAGTTCCTCAGAAGGTTTAGAGGAGTTCCACTTAATATTTTTTGAACATCCTCATCAACTCAGTAAGGCAAGATAAAATAAACCAGAGGAAAAAGTGGTATCACAAGAACATTTGTATGGATGGTGGATACAAAAAGATCAGTAAAAATTTTATGAATTAAGTTTAAGGAGGAAGATGAATGCAGACTATATGTATAAGAATGATGATTCTCCTGAACACTAGCGAAAGCTAGAAAATACAATGAAAACATCCATGTATAACAGAAACATGTAATCTAACATACTTAGGAGTAAACATAATATATGCTTGACCTTTATAAAGAAAATTGCAAATTCTGTGAACTGGGGATGGGTTGAGAGGTATCATATACTTCAAGGTGAGCACGCTGGCTATTGTGAAAATGTCTCACCATCTTCCGTTAATGTACAAACATAAACTGCCTCAAATCAATCCCAACAGTGTTTTTCTGAATGCAAAAGATTCTGGAGAAATGAGAGAAAGATTTCAAAGGATATTCTTAAAAAAAAAAAAAAAAATCACAAGACTAACAGGTTCATCATTAGAACACTTTATAAAATAATCATTTAAAAAGTAATTAAAAATGAATGACATTGGGAAACTGGATAGCATTGAAGAATTTTAATTTTGAGCTCCCCTTTATACCAAGATAGACTACAGATGGATTAAAGTGTTCTCTTTTGCAGAAAAAAAAAACAGAAAAGTTAGCACAAAAATGTAATATTTATTTTCTTTACGAAGAAAGACCACTCTCAGCTTTGAAGCAATAGAAGAAACTGGGAAGGAAAAGACTGACTGATGACAGCACGAATAGAATAAAAAACTCTTCTATGTTAAAAAATGCAACAAAATGAGAAGATGTTTGATGAAAGGCAGTTGCACCAGCTGCAGGACACAGGATAGCTACACCATATGAAGGCTCCACTAACATTTATAGGAGAAAAATATTACAATTCTGTTTAAATACGTTACCTTGTTGTTGTTGTTTAGTCGCTAAGTCAAGTCCGACCCTTGTGTGACCCCATGGGCTATAGCCCAGCAGGCTCCTCTGTCCATGTGATTTCCCAGGCAAGAATACTGGAGTGTGTGTGAGTTGCTGCCATTTCCTTCTCCAGGGGATCTTCCCAAGCCAGTAACAGGGGGATTGTTTAAATCAGGGAGAATCTATAGTATATCATTTTATGCAGTTATCAATTATGAAAAATGTTTATTATACGCTGTTCAGTGGATCAAAACCCCTCCTGAAACACAAAGTGACACACGTAAGTGCACTGAAGGCAAAGTGTGTCTCTAGGGACAGGGCCTGAGGAGATCTAGAAGTTTTCATGTGCCTTGGTTGTTGTTGTTTAGTCCCAAGTCATGTCTGACTCTGCCACCCCCAGGGACTGTAGCCCGCCAGGCTCATCTGTCCATGAGATTTTTCAGGCAAGAATACTGGAGAGGACTGCTGTTTCCTTCTCCAGCGGATCTTCCCGACCAGGGATAAACCCGCGTCTCCTGCACTGTCGGTGGATTCTTTACCAACTGAGCCACCTAGGAGGCCTACGTTGTTTCTGTGGTTTTAATTTTTAGAAGTTGGGGGACATCCTTCAAAGTTTGTGGGAACCATATCACAAGCTCTCCCTCAACCACAGCCCCTTCTCTGGCTGGAGTCTGTGCCCCTGGGGTCAGCCTGGACGTCCAGTTCCTTGAGTTTACATCAGACTTCGCTTCTTTGAAACAAGAGGATGTCTACACCTTTTGGATGTGAACAACCAGATCAGCAGCCAGCAGCTTCCCATTTAGCAGCTCTGAGGCCTGGTTGCGGTGTGGGGAGGCTTGCCATCTCTGCAACACCAGCCTCCCAAGTGGCAGGACCTAACCAACCTCCCAGACCACTTATGATTGTGGTTCCCAAACTGACAGCTTCAGCCTGGTGACCAGGACTATCTATACAAGAACATCTCAGCTGTGAGGCCAGAGCCTCCGACCCTAGAGCCAGCACAAGAAGTTCCAGAGCCCAACCTAGACATTCTGCCCCAAACTCAGTCCCCTCCAAGTCCCGGGAAGGGACAGGTACCCAGAGCTTGTGCAGGGAGCCAGGAGGTCACAGCCCGCTGCCCACAGGCCATCCGGGGGAATCAGGCCATCCCGGGGAATCAGGCCATCCCGGAGAGCCAAGCTTTCTAGATCCTGGGGCCCTGCCCTGAAGAGAACTCCACCCTACCCCTCCCACCCCATGCCTGTAGGCCCGTACCTTTGGGCCCCGCTCTGAACCCCGCCTCACTCCTCCCACTCCAAGAACCATTAGATGTATGTGCACATGCGTAGCTGGATTCTTATTTCTTCTCTCTTTTCATGCTATGTGAGTTTATCGATTATCTCCTCTGTCCTGGTTTCTGTGGGGCTTGCCCTTGGGGCCTCAGCCATTAACTCAGAGCTTGTAGCTCCTGTCACTCCTTCTCCAGGACTGTTTATAGGGCCAGGGCACCCATTGTTAGGAGTAATAATAAGGATAAAGGAATAACCTCAGCAGGTGGACAGCACTTTACAGTTTACAGAATCCTTCCACACACGCTTATCGTCTGTGTCCTTCATTTTTTTAAAATTTTCTTTTTTTAATTGGGGTATAGTTGCTTTAGAATGTTGTGCTATTTTCTGCTGTACGGCAAAGTGAGTCAGCTATGCATGTATGCGTCGCTTCAGTTATGTCTGACTCTTTGCAACCCTATGGACCGTAGCCCACCCAGCTTCTCTGTCCATGGGATCCTACAAGCAAGAATAATGGAGGGGGTTGCTGTTTCTCCTCCAGGGGATATTCCTGAGCCAGGGATCGAACCTGCATCTCCTGCATTGCAGGTGCATTTGTTACTGCTGAACCACCCAAGGAAGCCCGAAATCAGCTGTCCGCATAGGTATGTCCCCTCCCTCCTGAAGGACAATCTCAGCTCTGAGCTGACCTTAATTCTGACATTGACTGGATCCCTGCTTTCCACAAATAATTTCACCCCACCAATTATGTCATAATTTTTATAGATTTGTGAGAACATAGCGGGAGGTCACACAGGATGAGGCATTTTGCTGGAAATTTCATGGTGGATGTGTTTCTTTGACTTCCACCCTGGGTGTGAATCAAAACCTCCTCCTTACCTAAGGGGGCCTCTCCCGGGAGTGGGCTCTCAGGCTAGCAGCTGGGATGGTAGTTTGTTATCTCAGAAGCTAGGGGCTCTCATTTCATTTATACTGTAATAAACTCGTATTGATTTTAATAAAATTGAAAAATCTCTTTGTGAATGAAAACCCTGGGGTCCCACCCACATCTGCTGACTTGCTGCATTTTCTCCGCACCGTGGACATCATGATTCATGCCCGGGCACCACCGTGGTCGGGGGCTGATTTCCCCGGCAGAAGAAATGGGAACCATAAAATGTCACACAGTCAAGGACCTCCCAGGAGCCCTCTGTGGTCCTGGCTGGGAGGGAGGAAAGTCTCCCAGCGGGGCAGTCAGAGAGACCAGAACAGTGCACGGCAGTCTGGGGAGAGGGCAGAGAACCAGCTACCACTCCATCCGTGACGGCTTGGTCCCCAGGCCCCACGGCTCAGCTGAGCTCCATGTAGCGCCTTCCCTGTGTCCCCACTGTCTCTGGGGCTGGGGACTGCCTGTCTCAAATGGAACTCCTCATCCCCCCAAGTGAGACCACCACCCACAGGGGTCCTCAGGCTGGAGACGAAGCACCACATCACCACATCACCGTTGACTCTCCTTCCTGCTCCTCGGAGGGCCTGCAGTGCTCTGCACAGCCACCTCTACAACCTCTTGTATGCTGCGGCCTCTGTCCAGAATGGACCCCCCTCCCCGCACTGTTGCTTTACTCTTCTCTCTCTATGCAGCTCCTTCTACAAATGCTTCAACCCTGGCATTTGCTGCAGCCTCCTCTGTGTTCTCATGGACCCTGAATGTACCTCTCTTACTATTTTCAAGGGTGACACTTCTATTGCATAGCCTGTCTGTCACACTCTCAAGCACTTTATTACTTAACCTTTATAACAAGCCTAGGGGGGTAGGTATTATTATCATGTCCTCTTTCACAGATAAGGAACAGGCCCAGAGAAGTTAAGGAACATGCCAAATGTCACACAGTGAGGAAGTGATAGAGTTGCAGCTTGAACGCTGGCAGCCTGGCTTCTGGGTCTGGGTTTGCAATCCCTAGACCTCCATTATAAGATTTATCCTACTTGTTTCCCTTAGATGTGAGGTTGCCAAGGTCTGAGGTCACGTGTCCTTCATCCTTATGTCCGATGGGGAAGAGAGCACTTGGCTTGAACACTTATTGTCAGCAGGGCTCCCCATTGCTCCCCTCTGTGGGTGGTACCAGGGCGACTGTATTCATCCTAAACACCATCATCTCTTGTCTGTGTGTGTGCTAAGTTGTTTCAGTCATGTCTGACTCTTTGAGACTCCGTGGACTGTAGCCCACCAGCCTCCTCTGTCCATGGAACTGTCCAGACAAGAATACTGGTGTGGGGTGCCATGCCCTCCTCCAGAGGATCTTTCTGATCCAGGGATCAAATCTGCTTTTCTTACATCTCCTGCATTGGCAGGCACCTGGTAAGCTCTCATCTTTTGCCTATAGCCTCCTAAAGGGTAGTCCTATTTTCATTCAAATGGAAGCACTGCACCCTCCCTGGCCCTGCTTGAGAGTGAACTTTGAAAAAAAAAAATAAATCAAACTCCATCTCTTTCTTTCTCAAAAGTCCTCCCATGGCTTCCCAGACTCCACCATGAACTGGAAGACCCTCCATTCTCTGGCCTCAACTCTGAAACACTCTTTCTCCTTTTAAGTCTCAGGCCCACTGATCTCCAGGTAATTCCTAGCACACACTTAAGGGCCTTTGTGCCTTCTGTTCTCTCTCCTGGAACATGCTTCCTTAGACCTTCACTTCTTTCAAGTCTCTGATTAAATGTCACCTCCTTAGAGATCCTTTCCCTTCCCATCTTATTAAAAAGTACTCTGTTCATTTCTTCATGGCTAGAGTACCTGGGTTTCAGTATCAGCATACCCACTGGGAAGGAAATGTTTATTTCGTCCCTCCCTTCATTCCCATTATTCATTTTCCTTATTTATTTTAGAAACTGAGTTCTCTCTGAAATTTAATCTGGCCACATGGCCACTCAGGTAGAGTATTTCTCTGACTCCCTTGCAGCTAGGTGAGCCCATAAGGCCGAGCTTGGGCTGATGGACTGTGTGTGGAAGTGATGAGTGTCACTCTGGTGTGTCCACTTGCCCTGGTCTTTTGTGCTCTCTTTTCCCATCTCACAGAAAGTAATGTGACTGGGAAGCTGAGCTAGCTTTGACCCTACAGAGAGGACTACATCCTGTGGAATGGCAGAGAAACAATGTGGGAAAATCCAGAGATCCTGAATGATCTTGTGGGACATAACTTTCCATCGACCCTGGACTACCCACCTACCCCTGAGCTGTTATGACAAAAATAGGCTTCCATTTTATTTAGACCATGATATGTTGATGTCTCTTTGTTACAACAGCTCATTTTATATCCTAACCAATGTAATAATTTACCAGCCATGAGAACTTGGGCCAGTTATTTAGCTTCTCTATGCTTCTGTGTCTTCATTACTAAATAGAGATAATAATACGTATTTCATGGTATTGTTGGGCGAATTCAGTGCATTAATACATGATGGGGCTTGTAACAAGCTCTCAATCCACGTTGGCTGCTGTTATTTATTCATTTTCATAGCTCTTATATATGTGTATTGCATACATATATAATGTATGTCCTTGCTTGTTTGTTTTTTAAAATTTTTATTTATTTATTAATTTTTATTTTTGGTTGCACTGAGTCTTTGTTGCTTTGCATGGGCTTTCTCTAGTTGCAGTGAGTGGGGACTACTCTCTAGCTGTGGTGCACAGACTTATTATTGCAGTGGCTTCTCTGGTTGCAGAGCACAGACTCTAGGCATGCAAGCTTCGGTAGCTGCAGTTCATGGCCTCTAGAGCACAGGTTCAATAGTTGTGGTTCACAGGCTTAGTTGCCCTACAGAATGCAGGATCTTCCTGGACCAAGGATCAAATGCAAGGTCCCTGCATTGCAAGACAGGCTCTTAACCATTGGACCACCAGGGAAGCCCTTACTTGTCTATTGACTATCTCCCTCCATTAGAATGTAAGCACCTTCATGCAGGGACCAGCCTGACTTTACTTCCAACTGTAGCCCCAGCTTTAGGACAATATCTAGTGCAGAGTAGAAACTCAACAACTGTTGTTAACTAAGTGAAAAGGGATGCGTACTTGTATTCATTTTCTTATTCCTTTCCTTATTAATTAATTCATTCTGCTCACTCCAACTCAAAAGCATAATGCATTTTAGCTGCTCACACAGCCATCTCATGAGGCTGCAATAAGCATACATTTCAGCTCAGTCCAGCTGAACTGAGCCATGAGGCCTCTGCCTTCTGCTTAAGTACAAACTGCCAAGACCTCTCACGGATGCTTTCTTCCCTCCCTATCCACCCTGACAGCTATGAACTCATAATTTCCTCCACTGATTTCATCATGAGATGGGAGACAAGCTGCATCCCAAAGCTTTATTGTTCTGTGGCAACCTCTCCTTGAACAAACCATCATCTTGCCTCCTCCCAGCCTTTTCCCTCTTCTTACTGTGTCCTGAGTTACCCTGAAAAAAGGTTTTGGCTGTGCTGGGTCTTCGTTGCTATGTGAGGGTTTTATTTGTGGCAAGAGGGGGCTCCTCTTCCTTGAGGTGCTTGAGCTTATCATTGCAGTGGCTTCCCTTGCTGCAGGGCACAGGCTCTAGGACACCCGGGCCTCAGTAGCTGTGGTGCATGGGCTTAGTTGCCCCATGGCATGTGGGGTCTTTTCTGACCAGGAATCAAACTCATGTTGCCTGCATTGGCAGGTGGATTCTTAACCACTGGACCACCAGAGAAGTCCCCTAGAAACTTCTACATTGTTAGAATCATGCATGACAAGAAGGTATCCTTGTATTAGCTGTGTAATGAAAAAATATAAAAAAGAGAAATCCCTACTTGGCTTCCATAGAAAGAAGGCCAGAGGGAATGGCTAATCACTGGCAGTCTCAGCCACCTCTGCTCTGTCCCCTCCTGGCTAGGGCATGGTCATGCTGGTATCCTGGGCTGCTCACCCTCAGTTGCCACATCCATCGTCCCTCTTTGTCCAGGTGGCCAGCCATAGGGCGCTGCATTGTGGGGCAGGTGTGGAAGGTGGCAGCCTGCCGGAGACCAAAGCAACCTGAGACAGAAGCCCCAGCTCCTCTGTAAGTGCTCTGACCTCCTGTCTGGAAGCAAGTTGACTGCCCCATTCATTCACATAAACTGGCAGAATATTTTCGAATAAATCATGAGCATGACAGTTACATTCTCTAAACCACACTGGAAAAAGGATTATGGTATTTACTGTGGGGACAGGAAGATTGATTCTCACCCAGAAAATCTGCCAGGTTCTTGATTTAGGGAGCCAGTGATCAGCACAGGTTAGCTCTGATTGATATTGGCTTGCCTTTCCCACGGGTTCCTCTCACTCCAGGGGACACTTTGGGTGGGATAGCTTTGGGTCATGACTATTCTGCTGGTTCTTTGCAAGATGGCCCAGCAGGGTGATGGATATGGGCAGAGCTCACTGCCCCAAGGCTGTCTCCCGCCATGCCCTCAACCCTGATCCCTGCTCCAATGGCCCCTGCTACCTGCTGGATAAAACCCAGCTCTTAAGCCTGGAGTTGCAGAACCTCTTGGGTGGAGCTTGTGCCTCTACTGCATCTCTCTCTCCCATCACCCCTCCCCACCACGCATGCTCTGATCATGGTTTTCTCATGATGTACTTTGCACATGACTGTCCCTTTCCTATGGTGAGGGACAAGCATAGAAACTAGAGATCATCCCCGCCCTTGGACAGTTCAAAGTCTGGTGAAGGACACGGACTCATAATCAGTCCCATGTGTAAGTCCCATGACACACAGGACTGATGTGTCCGAGGGTGAACACGGGGTGGGCTGAGGGGGCAAGGAAGAGGCACCATCCATACCTCACCTCCTCTCCCCTCTGTGTGCCCACGAGGTCTTTGGGTCACCTTATCTCCTCTTCTTGTCCTTGTCACCTTATTCATCATTCATATATGCTACTTCTGTATTTCATTAGTGTTTAGCACATGGCCTGGGACATACTTGGACTCAATAACTGTGCACTGACCTGAACTGAATTATCGGTTGCTTTTGTCCTGTACTTATTCCCCTTGGGAGTGAGCTTTTAGCTAACAAGAGCTCCAGATACACTTGTTTATTCCTTCCTACAGAAATCGCTGAAGGGTCAGTGGACTGTGTAATCAAGGCAACTCATCCTTTAGGTCAGTGGGTTTCAAACTAACCATGGACTCAGGTACTCTTTAGAATGTTCAAGAACCAGTCTTCTACCTACCCTTTGTATCTTGCAACAGGCTCCAAGTTTCCATATTTCCACTTAAATCCTGCCTTTCCAAGCCCACTTCCCCTAACCAGATTGTTTTTGGTTTGGATTTGGCTTCTGCCTATAAACCAGCCTTTATCCTGGGATCCCTTTGGCTCTGCCTTCAACTCCCTGTGGCTTTTCTTACAGCCAGTCTTCTACGGGAGATGTTGCCAGGATCCACTATAGTCCAGCCAATATCAAGGGCTCTGTGAGGCTCTGAAAGGAGGGTAAAATACAGACTCACACCCATTTCTACCATTTATTGGCTAGGTGAGCTCATCATTATGTCTCTGAGTCTTAGTTTGAGGTATAATAGCTAACTTTGCATGGTTGCTGTGAAGTACTCATGTCAAGGTAACTTATCTCTTTTTGGTGACCCTGAAAAGTCACCCCTTAATTAATACCATAGTTACCACAGCAAACCTCCACCTTACTATACCTCTCTGCAACTGGGAGACCCTGTGATGCTACTTTGTGTGTCTTAAACACTGTGCCCAGTTGTACCTCCACTGTCTTGCCTGTGATGGGTCACAGGGGCTTTTGATATTCATGGGCCCCATTGTTTTCTGCCAGGGGCTCCCTCAGCTGCAACCTGTGCTCCACCTTTTTGTCATCCCAAACCCAAACCCAAGCACAAGGTGGTGCTTCTCTTAACTCTCTACATCCCAGTCTAGAAGAAGCTTCAACTTCAGATAATACATTCCTAAAGGTTCCAGGTTCATAGAAGGGAATGATATTACAAATACTATAGCTTATGTACAGGGGGCTGCGCTTGGATGCCAGGGGCTTGATCACTCCCTGGGGACCCTTTAGAGCAATGGCTGCTTTGCTTCTAATGTTCTCTATGGGACAACAGGCAGCTAGCTCAGCTCAGAGAGGCTGGATGCTTCTCCCTCCATCAAATGTCCCTCTTTTTCTTCCCCACTTCCTGCCCTGGGACCAGCTATTTCCCAGCATATCTGAGGGTGGAATATCCACTCCCTTTAACGGAAACCCCACTCTGCAGGCATGTAGATGCAGTGGGCTCAGATTTATTCATCTTAAAGAACTTCATTCAAAGGACACCGAGAAGAAAGAAGGCTGAAAGCTGAGAAATTGGTGCTTTTGAGCTGTGATATTGGGGAAGACTCTTGAGAGTCCCTCGGACTGCCAGGAGATCAAACCAGTCAATGCTAAAGGAAGTCAATCCTGAGTATTCATTAGAAGGACTGATGCTGAAGCTCCAACACTTTGGCCCCTTGATGCAAAGAGCCAATTCATTAGAAAAGACCCTGGTTCTGGGAAAGATTGAAGGCAGGAGGAGAAAGGGACAACAGAGGATGAGATGGTTGGATGGCATCGCTGACTCAATGGACATGAGTTTGAATAAGCTCTGGGAGATGGTGATAGACAGGGAAGTCTGTATGCTGCAGTCCATGGGGTCACAAAAAGTTGGGCACTACTGAGTGACTGAACGACAACAAACAACTTCATTCCAAGGACACCAAGCGTTTCATCCAGTTCCCTTTCCCAGTCTTTCCTCCATCAGCAGGTGAAGCTGGTAGCATCAGTACCCTCTCTCTGAAGCCAGCTTCCTTTCCTATAAAGAACTGCCCAGAAAAAGATCCACATTTCACTGGGGACCAGCACCACTTTGGAGCAGAGCTCGTACGGAAGCACAAAGTTTTTTTTTTTTTTTTTTTTTACAGCTTCTGCATCTTCCTCTCCTGCCCCACCCTCTTCATGGGGAGGAGGCAAGAAAGTCTCAGATCCCCAGGAGAACCCTTAAATTCTTGGTTGAAAAGATTTGTATTTAGGTCAATGGTGATTTCACAGTTTTCCCCAAGAACAACCAGTGAATATGTGTGTAACTAAAAAGCACATCATGATGATTTTCCTAAAATAAAGGAAGAGTTTCCTCCCTAAAGATGGATGCAAGATTTTTGGGAGCAAATATCAAGATGTTGCCACTTTTTCAGCACCAGGGCTCCCCTACTTCTCAACTCAATGTGCCATGTTTTCATGACCCCGAGTGTCCAGGGGCAGGGAGCAGACCCCTCCCTTTATTATGTCTGAATCCCCTGGAGAATTACAGACTTCCAGGCAGGTAGGAGGGGCTTCCCTGGTGGGTTAGCGGTTATGAGTCTTCCTGCAGTGCAGGAGTTGCAGGTTCAATCCCCGGGTCGGGAAGATCCCCTGGAGAAAGAAATGGCAACCCACTCCAGTATTCTTGCCTGGAGAATCCCATGGACAGAGGAGCCTGGTGGTCTACAGTTCCTGGGGTCACAAAGAGTCGAACATGCCTGAGCACATACATGCACACAGGTAGGTATGAATCACGGGCTTACCCAGTCTGTCCCTGAGAATCAGGAGACCTCCTGTAAACATTCCATCAGATGACCTCTTAGATCTGGCTGCCATGCCTTTCACAGCAGGGAACTCCTGACCTCTTAGACTGGCCCACCCCTGACCAGCTCTGATAGTCACATCACCTTCCTTAGCTTCTGAAGCTGGTTCAGTTCCAGCCCCCAGGGCCACACAGAAATCTACTGCTCTTCCTGAGATATCACCCAATCGATGTGCCCACTGAGAACATATTCTTTGATTTGATCTCCTCTAGGCTGGGACTGAGTGCACAGTTACCAGCCTCTCAGTCCCCCAAGCCCACTGCTTTCTGTTATTTGTGGTCTTCAGTCCTTCCCTACTCTGGCCTTCCCCTGGGACCATGGCTCATCTGCTGGCTCCTTCCCATCACCTGCCCAGTGGGGGCAGAGCAGGGTGTCCCAGCTATTGTCCTGATGAATACACATCACATTCAGGCAAACTTATTTCTCATTGGTAATTTCTGACACTTGTGTCATGGGCTGGCTCTGATAGACCTGAGAGGTGACTGACCCAGATATGAGCATTGCAACATATTTGCACTCATGCCTTTGAATATCAAGTACAATTCCCCTTGTCTAAATGGAAGCAGAGTGATTGGTTGGGGAGGAAAACTTTTCCCTTCTTCCCTCTTGGTTCTTTGACTGGTTTAGTAATGAAATTATGACTTCACTTGTGGTCCGGTGGTTGAGAATCTGCCTGCCAATGGAGGGGACACAGGTTCGATCCCTGGTCCAGGAAGACCTCACATGCTGTGGAGAAACAGGGTCCATGTACTGCAGCTACTGAAGCCCATATGCCCTAAAGCCCATGCTCTGCAACAAGAAAAAACCCCACAATGAGAACCTCACACACTGCAACTAGAAAAAAGCCCACACAGCAATGAAGACCCAGCACAACCAAAAATAAATAAATGAAAGTTTTGTAAGAATAATGAAATTGACTTAAGACAGATTAATGGGGGAAAAAAAAACAAATTTGTTTTATATGTATGGAATCCTCAAAGATATGCGACTCAGAGAAGTGACCAAAGCAATCAGCTTTTATGCCTTTTAGACCAAGAAACAATACATTTGTGAAGAATTGACAAAATAAAGGAATTCAGGCTTGCATGTGTGCTAAGTAGCTTCAGTTGTGTCCAACTCTTTGAGACCCTATGGACTAAAACCTGCCAGGCTCCTCTGTCCATGGGCTTCCCTAGACAAGAATACCAGATTGAACTGCCATGCCACCATCCTCCAGGAGATTGAATCCACCTCTCTTACATCTCCTACATTGGCAGGCATGTTCTTTACCACTAGCACCACCTAGGAAGCTTGGGCTAATTAGTGAAGAGGTAAGGTTTGTTACGTAGTCTTGTGTGAAAGTCGCTCGGTCGTGTCCAACTCTTTGCGACCCCAGGGACTATACAGTCCATGGAATTCTTCAGGCCAGAATACTGGAGTGGGTAGCCTTTCCAACCTAGGAATCGAACCCAGGTCTCCCTCATTGCAGGCGGATTCTTTACCAGCTGAACCACAAGGGAAGCCCCAGAATACTGGAGTGGGTAGCCTACCCCTTCTCCAGGGGATCTTGCTGACACAGGAATCCAACCAGGGTTTTTTGCAATTGCGGGCGGATTCTTTACCAACTGAGCTATCAGGGTTAGCCCTGAATTTCCCATCTCTGATGAGAAAGATGTTTCTCTACATCCTGGTACAGGGAAGTTACCTTGCATACAGTGGATTTATTTCCTTTTTTCAGGGAGAAAAAGGAAGGTCAGAGCGTCTTTCCTGCACCTGCTGTTTCTTAAGTAACTATAATTCAATACAGTGACCATGCCAACTTTGGTTATGGGGGAGCATCTCCTGCTCCCCTTCAGATTCTAGTGGCCACACAAGGAGAATTCTGGAAATGTAAAGGCCGAACATCTATCTGCCTCTCCCTCCTTGTTTGCTGATTGCCTCTAAACACCCTCTCCAGAGCAAGGCTGGACTGCCAGTCCTTTTGTGTGGAAGCAAACCTGTTTGCCAAGAACCAGTTTACCAATTTGGCTTCCTTGGTGGCTTAGAGAGTAAAGAATCTGCGTGAAATGCAGGAGATGTGGGTTTGATCCCTGGGTCAGGATGATTCCCTGGAGAACGAAATGGCTACCGACTCCAATATTCTTGCCTGAAAAATTCCATAGACAGATGGAATTCTGGTGGGCTATGGTCCATGAAGAAGGGATAGGCTACCCACTCCAGTATTCTTGGGCTTCCCTGGTTGCTTAGCTGGTAAAGAATTCACCTACAATGCAGGAAACCTGGATTCAATCCCTGGGTTGGAAGATCCCCTGGAGGAGGGCATGACAACCCACTCCAGTATTCATCCCAGTGGACAGAGAAGCCTGGCGGGTTACAGCCCATGGAGAGAGTCTGACACGACTGAGTGACTAACACTTTCATACCTTTCTCATACTTTTCAATTTGCAAACTATTTAAAAAATCTGAATATTGCTCCAGCCATGTTTCCCTTTTTGGCCATCTGAGTCTGAGTTGCTTGCAGGTGTTGAGTTTAGGAGGGAGCTTCCCCTGGCACTCAGTTCTCCTGGGAGCAGAGAGGCATCCTCTTGGGTCTCAGCAGAAGTCTGCCGGGTCAGTCACCTATGCCCCTTGCTCCAATCAGGCTATGACAACCTGTCCTGGCTGCAGAGCAGCTAAGGCGGAACAGAAACCAGAGGGAGGCAGACCCAGGGGAAGACCTGGGACGGGTGTCTCTTCCTGAAATAGAGCTGGACAAGGGCCAGGTGACAGCTTAACCAAAACAGAATAAGAGCTTCTGAGGAGAGCCAACAGGAACAAAGGCTTTCTGAAACTGAAAAAAAAAAGTAGTTCTTGAATTTCAAACTGTATACATGAATTAGAAGATTGTCCCTTTTGAGAATTATAATCATAGTGGCTTACAAGATCAGGTGTAGGAGTATCTCAAAGCAGAGCCTTGATACAGAGAGAAACAAGCAAGAGAGAAAGAGGGGGAGTTTTCTAACAGGCAAAGGGAGCTTGGGTGCAGTGGGATGGAGCAAAGTCATCATTGATCCCCTGTTTTAATATAGCAACAGAATATGGAATGTTTTGTGCATGTAATGATTAGGAGAGTTGTCATTAATAGAATGACAATCAAGAGAGAATTGTCAAAATAATGGGGCGGGGGATAGGAATAAGTCATTAACTCCACAGAGCTAGATAAATTAAGGAAAGGGGAAAAGAAAATAGCAACAAAGTAAACAGTAACCGTCATGTAAGAAGGAGAAATGAGCAGAGGGCCAGTTGTTTCCATGAGACTGAATTGGCTGAGTTCCCAGATTCACAGGTAGAAATGGTGGATTGTGTTCAGAAACCAGTCTTGGCTTTACATTGTCTAAAGAATCTCACCTAGGAATGTAAAGTATACAGCCACTATGGAGAACAGCATGGAGATTCTTTAAAAAACTGAAAATAGAGTTACCATGTGATCCAGCAATCCCAGTCCTGGGCATATATCCGGAGAAAACTCTAATTCAAAGATACATGCACCCCAGTGTTCATAGCTGTGCTATTTACAATAGCCAAGACAGGGAAACAACCTAAGTACCCATCAACAGATGAATGGATAAAGAAGATGTGGTGTGTACATATATCTATTTCTCTCTATATATATACACACACATACGTATATGTGTGTGTGTGTTAGTTGCTCAGTTGTGTTCAACTCTGTGCAACCCCATGGACAGCCAGGCTTCTCTGTCCATGGAATTCTCCAGGATTGCCATCACCTTCTCCAATATACATACATACATATACACAATGGAATATTAGTCATAAAAAAGAATGAAAGAATGCCATTGGTAGCAACACTGATGAACTTAGAGATCATACATAGTGAAGTAAGTCCGACAGAGAAAGACAAATATATGATATCACTTACATGTGAAATGTGAAAAATAAAGCAAATAAACTTATTTACACAACAGAAATAGACTTACAGAAAGCAAATTGGTGTTACCAAAGGGGAAAGAGTGGGGGAAGGGATAAAGTAGGAGCTTGGGATTTAACAGATACATATACTACGTATAAAACAGGTAAACAACGTCATACTGTTTAGTACAGGGAACTATATTCAATATCTTGTAATAATATATAACGGAAAAGAATCTGAAAAGGGACATATATTCCATATAATGGAATCACTTTGCTGTATTCCAGAAACTAACTAACTTCAGTTAATAAAAAAGAATCTCACTTAAAGTGATTAAGAAAGGTCAAAAATTAATTGATGGGCAAAAAGATGCTAAGAAAGCAACTCAACCGTTAAAAAAAAAAGCACAACAAGAAATGGAGACAGCAGTAATACTGAAGTGGAATTGAAGGTAGAAGATATTACATGGGATTGATACCATGACAAACAGAAACAGAATAAATAATAGTAACAAATACATGTGGAACTCTTGCCATGCACACAGGGGCTATGAGCTTTAAAGAACAAAGCCATATAACCCTTGCCACAGCCCAGTAAGGTAGATAAATCATTATCCCCATTTTACAGATGCATAAACTGAGGATTAGAGAGCTTAAACAGCTGGTCCAAGGTCTCAAAGTTGAAAGCTGTACTCTTAACCAGAACCTCCCCTTTCCCTTCACTTCACTGGAGCAAGGCACGACCTTCTCTCCAGGGCCAGCACCTGATGTGGAGTTAATTCTACCAATATTATGTAGTATATATGATATATAACCCTTTTTAACATTTTTAACAATTTCCAAAATATCACCAATTGATTTGTTTTCAGTGCAACGGTTCCATCTCATTCATCACGGCCACTGTGCTGCCTACATCTTTTACTTTTGTGATAAAATCTCTGCTAAACTCGCTGGGTCCTTACCTCCTCTGCTTTCATAAAGACACATTAAAATGATTCAGGCTCTTGCCCATCAAACCTTGACGGCCAGAATCAATGATTTTTCCTCCACGTGGGACTAATGGGTGCCTCTAGCCCCATCACGATTTCCACATATCGAAACATCTGTGAGGCTGTAGAAGTTCAACATGATTCAAATAGTCTCGTTCATATGAGCTGGCATCAAGGTAATTATAAAGTAATTCAATTAATTAAAAGTAAAACATATTTAAACCGAAAAGGATTTTGCAGCAGTCTCTCCTCGGTCTCTCAGCTTAGCTGAGGTGATATATTAGACCAGACTTCTGCTTCTGCTTCCAGAGGACAAGGTGGAAATAAACTGAGCTTTCTGAACTTTCAACAGCAATTCATACTTCAGATTTCATTCCTTCCAGTACTTCTCAGTGTATAAGATCTGTTGTCCCATCTAAGCCATAGCCATTTCGACAGAAAAAAGGGGTGGAGATTGTAACACCGTCTTACACATATTTAAGAAACAACAGCTGATGTAAATCATAGTTAATGTGTCTAATTGATATCTAATTATCTTGATATTGAATTGCCAGTAAAACCTGAAAGGTTGTAAATATCTGATATTGATAAGGAAGTCGTTATCACTCAGCAGTTAATTACTTTCGCCAATCTCAGTTAATTACACGACAATGAAATTTATTTCCTATGAAAGCTTGGGTCCTCTTCTAACAATTAATTGAT
Source organism: Antilocapra americana (assembly GCA_007570785.1). Lineage (NCBI taxonomy): Eukaryota > Metazoa > Chordata > Mammalia > Artiodactyla > Antilocapridae > Antilocapra > Antilocapra americana. The sequence goes on along the minus strand of ML664177.1, from coordinate 29,020,667 downwards.
CTCTAATCAGCTTAGGTTATCTTGTTAAATTCTATTAGGTCTTATGTAGGGAGGTAGAACTGGAGACCCCCCCTAGCTAACTGTGTTTCTAGAGGCCCTTTGGCTTTCTTGTATCCTGGAGTCCTTTGGGGAGGTATCTAGCCTAAGATGGGAGGTAAATGACGAATTACTGAATATTAGATAATCACTTGGGGAGCTTATAAAAATTCTCATGTCCAGGCCACTCCTGCCCTCCCCAAACAAAACACAATGAATCAGACTGTCTGGGAGTGAGACTCAAGGCTCAGTGTTTTTCAAACTTTCAAACTGATTTCAATGTGCATCTAGATTGAGAGCCAGGGTGACTCAGACTTGAGGTATACAGTGGATTGTGGGCACAGATGGTGGTCCCCTGTCCTGTCCCATAACGACTGCTGGTCAACCATGATCTCTAGTCCAGTGTGGGCCCAGGGCTCCTGGACCAGGTTCCTGCAATGCAGTTCTGTCCTTACCCCACTGTCTTCACCCAGCTTTTTGTGACCATCTTTCATCCTTTGTTAATTTTTACTGGAGTATAGTTGCTTTGCAATGTTGTGTTAGTTCCACGTAAACAGCAAAGTGGGGCTTCCCTCATAGTTCAGTCCATAAAGAATCTGCCTGCAGTGCAGGAGACCCAGGTTCTATCCCTGGGTCAGGAAGATCTCCTGGAGAAGGAAATGGCAACCCACTCCAATATCCTTGCTTGGAAAATCCCATAGGCAGAAGGGTCTGGTGGGCTGCAGTCCATGGAGTTGCAAAGAGTCAGGCACGACTGAGCAACTAACACACAGCAAAGTACATCAGTTATACATATACACGTGTCCCTTCCTTTGTTAGATTTCCTTCCCAGTTAGTGTGGGCCATCTTTCAGTGTCCACTCTGTAAGTATGGACTCCCTCCTCTCCCTAGCAGCCAAGCCCACCTGAGCTTGGTCTGTGGCCCCAACCTCTTCCTCGCCCACCCCTCTCATCTCCTATCTTCTTGCTTATGCTTTTATTCTTCCCCTTTGAGTTCAACTGTTCCTCCAGCCTGGCGTGCCTGGGGCAGGGAGTCCCTTCTTTGTCCAGCCCCACAGCACAGCAATGGCCACACTGGCTTGGGAGGCAGACCAGCTTCCCTGGGGTACAAGTGGTGGCTGTGTGGTCACCACAGACTCTGCAGTACCCAGCAGAGTGGTGGGCACCACATAAATGTTCATCCAATGAGTGAAGTTTTAGAGGATAGACACTCACCTGTCATATAATATTTGAAAGGAGAAAGAAATTACATTGCTTTGCTGAAAAGCTGTGAGGAGTCCACTTGGCTACTTAATAAGGTATAGTTATCCCAGAGGAGTGGCATGGCTGGACAGATAAGGTGATAGGAGGGTGAGAGTGAGGCTGTCTTAATGTATGGCAGTAAGGGGTGCACATGGGAAGCATGAATGTGAGGAGTGTTTGTGAGGATTAGGACCCTGTGTGTGAGTGTGCTCACATATATCTGTCTTGTCTTTGTGGGAAGGCCCCTGGTTTTGAACATTGTTTCTGCAAGCAAAAGAGAGCATGTACTACACAAGTCTGTTTATATCCAGTTCTAGACCATGCAGGTTAACCAAGGGTGACAGAAAGCAGAACGGTGGATGCCTGGGGATGCAGGGCGGGAAAGGTCAAAAGGGAGAGGCTGCAGACTGGCCCAGGGACACTTCTGGGAGTGACGGATGTGTTCATGATCTTGAACGTGTGATGAGTCCATGGGTCTATGCAGGTATCAAAATGCACCAAACTGTGCACTTTTAACTGTGAAGTTTACTAGAAGTCAATTCTATCTATTTTTAAAAAATGAATGCAAAATGCCCCCCTCAAAAAAAATTTAATATTTCAGAAGTCAGTCTGGATTCTCGTCCAGGCTTCCTGGCTTCCTAGCTGGAAACCAGGGCAAGTTGCTTAAGATCTCTGTGTCTCAGTTTCTCATCTGTAAAATGGGAATAACCATCCACTTGCCTCTAGAGTTGTACAAGATAATAATGAAATAAGGATAGGCAAGTTACTTATGCCAACGTCTGGCTCACTTTTACTAGTTAATAAATGGTTCCTATTATTATTACCTGGGCATTATTACATGAACTTGGGCAAACTCTAGGAGATGGTAAGGGAAAGGGAAGCCTGGCATGCTGCAGTCTATGAGGTCACAAACAGTCGGACACGACTGGTGACTGAACGACAGCAACAATATTATTGTCACTGTTAGTGGGCATGCCTGGACAAGTGCATATGTGTTGTGTGTACACAACATATGTTGGGTGTATCTGTATCAGAGCAGGATTGTGAGATACGAGTCTGTGAGTCTGTGTGTTTCCAGGAGGGAGTAAGGGGGCTGTGGATTCGTGAGTTCAGACGTGAATCCTCCCTCCTCCCGGCCATCATTACAGCTTTCTCCTCCTCCACAGACTGCATGGGTATTGATTTTTTTAACAGTTACTAAACGGCTACATTTACTGACTCATTCCGTCTTTTATCATATCCAATAACACAGTGCATTTTGGAAATCACATCTCCCTGGTTCCTTCATGACTTCTGCAAATCAAATTTATTTTACCACTGAAAATGTCAAAAGGAGTTGGCCAAAAGAAACAGGGAACTTTCTGGGGTGGCAGTACCCTAAAGCTGGCTGGTTCTCAGACTTCAGTGAAGGAGGCTAAAGCTCCCCACCATTCCAAGTGGATGCACTTCCTGTGAACTCCCTAAAGATGAGAGGGAGTCAGATCATCACCTTTTAGAACAGATGCCTTGGACCTGCCTGGAGTGGGCACGTGCGGGAGGAGGGGATTAGCAGAGGCCTTTGGGGACCAACTTGGCATCATCAGGATGACTTCCGGAGCCCTATCTGTGCTGTCCTGTGCTGGAGGCTTGAGGGATAAGAGGTATGTCAGTATCCTTGCCTCAGGGATGTCACAGATGAGAGCAGTAGAGACCCAAGCCTGCCCCCAGCTCTGGGGATGTCTCTCCAGATGAGGTTTGCACACAGTGATGGGAGGGCAGGGTCTGCAAGGTGGACTTCAGGATCAGACTGCTCTGGGCTTGCTTTGAGTCTCAGTCTTGCCACCCAGCAGCTGTGCAGCCTTGATTAGGTTTCTTAACTTCTCTGAGAGTCTCACCTGCCAACTGGGATCAGGGCACCTCACATGTTGGCCCCCACTTCTAGGTTCTCAGTTATAAATGTTAAGTCTGAATTTTAAGTCTAGATTCAGGGGACTCAAGCATTTTTCACGAAGATCACAGGTGTGCTAGGCACCATGTCTCTGGTGTCAGGGGGAATACCCGCTGTCTGGGACCATGAGACATCCCAGTTAGAGGGCGTTAAAAAGGTCATACAGTCAGCAAAAGCAAGGCCGGGAGCTGACTGTGGCTCGAATCATGACCTCCTTATTGCCAAATTCAGACTGAAATTGAAGAAAGTAGGGAAAACCACTAGACCATTCAGGTATGACCTAAATCAAATCCCTTATGATTATATAGTGGGAGTGAGAAATGATTTAAGGGACTAGATCTGATAGACAGAGTGCCTGATGAACTATGGATGGAGGTTTGTGACATTGTACAGGAGACAAAGATTAAGACCATCCCCAAGAAAAAGAAATGCAGAAAAGCAAAATGGCTGTCTGAGGAGGCCTTACAAATAGCTGTGAAAAGAAGAGAAGTGAAAAGCAAAGGAGAAAAGGAAAGATATTCCCATCTGAATGCAGAGTTCCAAAGAATAGCAAGGAGAGATAAGAAAGCCTTCCTTAGCGATCAATGCAAAGAAATAGAGGAAAACAACAGAATGGGAAAGACTAGAGATCTCTTCAAGAAAATTAGAGATACCAAGGGACCATTTCATGCAAAGATGGGCTTGATAAAGGACAGAAATGGTAAGGACCTAACAGAAGCAGAAGATATTAAGAAGAGGTGGTAAGAATACAGAGAAGAACGGTGCAAAAAAGATCTTCATGACAGATAATCACAATGGTGTGATCACTTACCTAGAGCCAGACATCCTGGAATGGGAAGTCAAGTGGGCCTTAGAAAGCATCACTACAAACAAAGCTAGTGGAGGTGATAGAATTCCAGTTGAGCTATTTCAAATCCTAAAAGATGATGCTGTGAAAGTGCTGCACTCAATATGCCAGCAAATTTGGAAAACTCAGCAATGGCCACAGGATTGGAAAAGGTCAGTTTTCATTCCAATCCCAAAGAAAGGCAATGCCAAAGAATGCTCAAACTACCACACAATTGCACTCATTTCACACACTAGTAAAGTAATACTCATAATTCTCCAAGCCAGGCTTCATTAATACATGAACTGTGAACTTCCAGATGTTCAAGCTGGTTTTAGAAAAGGCAGAGGAACGAGAGATCAAATTGCCAACATCCGCTGGATTATCGAAAATCAAGAGAGTTCCAGAAAAACATCTCCTTCTGCTTTATTGACTATGACAAAGCCTTTGACTGTGCGGATCACAATAAACTGTGGACAATTCTTAAAGAGATGGGAATACCAGACCATCTGTCCTGTCTCTTGACAAACCTGTATGCAGGTCAGGAAGCAACAGTTAGAACTGGACATGGAACAACAGACTGGTTACACATAGGAAAAGGAGTACGTCAAGGCTGTATATTGTCACCCTGCTTATTTAACTTATATGCAGAGTACATCACGAGAAACGCTGGGCTGGAGGAAGCACAAACTGGAATCAAGATTGCAGGGAGAAATATCAATAACCTCAGATATGCAGATGACACACCCTTTTGGCAGAAATTGAAGAGGACCTAAAAAGCCTCTTGATGAAAGTAAAAGAGGAGAGTGAAAAAGTTGGCTTAAGGCTCAACATTAAGAAAACTAAGATCATGGCATCTGGTCCCATCACTTGATGGGAAATAGATGGGGAAACAGTGGAAACAGTGTCAGACTTTATTTTTGGGGGCTCCAAAATCACTGCAGATGGTGATTGCAGCCATGAAATCAAAAGACGCCTACTCCTTGGAAGGAAAGTTATGGCCAACCTGGATAGCATATTGAAAAGCAGAGACATTACTTTGCCAACGAAAGTCCATCTAGTCAAGGCTATGGTTTTTCCAGTAGTCATGTATGGATGTGAGAGTTGGACAGTGAAAAAGGCTGAGTGCCGAAGAATTGATGCCTTTGAACTGTGGTGTTGGAGAAGACTCTTGAGAGTCCCTTGGACTGCAAGGAGATCCAACCAGTCCATCCTAAAGGAGACCAGTCCTGGTTGTTCATTGGAAGGACTGATGTGGAAGCTGAAATTCCAATACTTTGGCCACCTGATGCAAAGAGTTGACTCATTGGAAAAGACCCTGATGCTGGGAAGGATTGGGATTAGGAGGAGAAGGGGACGACAGAGGATGAGATGGCTGGATGGCATCACTGACTCGATGGACATGGGTTCGGGTGGACTCCGGGAGTCGGTGATGGACAGGGAGGCCTGGCGTGCTTTGATTCATGGGGTTGCAAAGAGTCGGCCATGACTGAGCAACTGACCTGAACTGAACTGAACTGAAAAAAGTCATAGAAGATTTGTGTTAGGAGATTTTGGACAGGGTTTAAGGAAGAGGAGATTTGCTCTGGGTTGGATGCTATCAGGAAGTGAAGGTAATTATAGTTATTTTTTTTCTCTAAGGTGAGAGGAAGAGAGAGAGGAACTGCAGTCACTCACATTAGCCAGGGGGGATATTTGGTCATTTTCATGGTTTGGATAATGTTCTTATGTTGTCTGTGTTCCGACATGATTATAAGGAGTCTTGGTTTTGTCTTGAAGTAAGAGTCTCCTTGTCTATTGCTGATATCTTGTGAAATCATTTATGTTCAAAAGGAGAATGCCAGGGGAACCTCCCTAGGGGTGACAGAGGTTATTTCCTCTCCAGACCCCCAGTCTTGGGATGGGGACCAATCTGATCACTAGTGAACATTCTCAGCTCACAAACTTGGCCGTGGAAACAAAAGAAACAATTTTTCTAAAACTCAACCTTATTTCTCTTTCAAGCCTTCTGTTCAGCTGGGTAACAGGGACTTAGTCAATTTCTTTCTGGCTTTTTCTATGGTTGCATCCCTGTGTTCAAGAAGGCTGACATGGAGGTGGAGCAGGGCTGACAATGTGAAATGTAAATTCTAGGTGATAGGCTCTAGGGTGGGTGAGAGAGAGAGAGTGGACGGCTAGAGGGAATGAAAGTGCTAAGGGTTTTGTCCCAGTTGAGCAGAGAGATGTATTAACAGATTAACGTTATGAGTTGCTGAAAAATAATGTGATTTGATAATAATTTAGAGATACAGCAGCTAAAAATAGAATATTTGCGACTTCTTTGGTGGTCCAGTGGTTAAAACTCCATGCTTCCACTGTAGGGGTCATGGGTTCAATCACTCATTTGGGAACTAAGATCCTACGTGTGTGTTCCATGGCCAAGGAATATACAAAGCAAATTCGTTAAAAAAATAGAATATATGATCCCAAATCCAGTAGAGGAGAAATACCTATAATAACAACAAAAACTTGGTCAGGCCAATGGAAACTGGGAAAGGAAAAGAAAAAGTCAGGAAAATAGAAAACAAAGTAAGGAAGCAGAAATAAGTGTAAATATATCATCAATTACAATAATTGCAAGCATACTAAACTAACCAATTAAGAGATTCTTAAATTTGGTTGTAAAAAGTCAGCTGCCTGCTATTTAAGAGCAAAATGGCTAAAACCAAATGATACCAAGGTATTAAAAACAAAGAGATAAAACAATAATAGATCTGCAAAAGAAATGATTGCCCAATAAAATTGAACTAAAAGTGTAAGATATTAAAAGTAACAATGACAGGCATTTCATAGTGTGATTCGAACATTAACCCTGAAATATATAAAGCAAAATCTGAAATGATTACAGGGGAAGGTTGACAAAACAATAAGCATGGTGGGTGAATTTAGTACATCTTTCTCCAGAGCTGATAGATTAAAAACCGTATGTGCTCATCTATGTATCTAGTCTCTTATCCACCCTCAGCAGGTAAAGAATCTGCCTGCAATGCAGGAGACATGAGTTCGATCCCTGGGTTGGGAAGATCTGCTGGAGAAGGAAAAGACAACCCACTCCAGTATTCTTGCCTGGGAAATCCCACAAACAGAGGAGCCTGGTGTGACCCCCCTGGAGTCCATGGGGTCACAAAGAATTGGACACGAATGAGCACATAAACTCAACTCAAGTATGTATAGAAGTATAAATGTGAATCTTACAAATAGCAAATACATGTGGGGAAAGGCTATGTATTAGATCATGAAAGAAGTCTCCATAAATTTCAAAGAAACTTCATTATCAACAGATCCTTTACCCAGCATGCAATAAAATTAGTAATCAACAGCAAAGAGATGATCTGTGTATATGTTTGAAAACGAAAAACACCCTTCTAAATTATCCATGGATTCAAAAAGAAATTTACAACAGAAATTAAGACGTATTTGAAACTGAAAATAAGGAAGACACTACATAATCAAGCCTGTCTGATGCAGTTTAACTGGTTTTTAGAAGGGTGATTTATACTCTTGAGTGCATTTATTAGGGAATTAGAACAGCTGCATGAAACTTACAACCCAAGCAATCAATTCAGGAATCTACAAAGAAATAAAGAAAACTAGAAATAAGGAAATAATAAAGGTAATGATAGGAATGAAAAAACAATAAAGCAAATGATGAAACGTCCACAAAAATAAAGACATCCACAAACTAAAAGTGAGTTTTTTTAAAACACTGATGCTTTAACAAACCTTGGTACAACTGATCTAGTATATAAGAAGGCATAAGTGAACAATACTCAGAATGAAAAGAGGAAATGTGTACAGATAGAGATTTTTGACCTTGGAAGATCACCACAGATGATCAGGTGCTAATTAGAGTGAAATTCTGGAGGATGCTTTTCTTTTTATAATTATTTATTTATTTGACTGTGCCACGTCTTAGTAGCGGCATGTGGGATCATCTAGTTTTGGCATGTGGGATCTAGTTCCCAGGCCAGGATTCAAACCTGGGCCCCCCTCATTGGGATCACAGAGTTTTAGCTACTGGACCACTAGGAAAGTCCCTGGAGGACGCTTCTTGATGTCACTTATATTCCGCCCTTTGAGGATCCAGTGTTCACCCAAGCAATAAGGCCGGTGTGGGCGGCTGTAGGCTACCTACTAGCTGTGCAACTTGGAGCAAGTCTCTTAACCAGTCTGGGTCCATCTTCAAGCTGAGGGTCATCATAGTGCTTATGTCGTGAACTGCAAAGAGAAAATAAGATAAGAGATGTGAAGGTTCTGGTCCACGGCTTGTCAAAGAGCACTCAGTAAATGCAAGTGGAGGTGGTGACAACAACGATTATCAGTATTGATAACAGCAGTAAAGCAGCGCAAAATGACAGGGTAGATGAGGAAGGTGGGAGGAAGGAGATGAAAGGCAGGTTCAAGTCAGTTTATGAGGTGCTGTAGATGTCACCCCCAAAGGTGTACTTCATTCTAGACGTGCCAAGGAGACACCAAAGGCTTTTGAGTTGGGACCTGAATAAAATGGGGCATCGTCTAGTGAAAGGGAGGGATAAGTGAGGGTCAGCCGTGGTGGGGGGAATCCCAGGGGAGAAAACATTTGTAGGTCCTGATCTGCCACTGTACTGTGGATCGTGCCACCACCTAAAATCTCTCCTTTTCCTTTTTTGCTATTCTAAGCCCTTTTTAACTTACTCTGTTGCCTGGCATCCTAGCTCTGTGTGTGTGCACCACCGCGCTTGTGCACACATGTGCATATGTGTGTTTAAATACAGGAAGTCACTTCAAGCAGAAGAGTAGTTTTACACAAATTCACTCCCTGGCCATGTTTATGAGCATCCATCTGTTCTCTAAACAGGGGCTTGGGTGGAAGAATATTTATCTAACTGGGCTAATTAAAAGAGCTCTCTTCCTGCTCAGATGGAAAGCTAGAATGCGAGCAACGTGGGTTTTCTCCAGTCACGTCCACTGTGGAATTGGCTGGCCTTGCTGCTCAAAACAGCTTCAAAGGATGCAGCTGCTGCGTTTAATTTCCCTATCACTCTGCCTCCTCAACACACTGCCCGCTCAGAGGATGCAGAGAATGCTGGCCCTGATGAGGCTTAATAAAATGTGCTGCAGGAAGTCAGTCTCCAGTTGAGTGAGACCTGCCAGCTTCTTTATGTTAAAATAACCTTTTGTTAAAAAAAACCCCTAATTCTTAGACAAATACAAGGGCTGATTGATGAGTCAGTGTTGCTGAACCCCCCAATCCACATCTTTATTCATATTCCAGACCTCTCTGTCCTCCACACTCACACCTGAAGTTGTTCCCAAGAGCTCACCCCTTTCCTTCTCCATCAATGCTTGGTCTGGAAGGGGCTAAATCAATACAAGCATTTTTGAAACACATGCTGCAGGGGTCCCGGGTGGCGCATGAAGTATCCAGTGATGGGTGAGATGTACTCTTAGCTCTCAAGTGTCTGAAGGGAAAGGTGGGTAGACCAGATGTCAGTAGAGTGTGATACGCACTCCTACTGGGAATGTAGGAAGAGCAGTATGAACCAGTGGGCTTTTGGCCGATCTCAAATGGCCTTGGCTGGAGCACTAGAGAGACTTGGCTCTCCTTCATGTGACTCATCCTCTGTAGCCAAGTCCAAGTACATTCTCTAGCTCATGGTGGAGGAGCAAGAGAGAAGGCAGCAACATGCAAGGTTGGCAGAGAAGTAGGTCTGGAACAGGCATGTCATTTGTGCTGCCATCTACTGAATACAGCAAATCACAAGGCCTGTCTGGATTCACTGGGGCAAAGAGGCCCATCCTCTTAATGGGGAGGAACTGCAGAGGGCATGGATACAGCAGAGGTAAGAAACTGGGGGAAAGGTAGGCTGGTTATCACCGTCACCACTATCATGAACTCCAGCATCATTGTCACCATTACCTGCATCCTCTCCTCCATCTCATACCTTCAGTCCATGTGGCCATCCTACAGCATGCCTAGCTCTTTCAATGGCTGTGAACGTGTCTCACCAACCCTACACCCACAGCTGAATGTCAGGGATGAGCCATTTCCTTGAGAGAAGAGGGAAACACATCAGTTCCACTTTCTATAGGAAGAAACTGGAACCCAGAAAGGTCAGCTCGTCTGGCGAAGGTCACACAGCTGGGCAGTGAGGAGGACCAGCCCCTGTCTCCACCCTGTTTTTGAATGACAGATGTTGTACCTCGACAGCATCGGCCAAACTGGCTGGTCTGTCTTTTGCTTTCTTCCCATGCACAGAAGCAGAGCCTTCCTCACTGCAGAGTATCTTCCAGCATCTGGGCTGCTTGGCCCCCTTGGATCCCAAGGCTGCCTGCCTCACCCCGAATGCTTAATTAAAATGAAGATGAAGTGCTCTCCATGACGGGTCACACTCTGTGGCAATGACTATGCCAAGGACCCCAGCGGGCCCGGGATGTTGAGAATTCTTCTCCAGCTTCTGCTCCAGCAGCGGCTTCCTCCAGGAACCTCGTTTATAATTCCTTTGGTAATTAAAACAACAGATGTTATAATTAAAAGGCTCCTCCTTAAATCACAAATAACTGACGCTTGAGGTGGGTCCGCACTGAACAGTGTCATCCAGTCACCTTTGCAGGGAATGAGAAGCATGTGAAAGGGGAGGTCTCAGTGGAGAAGCAAAGGGCTGCTGGCGGGGATGGGGGAGGGGAGTTTGCCTGGTGGTGAAGCATCAGGAAAGGCTACCAAGGGTCCTGAGTGAAGGGACACATGATGGGAGAATGGAGTGAGTCCAGAAAGGGGCTAGGGATGGAGGAGACAGTCCGAAAAAAAAAGAGCTGGGGATGCCTTGTCTTGCTCATTCTTAGTACTCAGGGACCGTGGCTGTAGGCAGCTCACAAGACAGCTGAGTCACCTAGAACTTGGAAGGGAGGCTGAGCCCACTGAGGGCCCGAGACACTTGGTTCTCATCCTGGCAGGGCCACTTGCCCCCTAAACAAGCCCTGTCTCTGAGCCAGCGTCCCCTTGTCTGGGTTATGGGCAGAGCAACACTGAGCCCTGAGCTGCTGGGGTGTAAATCCTCTTGCTCAGTGTCTGGAGGGAGACACCTGAGCGTGTGAATCGCCTGGGCTGCTAAGATGTGTTTTTGAACCCCCCGCAAGACCCCCTGCATCCAGGAGCTGCCTGATGGCTGAATCTGAGTGCACGTTCACAGGGGGATCTGGCTAGGAGCTGGCTGGGGAGAATTTCTCAGGAGTCTGTGTGTGTGTGTGTGTGTGTGTGTGTGTGTGTGTGTGTGTGTGTTGGACTCAACCCTCCGCAAAGGGTCATGACATTGTCTTCAGCACCTCTCTCCCTCCCCATGCTGGCCCTGCCCATGATTGGAGGAGCTCTAAATGGCTCAGTGCAGTAATAACCCATTTTTATCACCAGAGCCTGACCTAGCCCTTCACTTTGGTGCACGAAAGGGAGATGCTCTGCCAGCCCCTTGGGCCTGGCTCCCAGCCCCTCCCCTCCTCTCAGCCCCCATCCTCAGGCGCCCCTTGTCCTCTCCCTCAGCCTTTCTCCTCAACTGTAAGTGGAGGGCTATGATGCCCCTGCACAGGTTGCCTTGAGCATTAAATGATAAAACAGTGAAAGAAAGCATTCCTGCAGTGTTTGCTATGTGCAGAAACTTTCCAGAACTTCACCTATATCTGTTTATTTAATCCTCATAACAGCCCTAGGGCAGGGGGGGTGGAAGAGTGATGAGGTGTCTGGGTAGCAACCTGGGGGTAGGGGTGGGTTTGGTCAGGTTGGTGGGGGCCGGGCCGTGGCAGGGCCATGACAGATGCTGAGGGAGCCTCTGTGTTCCTTAGCAGATGGCACTGATGCTGGGGCCCCAGCACCCTCTTGAGTCTGCTTAGCCATCCCTGAGGGCCTCCCCAGGGCAGCCCAGGCCCACAGGGCACCAGGAAGGCAGATGCAGAGGCAACCAGTTCTCCTCTTCCAGGTAGCCTGAGCCACGCCAGGGTGTCCATCCTGCTAGTTTGGAGCAGGGGTTGGGGGTCAGGAGGAAACCAAAGGGCATGACCTTGAATACCAGAGCAGGAAAAGGAGAAGGGAGAAGATGTCAGAGAACTCTCCTCCTGCTTTCTCACTGTACATTCCCAGCCTAAACTGCTCCTGGCAAACAGAAAGCACCTCATCAATTTTGGATGGATGCATGCATGGATTCATGAAATGATGAATGGATAGATGGAATGATGGATGGATGGGTAGATGGAATGATGGATGGATGGTTGGATGGTTGGATGGATGGATGGATGGATGGATGGAATGATGGGTAGACCCCAGGGCTACTGTTGATGGAGTTCTTACTATGTGCTGGGAGCTTCCCAGGCGGTGCTAGTGGTAAAGAACCCGCCTGCCAATGCAGGAGACATGAGAGGTGTGAGTTCAATCCCTGGGTAAAGAAGATCCCCTGGAAGAGGGCACGGCAACCCACTCCAGTATTCTTGCCTGGAGAATCCTCATGGACAGAAGAGACTGCAGGCCGCAGTCTACAGGGTTGCGAGGAGTCGGACATAGCTGAAGCGACCTAGAGCACATGCATGTGCTCTGTTGTGCTGGACACTGCATAAGCCTCTTATCTGTTGCTTATAGCAAACCTGAAAAGTAGCCTTTATTATTCCCATTTTATAGGCAGAGAAGTGCAGTTTTGTGACTTGCCTAAGTTCACGTTCCCAGAGACTGACAGCACCGGCATTTGAACCCAGAGACAAGCACCTCCAGAATCATGTCCTTCCCACTAGGCCATAATGTTCTTGCAGGACCAGAGCTAAGATGGATTCAGAAGCCCTGTCTAAATGAATTCTGGTCTTCCCTGTGTGTCTCTGTGGTGCAGCCAATCGGCATCCGTATGCCCTCCATGCCAGGTGACACACCAAGCTCTGGAACATAGAGATGACTGTAATCAGGGTCTCTGCCCTGGAAAAGTCTATGGACTGGAGTGGAGAGAAGCTGGCCGTACCAAGGGGAGTTGTGGGCTTAGAGGATATCCAGGGGTCAGAGAAGTATGGAGCCCTATACCAAGGTCACAGGACAAAAATCTCTGAAACTGACCAACCCCAATAGAAACTGTTGCCATGAGCTTCTGGATCTAAACTGGCAGTTCTCTGACCCCATTTAGGTAATATACCCTCCCTATTAACCGTCTTATAGCATCTTAACCAATCACCTAACGCTACCATTCTAGTAGGAATTTTCTCTGTCTTGAGGCTGGAAGCCCAAAGGAGGGGCAGGCTTATTCTACCAGGCACCTCCTTGAGACTTTAGTGTTTGAACTAGGTTTTGAAGATAAAGTTGGAGCCAGACAGGTAAAAGGAAAAGAGGAAAAGTCACTCTAGGGAAAAGGAGGTTTGAACAGAGGTCCAAATTAGCATTTTGGAGTATAGTTCAGAAATAGGAATCAGAAGCCTTAATTATTCATAATCGATACATCACTTTAGGGTTTGCATAAGAAACAAATCTGAGATCTAAACAAAGACTTCCACACAAAATCAAAGAAGCATGAAGAAAACTTTTAAGTGCAGGCTGCTTGCTGGTGGGAGCAATGGGGTGAGTGAGGTGCCAGGCGCAGGAGATGAGGCAGGAAGGGGAAGAAGAGGCCAAGCTAGGGAGGGCTTTGAATGTCAGGTCAGGAAACGAGGAGGCGTCAGAGGTTGAGAGTTGAGGATAGCTGTTCTCAGAAGTGCAGTAAGGAAGCTCCATCAGCCTTAGAAGATAAAGATGGCCAGAGCTGGGGACCCAATGTAGACAACTGGCTGATCCCAGTTATTCTTATGAACCTCAAAATTATAGCAGGTTGCAATGAAATGATCCTCGGAGACTGTCTCCAACCCACTGGTTGCGGAGATGGTAACTTGAGGCCCAAAGAGGAGTAGCAAGGGGGCTCAAGGTCACACAGCAAGTCGTTAACCAATCAGGGATTAAAGCAGCAGCTCAGGGAGAAGTGGGCATTCTCCAGTTCTGTCTTTTGTGACCCTGGGTGAGGAGCAGAAACCAAGTCAGTGGCATAGGGAATTGTGGAATCCCAGCACGTCAGGAAGTTTGTATAAAATGACGCTTGTAATAAAATTTCCCCTCTGAGGACAATGAAGTACAAAAGGAGGGGGCGGGTGCTTGACAAGGGCTCTGATTAAAGCCAAATACAGCCGTTTTCAACAATCAAGGCTGCTGGCACTACCAAGAAAAAGAGTGACGCAGAAGGCATAGCTCCAGATCAGGCTGGGAGAGGAGGGGGTCCTGGTGGGTGGCTGAGCTAGAGGCTAGGAAGCAACCTGTGGTTGTGGGTTTCTTCTCTCCCAACCTCCCACCCACCCTGCCCTTCAAAGGGAATTCTGCCCATCATCCCAGACTGCCCCTTCCCCCACTGGGTTGTAACCCCACTCTCATCAGGGGTTCCCGGGGCCTCCTGCATATTAGATGGGGTGATTATGTCATAGATTATGATCAAGGAATTTTTTGCTGCATAAAATGCTAAAAAAAAAAAAGAAAGAAAAAAGGCTTATTGTATTACCTTGCCGTGGTGCATCTTTGGGGCTTCCTCTCCCCCCACCCCACCCTCCCAGTGACTTAGTGGTAAAGAATCTGCCTGCAATGCAGGAGATGCAGGTTCAATCCATGGGTCAGGAAGAGCCCCAGAGAAGGGCATGGCAAACCCACTCCAGTGTTCTTGCCTGGAGAATCCCATGGACAGAGGAGCCTAGTGGGCTACAGTCCAAGGGGTCCCAAAGAGTTGGACATGACTGTAGCAACTTAGCACGCATGTAGGCACCGTGCATCTTTGATTCTATTTATTAGACTGGCTTCAGCACTGTGCCATTTAAAAATAAATCAGTAACCTAAACTCATATCTATCAAGAATTGCATTTAAAAATTTACAGCCTGAGCCCCAAAAACCCTCCTCTGAAATTTTCCTCCAGTCTCCAGTCCCAGCTCCTAAAAGGCCATGTATCACCTCCTCTCTGAAGCCTTCTTAGATTATATCAATCTGCATTGCTGTTCCTGGACCAAGCCGGCACAGCCTCTTAAATCTCTCCCAGAGGCTAGATCTTCCTTCCCTTCCTCTGTTGGCTATGTTCTCTGGGCAAACCCCTGCCTACCACCCCAGAAATCAGAGCTGAGCAATAGACAAGGTCTCACAGCCCCAAATCCCAGGTGATCAGATCTTCCCTGGAGATGCCGCTTGGAACGTGGGTAAGCAGAGGCTCTGGCTGACCCTTTGTGTATGTGCACAGTCTCTCCTCACACTCACCCAGCTGCTCACAGCCTATTTTTTATGGCTTGTGTTTTGTCATTGCATGTCTTGTACCTGGGAAGGAATGAGGGTTCCAGGAGGAGAGCCCCTGTGGATGGGGTGTGACACCTTCCTCTACACCTGCTTCTTGCTCCTCCAAGGCACAGCTGCACACAGGTGTTCAGGAGAAAA
The DNA here is from genome assembly GCA_007570785.1 of Antilocapra americana. Lineage (NCBI taxonomy): Eukaryota > Metazoa > Chordata > Mammalia > Artiodactyla > Antilocapridae > Antilocapra > Antilocapra americana. Next base: position 29,005,172 of record ML664177.1, on the reverse strand, counting down.
CAGGCTCTGATTAACCAGAGCGAGGTTTCAGCCCTCTCTTCCATGGGTTTCAGTGTCCCCCTCTGCCAATCAAAGGGTTGGTCTGCATAAACTTCAAGTTTGCCTGAAGGAAGAGTAGTGGATAGGAGATTTGAATAAGGGTCCAAATTTTGGAATAGAATTCAGAAATAGGGATCAGAAGTCTTAAAGTATCCATAATTGATGATATCAGTTTAGGGTTTGAATAAGAATATAATCTGAAATCTGAACAAAGACTTCTACGCAAAAATGAATTCCAGCATTTACAAAGAGCAACTCTTGCTCATTAATAAGGGAAAATTCAAGAGACTTCTCTGGTGGCCCAGTGGTTAAGTTTCCACCCTTCCAATACAAGGGGCAAGGGTTTGATCCTTGGTCGGAGAACTAAGATTCCACATGCCATGTGCTGTGGCCAAAAAAATTTTAATTTTTTTAAAAGAGGGAAAAATTCAAGTTAGCAGTGGTATAACCAGCCCATGGAATGTTGCTGTTGCTTAGTTGATAAGTCATGTCCGACTCTTTTGAGACCCCATGGATGATGGCCCACTGGGTTCCTCTGTCCATGAGATTTCCCAGGCAAGATTACTAGAGTTGCCATTTCCTTCTCCAGGGGATCTTCCTAACCCAGTGATCAAACCCATGTCTCCTGCATTAGGAGGCGGATTCTTTACCACTGAGGCACCAGGGAAGCCCCGAGGAATATTGCCACCAAATGGTTTTTCCAATGGGCACTTCCTGATGGCAGAAAATGATTATTTTATGATGATATGAGATGAGAAAAGCAGAAGAGAAATGTTTTGAGCCTGTGATGCCCACTATGGAGACGTGGAGGAAAAGGATTGGGTTGACCGTGTGTGAGGGTTACGAGTCTTTCTTAATTTTTTTCTGTGTTTTCCATGTCTCCTACTGTAAACACGTGTATCCGGTTGCCCTCCCCTCAACACATGCACACGCAGTCAGGCAGGAAACCCACCTGCTGTCCTCTGAGCTCTTGGCTGTAGCCAAGGAGGTCTGTGGTTCCCAGAGTGTAGCGTGAGTCTCGTGATGTTTCTTCAAGGGTAGCTTCCTTAGTCTTTCCAAACAGGAAGCAGACTCTCTGAGGCTGCTCCTGGGTGTGTGGAAGGCGGCTGCCTGGCTAATGAAACGCCTTTCTGAAAGTTTTCCCCCTGACCTCTCAGGCTGCAGCTTCTCCTGAAAACTCCCACTAGGTTTGGGGGAGCAACATTTGTCTGTTTCCTGAGAGGACATTCCAGGGTGTTGTCCTCTTGCCCAGACATTCTGCTTTTGACCGTGACCACCTGGGGTGTCCCCAGCACGGAAGGCTTGATTTACGTGCTTAACTAGAGCACTTCCATGGATTTTTGGAAGGAAAACACAGGACTCCAGTTGTGGGTTGTTGTCACTCAGGAAATGACCCTGTTTTTTTTCCTTCTTCTGCCATTTTGTGTATGGAATAACAGGAAGGCGCCTCAGAAGAAGGAAAGAGGCAGGGCCATTATGACTAGCCCCACCTAGGTCAACAGAAACTGTAAGACTGACCCACTGAGACACTGGGGTGGGGTTGCCTGAGAGCAGGCAAGCTCTAATGCCCTGGCTGCCTCCTCACTTCACCTCCCGGTCCAGCTTCCCTTGGGGGCCCTCATCTCCTGACACACACCTCATAAGCCTGTGCAGATGCATCTTGGCACATCCCAGGGGTAGCGTGTCTGGCCCCTGCCCTGGGGCAACTCACAGTCTGATTGGGAGGATTGTGACCCAGGGAGCAAGAAGAGTTCCATAGGCTGAGGAGAGGTGGCTCCAGGTGGCTGGGGCACCAGGGAAGACTTCTTGGAGGAGGCAGTGTTGGCATCGACTGGTGAGACTCCAGCAGACAGTGAGGCCAGAACCCAATCCTGAAAAGAGCTTTATCAAAACCTAGCAGAACCACCCAAAGCCTTTTCTGGATATGACTTTACTTCAGACCCACAGTATTTTGATCATTTCCACATAAAAGGAATCAGAGACATAATGCATTACTTACCACTTAAAAATATACACTTGTACTTGGCAAGACACAGCATGAGATTTGATGAATGCAAGGCAACCAAAGCGTTGTATGGGATCCAAGGCTAGGAGGTCTCAGAAGTCAGATCACCTTTTGGCCTGTACCTGGAGGCTGCATCTCCAACTCGTGTGTATTCGGGAACTCCACAGCCCAAAGCTCAAGTCCAAAGTGAGGCCAGATCTCAGGGTGCCCCTACTGTAGTGGGTCAGACATCAGCAGGCCCCATCCTGGCTAAGAAGCTGATTTCTTGAAGGAGTATGTGAATCTCTGCTCCAGTAAATTTGTTAATGTTTATTCTAAGCAAAAGTAAGTAACCGTTAGTCACTCAGTCATGTCCGACTCTTTGAGACCCCATGGATGGTAGCCTGCCAGGCTCCTCTGTCCATGGAATTCTCCAGGCAAGAATACTGGAGTGGATTGTCATTCTCTTCTCCAGGGGACCTCCCTGACCCCTCCCCCTCAAACGGTTGTTACATCTCACACTAAGAAGTGCTGCCTATATTTACAGATGTATGTGTACATGGAAAGGTTTGTCATGATCAAAGTTTGGTTTTTCTTAGCCCCAGAACCAAGAGAAATCCAAAATCCCCTTTCACAGTGGGAGCATTCCCTTCCTTACTGTGCCATCAAAACGGTCCATGGAAGGTGGTATCCTCAGACCTTGGTCATTGAAGGAGCTTCCTTCTCGGTGGGCAGGGAGGTCAATCCTGCAAGCATATGCTTGGATGAACAATTCTTCAGAACGTAAATGCAGCTCAGGCCTACTTACAGGGTTGATCTGGGGATGCAAGTGGGGAGATTTCCAGCCAAATCCATTGCCAACTGCTATATAACAGACTACTCCCAAATTAATGGTTTACTCAACAATAAGCGCTTATGGTCTGTCATAGTTTCTGTGGGTCAGGGCTTAGGAGCGGCTCGGCTGGGGGGTCCTGGATCAGGGTCTCACATCTGAAGGCTCTGCTGGAGCGGGAGGTCCCGTTTCCAAGGTGACTCAGTCCCATGGTTGGCAGGTTGATGCTGGCTGTTGGCAGGAGGCTACTGACGCTTAACGTGGATCTCACCACGGAGCCACTTGAGTGTACTCACAACATGGCAGCTTCTCCTTTCCTCCCTCCCTCACCTGCCAGCATGATGGACAAGAGGAGGGTGGAAGCAATGTCTTTTGTGACCTGAGCTTAGAAGTCACACACCTTTACTTCTGTAAGGTCTATTGGTAGACGCAACATACATGCACACACACAGGGATGTATACATATGCATATGCATGCACACATGCACACACAATACACACAAATGCATGCACACACATATGCATATGCATGCACACACACAATACATGTATATGCATGCACACATAAGGGCATGAAGTCAGAAGGCATGGGTCACTGGACCCCGTCTTGGAGGCTGGAGGTTCTGTTACCAGGGTAACTCACAGCTGTTTACCTGCACGTCTCAAAGAGGCAGTAAATGACCCAGATATCCCCTTCTAAGTCCCCAGACTCTTTGCACAGGAATGTTCCACTGAAATTGGTCTCCCACCAACCTGTGACTTATAAAGCATTGTGAAAAAGCATTGTGTTACACTCATTACTCTAAGCCTCAGTCACCAAGGGAATGCTTGAATGCTTGGTGTCAGATGTTAATGATGCCTGAGTATTGAGAAGAAGAAAAAGGCAGAAAAGCCTTGTGGGTTAACAGGGGCAAGAGTGATGGATTAGGAGTAAGGAAAAATGAGTTCTCCATCAGTAAAAGCAGTAAGTGCCATCGTGAGTCAGAGAAGGAAGGACAGCCCAGTCAACGGCAGGCTAGTGGGGTGGTTACATGGTGGTTCTGGTGTATAACTGGTCACCTCCCCACTGCCTGACTTGACATCTCTGAGCTCTGTTTCCTCATGTGCAAAGGGTGTTGGGAGGTAAGTGTCCAGAAAGCACTAACTCCAGCACCTGGCACAGTGTGAGCGGTGGATGAGTGGTGACTGTTATTATTGGAGTGTCATTCCCACCACGCTAGCCCACCACCCAGCCCTACTCTGGGCCAGACCTTGGGCCATGTGTGTGTTTGGAGAGTCTCTTGTTAACTCTCACACGCACCCCTCAGGGTCCAATTTCTATTCTCACCATCACCGCCCACAGGCACGCAATGGCTGATGACCACAGCCACAGGACATGGTCCGATTTATAGCTTTCAGAGTGCGGGTGAAAAGCAGCTTGGTTAAAAGGTTTGGGAGGGAGGAGGAGGATGCAGTCTTGTCTGGTTGCTTTTATTTTCTCAGTGAATCAGAAAGCAAGGTCATCAAGCTGACAGAGGGGACGGGCTGTATGTTCCGGGCCCAGATAGGGGGGCCAGGGGAGTCCCAGACTCAGGCTGACAGCATTATAGGGACCACCTGGAAGAGGTCCTCCAGGGCATCCTGCCTTGGGAGGGCTGGGCTTGTAAAGTGCTTAGAACCATGCCTGAGGAACAATAAGTGCTGTCTGAGGATTAACTGTGGCCGTTGTTGCTATTACTGTTGCTCCAACTGCCCCACTGGGCATCCTTCAGCCAGGAGAAGGGGAAGCAGTGGGGGCAGGGCAGGCAGGCAGTGCTCAGCAGTCTGGAGTGACAGCAGTGGGGCCAGCTGCAGAGCTGCTGACCAGATTCTGTCCTAGCTGCAGCTGAGGAGCCCTGGTCAAAGTGCCACCCTCAGGCTGACAATGCCGAGGGTCTAGAAGCCATCAGAGCAAACCGAAGCCTGCAGGTGGGGAACCCAGACCAAACAGGAAGGAATGTGCCAATATACCATGAAGAGTCTGGCGGAAATGGGTGGAGAACCCAGGGCTCCTGACGCCCCTGGCCTGGGGTCTTTCTGCCACTCTGCTTTGCCTTTTCTTCTGTATGTATATCCAGGTTGTCTTTGCAGAGCTCCGCTGATATTTAGCTTCTCCTTTGATTGATATCTTAGTTGGGAGCATTTCGGTCTGGACCACAGTAACTAAACATAGAAGTTTAGCTCATTCATTCTTTCCACAGACACAAGGTCAATCTAAGAGCTGGGCTCGATACTAGGTGTAGAGCATTCCCAAATGAATGAGGTATAACCAGCCCCTGCCTGAGTGAGATACATGGGCCAGATATGCAAAAGATGTATACACATGTGAACACCCAGAAATGAAGGCAGTGGCAGTTCACTTACAAGGTGTGGCAGGAGCCCGGGGATACACACGCTATCTAGACAGAGTCAGAGAAGGGTAACCCTAGGACCCTCGTTAGATCTGTGCCTTGGTCATTAACAAGTTACCTAAGTTGACCTTGCCTCAGTTTCCCTGGCTGCGAAACAGGGAATAGCAACAGCATTGTACTCACAGTGCTATTAAAAGAATTAAAAAAGAAAACGAAACAAAGTACTCGGCAGAGGGCTGGCACAGACTAAATACACAACAAATTATGATCGTTGATGTTTTTGTTCTTACTACAGAGGATTTTCAATACCAGATACAATGGGATCTCTCACAGGCCAAAGCAGCTACTGAAATCACTGGGGCAGGGAGTGGCTGGCATCTTTGAAGGGAGAAGGGGCTTGGCAGTCTTGAAGTCCCAAACCAGGACCAATGGAGGCAGAGACTATCTCAGGAGGAGTTGACTCATAATCATAGCTGGCCAGAGAGAGAGAGAGAGAGACAGCAGGGGCTCTTGTGGAGATAATGAGCTCCCCGTCACTGGAGGTATGCAAGTAGGTGATGGACAGTCACTTGGTAGAGAAGTGAAATGTGAGTGTGTGAATGGGAGTGTAGGGAAATGGGCAGTTTTCTTCTCCAAATCTGGGCTGCATGAATCCCTCCATTCTAGATGGTCTGTTGTCCTATTTCTCAGTCCCTGGAGCGGGACACCAAAGGGCTAAGTTAGGCTGGGCTTCCAACCTGATTACAACTTCATACAATAACCACACTCCTACCAGCCTCATGGTGAGGGGAGTGGAAGGCTGAACACCATCCCTAAGTGAGTCTCGGTTCTAGCTAACCAGGGGGCAGGTATTAATTAAAGCACAGATTAGCTGCCAGTCATGGGTATCAGCACCAGGGCTTAGAGTTGCTTAGTAAGAGGGTTTGTTATACTGTTTTGCTTCAAGAAGGCAATATTGATCAGGAATCCCTGGCCTGGAACTAATTGAATATTCACCCCCAAATTGCAGCAGCTGATTACTTATAATACCATGTTTTTCTCTGTTACCTGGGAAATTGCAGCTGGGGTTGGGGCACAGTGGAAGACGGGGAGGAGAAGGGAGAGGGGTAGATGAGGGGAGACAGAGAGAGGAAGAAAAAGGAAGGAGAATGAGACAGGGACAGGAAAAGGGATGAAGGTGCCTTTTTTTTTTTTTTGCCTGAAAAATCAGACGCGACAAGCCAGATAACGCCTTCATCTTGAAGCAACTTCTTATCCCTTGGAGAGGAGCTTTTCTGTCCAAGTTTACCAGGACGTGTTTGCAGTGCTGCAATTTTAATGAAGGAAGCTTTCAGTATGTTAATCTTGGGAATAAACTAATATGAATTCATTCCTCTTCGCGCTGTCACCTCCCCACGGCAGCCGCGAGGTACTATCAGAACAGGCTCCTGATGCTGCTTGGGGAGTTCCTGAGGCTTCTGAGGGAGAGACTGGGATCCTGGAAACTCAGCTGGAGCTGAGACAGGAGGGTGTGGGGCTTGAGGGTCTAGGGGCTCTGCTGTTTTCGGCTGTCACAAGGTGGCAAACCCTCGATTGTCTGGGAGAGCAGTGTTTTCTGTTGCCTGTGTGTCTTTCTGACTGCAAGCTGATTCCCTCCTTGCCTTCATGCCTCAATTACAGACAGGATTGGGCACAAGGTGTATGTCCATGCATGCACCTCTGGCACATAAGCCCTGATGCCCAAGACTCACAGGTGGGCAAGACAATTAGGAAAGTGGTGGTGAATACACAAGCCAGTGTGACACGAGCTGCAGAAGAACTGTGCCAAGTGCCCAGAGGCAAGAACCAGAGCCCCATCCCATTTGAGTGTGGGCTTTAAGGATTAGCATGAGGTCAACTAGCAGCGACAGGTGGATAAGGTACTCCTAAGGAAAAGTGGGAAGTCAGAGACACAGGAAACAGTGAAGTGTGTTCCTGAGACCTCAAGGATCTTGATGGATGGTAGGTGGACTCCCAGCAAGAGACTTGAAGCAGGTGACTGGACCTAGAAGAGCCTCAGAGTTTAGACTTGGCCCTGAGCACCATGGGAGCATCCCCAGAAAGACTGCAGCAGGGAGCAATGGAGGCAGAGAGGTGTCATAGGCAGAACATAAACTTGAAGACTGGGGAGGTTGTTGGAAGGGGACTCCAGCCAGGCAGTTACAATACCCAGGGTGAGCTGCTAAGGAGCTGATTCAGGAAAGTGGGCTGGGATGAGGAGAAGAGGGCTAAGATGGAGGAATGAGTGACTGGGCAGGGGATCAAGAGAGGGGAAGGAGCCTGGGACGTTGTCTCTGACTTAGTTAGCAGAGTGGGTGGCAGTGCCAAGTGGATGATGGGGGAACACAGACTCAGCAGCAGGTTCGGGGAGGAAGCAGCATGGTCATTCTCGGCTACGCTGTCTGAGGTCCTGGGAGGTGCCCAGGGCAACTGGGTTTGGGGCACAGATGCTCAAAGGACAGGCATAGGTGTACAAGTGGTTGAGACAGAGTTAGTTGTTGAGGCCTTGTGAGAAGAAGGTATCCACTGACCCAGGGGAGTACAGGGAGCACTAAGAAGCCAGATTGAGGGACTTCCCTGGTTGTCCAGTGGTTAACAATCTGTGCTTCCACAGCAGTGGGCACGGGTTTGATTCCTGGTCTGGGAACTAAGATCCCTCATGCCACGTGGCCAAAAGGAAAAAAAAAAAAGACTGATTGGTAACAGTGTAAGGTAATATGGAAAAAGCCAGATCGAACTGGAAGGAATGGTAACACTGAAGGCAAAGTCCTCCACTGATGGAGGCACCACCATCCAAAGTCTAAGAGTGAGCCTAAGAGGCAACCTAGTATTTTCACAAATTCTTGCTTCTGCAGACATATCTGAGAGGGGAGGCCTGAGTTTTAATAGTAATTTATCTCAATGTAGGCTTTAAAACCTCCATTTATCATTGTCACTGACAACACTTGGATTAATCTGTTGCTCAGCATCTTTGTCCCGGCTGCGAATCCCAGAAGGATAAAAAGGAATTGATATACATAAAGGACTGAATTTCAATTAATGCAAGCCTGCGCTAATTTTCCAACACATAACCCAGAAACATTCACATTCATTACAATTTTGCCATCGCCAAGCCTTGAGGGAAAATACGCCCACTGATTTATTTATTTATTCTGGTGTGGAATTCATCATCAAGGGCATCACAGAGGGGGTGGGAGCCAGCCGGACTCCTCACCCCACCCCCAGTGGTCTGCAGTCTGCTGAGGAATGGAGTATAGTTCCAGAATTTGACAGAAGTTTCTCAAGGGCTTTCCACAATTCTTCAGCAGCTTCAAGTTTAGGTCCTGGATAGCTTCCTGAAGAAAGAGGACCTGGAGAATTGGAGATGGAGGTGAATTCTGGAGCTGAAATAGACTCAGGGGCCTGCCTATTGTTGTTGTCATTCAGTCCCTCAGTCATGCCCGACTCTGCAACCCCATGGACTGCAGCACCCAGGCCTCCCCATCTATCACCAACTCCAGGAGTTTACTCAAACTCATGTCCATTGAGTTGGTGATGCCATCCAACCATCTCACTGAGTGAGAGATACCATCTAACCATCTCATCCTCTGTTGTCCCCTTCTCCTGCTGCCCTCAATCTTCTCCAGCATCAGAGTCTTTTCCAATGAGTTGGCTCTTCCCATCAGGTGGCCAAAGTATTGGTGCTTCAGCTTCATCATCAGTCCTTTCAATGAATATTCAGGGATGATTTCCTTTAGGATTGACTGGTTTGATAAAGTCTTCTCCTGCACCACAGATCAAAATCATCAATTCTTCAGCACTCAGCCTTCTTTATGGTCCAATTTTCACATCCATATATGACTACTGGAAAAACCGTAGCTTTAACTGCTGCTGCTGCAGCTAAGTTGCTTCAGTCGAGTCCAACTCTGTGTGACCCCGTAGATGGCAGCCCACCAGGCTCCCCTGTCCCTGGGATTCTCCAGGCAAGAACACTAGAGTGGGTTGCCATTTCCTTCTCCAATGCATGAAAGTGAAGTCGCTCAGTCATGTCCGACTCTTAGCGACCCCATGGACTGCAGCCAACCAGGCTCCTCCATCCATAGGATTTTCCAGGCAAGAGTACTGGAGTGGGGTGCCATTGCCTTCTCCACTAACTTTGACTAGACAGGCCTTTGTTGGCAAAGTAATGTCTCCACTTTTTAATACACTGTCTAGGTTGGTCATAGCTTTTCTTCCAAGGAGCAAGCGTCTTTTAATTTCATGGCTGCAGTCACTATCCACAATGATTTTGGAGCTCCCAATAAAACAAAGTCTTTCACTGTTTCCATGTTTCCCCATCTATATGCCATGAAATGATGGGATGCCTGCCTATGCCACAGACCTGTTTCTTAACTTCTTGGGAGTAAGGCTGGAGCTCGGTGGAGGGGTGCAGTATATTGGCTTTTTTTTGGAGGTAGGAGGTCCTGATCCCTGGAGGCTTTAATTCTAATGAGGGAAATAAACCAAAATATGTGTGTTAACCACTTAGTTGTGTCCAACTCTTTGTGATCCCATGGACTGTAGCCCACCAGGCTCCTTTATCCATGGGATTTCTCAGGCAAGAATACTGGAGAGGGTTGCTATTTCCTTCTCCAGGGCATCTTCCCGACACAAAGATTGAACCCCGGATCTCCTGCACTGCGAGCAGATTCTTTACTGGCTGAGCCACCAAGAAATCCCTCCAAAATATGGAAAGAGGGCAACGTACTAAAGAGCTGAAAAGAGTTTCCCACCACCCTTAACAGACCCTATCGCATGCTGATCCAAATTTCCCAACCTGCCACATACTTGCCCACCCCTAAGCCTTGGCTTGAGCAGTTCCATTGGCCAGGAGTGCTCTTTTGCCATAGCCTTGTCAGACTCCTCCTCATTTGCCAAGATTTAGCTCAGCTCCTTTTCTGAGATGCTGTCTCTCATCTCTACACTCAGGCACTTTTTTGTTTCCACCTCAGCCCATACGTTGCCAGTTCTTGAGGGCAGAGACGATTCTGCCTCCAGCAGTCTTCCTGTCGGCATCTTAGAGGTACACTGCCGAGGCCCAGAGGATGCTGTCGTCAGGTAGGCACCCTGCCCAACAGCTGAGCTGCATGTCTGCGGGAGGAAGGGCTGCCTGCTCTTTGTCTTCAAGCACCTTAGCAAATATTGTCCTTAAGAGGCTGTGTCTGCTCTCAGGGGCAGCTTTTTCTTTTTTTAATGGATAATTTTATTTATTTATTTTTGACTGTGCTGGTTCTTAGTTACTGTGGGCCTTTCTCTAGCTGCAGCAAGTGGGGGCTACTCTCTGATTGTGGTGTTCAGGCTTCTCACTGCAGAGCACGGGCTCTAGGGTGCATCCATCAACTTCAATAGTTGTGGCGTGTGGACTCAGTAGTTGTGGCTCCTGGGCTCTAGAGCGCAGGCTTAGTGGTTGTGCATGGGCTTAGCTGCTCTGCAGCACGTGGGATCTTACCGGATCAGGGATGGAACACTTGCCTCCTGCATTGCCAGGTGAACACTTTACCGCTAAGCCACCAGGGAAGCCCCGGGGCAGCTTTTACTAATCTGTCCTTTTTTCCAGTTGACAAAAGCACTTTGCCTGCCCTAGGTTGACTCTGCCAGGAACACTTCCTCACCCCCACACTAGGAGGTGTTCCGGGGTTCAGACAGCTGTCTTCAAGACCAGGGCATTCCTGCCAAGCCCAGATGCAGGCACTTTCAACCAGCTCACTAGGATTCCCTGTCCTGTCCAGGGCTCCCCAGCTGATGTGACTGGCAGGATCAAGGCCCTGTTAAAATTGGCTTGGCCCAGATATAGGGAAGAATCAGATATAGGGAAGAATCAGGGCTCTCAGTTTGCCCTCTTAACATCTAAGTACTGGAGCACACTTCCTTAGTCACATCTGTGGATTCAGTTCCAGCCCAATCACTGGCATGGCCCTGCCCATGAATCACAGCTTTTGTCTGTTTTGTCTTCCTCTGGGTCTCCCCTCTGCCAGGAGGGCACCCCTTTCCCTTTTTCACTTGGGGCTATTGGCCCCTTTGCAGAGGAGCCATCTCTGGTGATTTCCTCCCAGAATTAAAGGAGCTGTGTTCTGTGTTTGGTTCTGAATTTATAAAGGTGACTAAGGGATGATGCAGAGAGGTCAATGCCATTGGTATATACGTGTGGAATGAATAAAAACATGTAACTGAGCCTCCAATTTCTTGCCTGTAAAATGGGGCCAACAGTAACCACATCTCAAGATCATTGGAAATAAATGAGTTGTTAGGTGGCAGGGTAGCTAGCACAGCTCCAGTCTCCAAATTGGCCATTGGCAGATGACCCTCCTACCCACTTGGTGGCCACCTCAGAGAACAAAAGCTTTGAGGAACCCGGTTTTGGGTGTCTGGGCTCAGTTACATGGAGCTCTGCTGCTGTGATCGCTTGCCAGCCATTCAAACAAAGAGCGTCGCCTTCTCCCCCACCCCCAGCAATGACACTCAACAGGTGCAGCTCTGTTTGCCGACAGCATTTCAGGGTGTACCAGTAACACTCTGCACCAGAGGAACACATTGTCTGCGTCTGAAGCCAAGCACGAGCTGGGGCTTCTGAACACATCTTTACACAGAGAGTGTGTGGTAATTAGTATAATTATTAGGGGGTTAATGAAGCCGGGAACAGCGCATCAAGTGCACATTTAAACAGAGCCTTTTTAGAAAGTGGGTGGAGAAGTTTGCCTGTTCCACTTTCTCCTTTTTTTTTCTTTTAGAATTGGGATTTCAGGGTTTGAACTAAACATGGGGAAAAATACACCTTATGGCATTGCCCCCAACCCACCATAACCTTCCAACTCTCCAGATGACTGTTCATGGCATCTCCACATGAGGGTGAACCCAGAGTGTTCAAGATCTTCTCACCATCCCTATCTGGTCAGTGACCAAGGCTGCTAATTTCACCACATTTCCTTTGACTTGACCTCCCCATCTCACTTCACCAAGCAAGGTGAGGTACCCTCAGTCTCCTTGATGAAAACACCTCTTCCTAATTGCCACCCTTTTGCCAGACCCCCTGGAGAAGAAAATGGCAAACCACTCCAGTGTTCTTGCCTGGGAAATCCCATAGACAGAGGAGCCTTGAGGGCTATAGTCCACGGGGTCGCAAAGAGTCCAATACGACTTAGCAACTAAACAGCAACAACACCCCCACTTGCTTCTTCATGGTCACTATTTTGCTTAGGCTGGGTTCTACAGAGGCAGGTCTCAAGGTGAAGATTCATGTGAAAGAGTTGTACTCAGGAAGTTCTCCTAGGAGAAAAAGAATGGAGTGCAGAAGTGAGATCAAGAAGGGAAGAGAAAGAAAGGGAAGAAGACCGTCCTGCAGAGGGTGAGTCAGTTCAGTCTAGCAGCTGACTGCAGGTCATGCCTCAAAGTCAAGGTGAGGGAGCTGGGGTATTTATACCCAAACATCCGCCATCAAAGGTTAGGCCATGGTTCCCGAACTGTGCCAAGGAACCTAGGGTATCTTGGGATATTTTAATTTTGAGGACAACAGAGCTACAGCTGTTGGACACCACACTTGACTTAGTTCATGATTTCAATGTTAGATTGCCCTACATTCTTTTGGATGATGTCATATCTTTGTGAAACTGGCTCTTAGGTGAATCTGTGGCAACTGAGATAAGAAGCAAATACTGTGGGAAAATCAATTGGGAAAGGAAACTAAGATCATGTCCAATCTGATTCTAACAATTGAAAAGTTGTGCAGTACCCAATAAGCATGAATGTCGCTTTAATATGAAATGGTGGTTATTGATGAGTGAAACAAAAATATTATTTTTTTATTTGAACTTGTATACATTGAATTTTTTGTTTTATTTTTTAGTTTTTACAGTGTCGTGTTGGTTTTTGCCATACACGAATCAGCCACAATTATACATCTATCTCCTCCCTCTGGAGCCTCCCTCCCTTCCCTCATCCTACTCCTTGAGGTCATCACAGAGTGCCAGACTGGGGTCCCTCTGCTATACAGCAACTTCTCACCAACTATCCATTTTACGTTGTATTTTTAAACAGCTGCTAAACCGTTAGGATATAAATACTTGTTGTTTGGATTTCACGGAACTGTTAGGTCATTCTTTTGGCCTTGGAGTAAGTGCTGTGAAAAAAAATTACTGAAACATCAAGGGCTCCATGAACTGTGAAAGTTCCAGAACCTCTGGACCTTTGGGTTAAGGGGCTGCTCCAGGGAGGATGTAAATTTCCAGGCCCTTTTGGCTCTCTGGGCCACAGACAAAGGGGCCTGGAGCATCCCCGAGGGCAGCCCTCCAGCAGAGACAGATGTGGGCTGATGGGATGCAGGCATTGGAGGAGCCAGTGAGTGTGAAAATCAATACAGGGACCTGAGCAGATAAGAACAGGTCTGGGCTCTGCTACATGGGTGTTTCTCAAGCTGTAACATGCATACAAATCACCTGGGGATCTTGTTATATGCACATTCTGGTTCAGGAGTTCTGGGGTGGTATTGTTCCCCCCAGTAATGTTCCAGATATTGGAATATTGCATGGAATATTATGAGGGACGTAGCCTCCAAATATAGAAGGAGCACTACCTTAGATGTGGGGACACACTCCTACCCAGAGGCTGGGGGTGCGTGATCAGTATCAGCGACCCCATGGTGGGCAGGGAGCAAGTGCTGCTGCTGAACCTGACTCTGGCTAGGGGACATTGGTTCCCACTCCCTGGCTCCCCGCCAGATCAAGTCCACAGTCTACTGCCCTCTTCACACCAGGGCAACTGATTGCACAGTGAGATGAACCAGGCACCCTGCCCACGTTCTTCCTGAGGGCTGCTCACTCTTTCATGCTTCAGCCTCCATACCACCCACATCTGTGGAGGGGACCAAGGACCGAAGCGGGGTGACAATGGGTTTTTGCATCAGAAGGATCTGGGTTTGAAACTAGCCCTGTAGGTAGATTTTTTAAAACTTATTTTTAAATGAAGGATAATTACTTGACAATGTTTTGTTGATTTCTGCCATCCAACAGCATGAATCAGCCTTAAGTATGCATATATGTCCCCTCCTTCTTAAACCTCCCTCCCATTCCCCGCCCTATCCTACCCCTCTAGGTTGTCACAGAGCTCCCTGTGTCATACAGCAACTAGCCATCTATTTTATATATGGTAGTGTATGTTTCAATGCTATTCTCTCATTTTGCTCAGACAATAGAGAATCTGCCTGTAATGCAGGAGACCTGGGTTCGATTCCTGGGTCAGGAAGACCTGCTGGAGAAGGAACTGGCTACCCACTCCAGTATTCTTACCTGGAAAATCCCATGGACAGAGGAGCCTGGTGAGCTACAGTATGGATTTGCAAAGAGTCTGACACAACTGAGCAATTAACAATTCATCTCACACTCTCCTTCCCCTGCTATATCCAAAGACCGTTTATGTCTGCATCCTTCTATTATTGTTTCAATTCCTCTATTCCTGCCACTAAAACTATGTGTCCATGCCCTTTGCAATGAAACCTTGAGCAAGCTCCCAGTAGAAGAGGTGGAGTAGATTTCCTTTTCCCATGATGTGGGGCTTGGCCATGATGCTTTGTTTTGTCAACAGGTTGTTGTGTCTCTGCATGTCTTGTCTTGGTATGTTGCTTTGCTACCATTGCCATGAGGGGCATGTATTGTGGGTGACCACAGATCCCGGGAGAACGAGGAGATTCTGAAAACAGACCAACCCACAACCTGGAGCCAAGCCCAGCAGAACCGCAGCTGTCAAAGAGAAGAAAATGCTTGTTGATTGAGTTTTTTGGTTATTTGTTGCATAGAATGATTGCCACAATAGTTGACTAATGGGCTATAGAAACTTTGGCTGGTTACTTATGTTAATAATCCCCATGGGATGCAGTTTCCTTCACTATTAAAAAAAAGAAAATGGCCAATAACACTTGCCCTGTGTGGTGTTTTACTGGGCTGTGACATGGATACAGCACATAGCATAGTGCCTGATCCATAGAAGGGTCTGGATAAACAGTGATTTTAAAAAGAGGACGGGGTCATTCTATAAGAGCTTGGTTCAACAAAAGGATATCGAGTGCCCACTGCTGATGGCTCAGGGCCAGACACCATGGGGGGATGGATTTTTAAGTCCTGTTTTTCTTACGTGACTCACCTAGTCTCAGATGGATCTTCGGCCAGGTTAGGGGTGGGGCCGAGAGGAGTCTGAAATTTCCTCTAGATCTCAAACTTCACACCTAATCATTAAACCTACATCTTGCCTTCTTGACCGCGGGTTGCCTTTTTCTTTCATGAGTATCTTGGCAACTTTCCCAACTTCCTGTGGCTTCAGCTAGAGACCAGTTGTGACATTTCATCTATACAGCAGTCCCCAGCCTCTTTGGCATCAGGGACCAGTTTTGTAGAAGATGACTTTTCCATGGACCTGGGGAGGGGATGGTTTGAGGAGGAGGAGGAGAAGGAGGTGACAGAGGCTGAGACGGCTAGATGGCATCACCAACTCAATGGACATGAATCTGAGCAAACTCCAGGAAGCCTGGTGGGCTGCAGTCCGTACAGTCGCAAAGAGTCGGGCACAACTGAGGGACTGAACAACAAAGCACATTACATTTATTGTGCACTTCATTTCTATTATTATTATTACATTGTGCTGTGTAATGAAATAATTATACAACTGACCATAAAGCAGAATCAGATCATCAGGCATTAGATTCTCCTAAGGAGCGTGTAACCTAGATCCCTCGCATGCACAATTCACAATAGGGTTCAAGCTCTTAGGAGAATCTAATGCCACTGCTGATCTGACAGGTGATGCGAGAGATGGAGAGTGGCTGTAAATACAGATG
Organism: Antilocapra americana; assembly: GCA_007570785.1. Lineage (NCBI taxonomy): Eukaryota > Metazoa > Chordata > Mammalia > Artiodactyla > Antilocapridae > Antilocapra > Antilocapra americana. Next base: position 28,989,093 of record ML664177.1, on the reverse strand, counting down.
AAGCTTCTTTTGCTTGCCAGTCACTCACCTCCTGCTGTGCGACCTGGTTTGTAACCATCCAGACCAGTCTGTGACCTGGGAATTGGGGACCCCTGCTCCATAAGACCCTAGTAACAGCAGGAATTCCACATGTATCATCGTATCAGAGACTCAGTGTGGTCTCCAGATCTCCAGAATGCTCCTCTCCCTTTCCTGCTGGGGCATCCCTCCAGATCCTTACTGCTTTGCCAGGGGTTGGGGCTCTGCTCCCAAGATGTCCCACGATGAGCCCTGCTCCTGGGAAATTCAGTTGTTCTGTGCACAGCTCAGTTCAAGAGCTTCTGCGGTGCTCTCACTGGTGCACTGGGGCCCTTGGTTGTTCTTGGAATGTTTCCGTGGTGGGGATTCTTAGAAAGCTTCTGGGATGAGGGTCAGTATTAACAGAACTCCTGGCCTCCTGGCAGGTCTGGGATTGGCTCTGGTCATAGGGCCACAGGCCAAGACAGATCAGAGGGGGCTGAGAGGAGCCTGATTAGGAGTCAGGGATGAGGTCTTAGTAGTGGCTGGGTAATTAGCCCAGGGCTTTAGGAGGTGAGATGATAAATGATGCTAAATGAATGTGGGGCAGGGGGTGCGGTGCTGGGGGACAGATCTTCTGTGTCACTGAGGACATGGTTTACCCGTGAAGGAAAATTGCATTTCCTGTTCTCTGCTCAGACTATGATACTCATATATGCTCATTTTAAGAAGTTAAAATAATATAAAAATATGTATAGAAAAACATAAAAGTTTTTATGTTTTACAACAGTAAAAGTTACCCCCAAATGACCACAGTTAACATTTGTGTGGATATGGTTCCAGGCTAATCTTTCTTTATTTGTGTGTGTGTTTGTATGTGTGTGAAACTTTGCTATCTACAGCCCCAACTGCTTTCTAAGGGCAGTGGGTTTTGTTTAGTGAATGGCTCATTCTGAGCTGCCTCTTAATGGATTTGGATACGTGCAAGGGTGGCCTAGATATGAATTTAAGGGTGGGGGCAGTAAAGACTGAGCTGCTCTGCTTCCTAAAGTGAGGGGAGCTTGGCGTTCCCAGGACCCATCAAGAGCTAGAGAGAGCAATGGAGCTGAAAATAGAAAAATAAAGGAGCAAAGCCCAGCCCAGCGGGAGGCTGGAACCCTGAGTCTGGGAGTAGCCAAGGTGCTTTTGAAAAACAGGGACACCTTATAACTGAATTTCAGCTGCTGGCTTTGTTGCTATGAAAAGCCTTTGAGGAGCTTCTATGAGTCTTAGCTACATACGCAGTTCTCCTGCAATTGATTGTGGGGGGGGCACTCGGGAGGGTTTGAATCCACATCTGCATTGTCAAGCTTTGGAACCAAAACTGGCACATGGGACAGTAAGACAATCCCAGCCTTGAGCTAATTCAGCAGAAGGATGAGGTAGGAGAGGGGAGGGAGGGATGGAGAATCCCTCTGTGACCATAGGAACACACATCCTTCACGAATTCACAGACATACTGGCATCAGGGCTTCTCCAGTCTGTGGCTGGGTGTTCCAGCCAGCCTTCTCTAGATGTGAAGCTGTAGGCTGGCCCTAGACATCTGGGATATATATTTATGTTTATAGGTTTTCTTTAAATGGGATTATTTTTGCACTTGCTGTTTTGTATCTTTTTTCAAACTCAGTCCTATGTCTTTTGCATCACAGCTTGTCAATAAGTATATAACTCACTCTTTGGAATGTCCAGAGGGTAAATTATTGGAGAGAAACTAGCAGCGTGTGTAGCCACCCTCTTATCGATTGACATTTAGGTGATTTCCAATACTTCTGTGATAATATCCCTCCATTTACATCTTTACACATCCTTTGCAATGGCTACTTAAAACACATGGTCGCAGGTTAGAAAACCAAAAATCATATCCTATTGTTAATTTTTTTTTCCATTTTACTAAGAATCAGTTATTTGAAGGCATTACTAGGGAACCCAGATGATCTCTGCACATTGCAGAAGGTGGTGGTTGATGTTAGTAAAAATGACCTGGTTCATTAAGCTGGTGATGGTACAACAGCCTCTCAGAGACAACAGTTCTTAGCCCGGAAGAGTCAAAGGAATGCAGAACCAGTCATTTCCCTGCCTTTTTTTTTTTTTTTTAAGCTTTATTTATTTGGCTGCACTGGGTCTTAGTTGCAGCATATGGGATCTAGTTTCTCAACCAGGGATTGAACCCAGGCCCCTGCAGAGTGCAGAGTCTTAGCCACTGGACCACCAGGGAAGTCCCTCTCCCCCTGCCTTTGACATTGGAACTAGGCTCATCTGGGTCTTCAGCCCACTCTCACTTCACAACTCTGACCGGTGTCTACTGCTGAAAAGAGGACAAAGTCTACTGAGGGAAATGGATTTTGTATCCCTGAGAATCTTACCAATTCAGGCAAGAAATCACTGTTTGGTTCCATTGTCAGTTGCAGGGAATATCAGAGAGGGAAGCCTCTTTAGAGATTATTCAATCTGTCTTCATTTTACAGATGGGAAAACTGAGGCCCATAATCATGTAATTTGCAAGAAAATAATTAAAGCTAAAGTTATACTTAGTGTTTTATATATATTTTGAGTCTAGAATGTAATAACAATCCTGAGAGGTTGTAAAAACATATTTTTATTCCCATTTTTCTAAGTTGCAAAAACTGGGAAAGCAAGAGAAAAAGAACCCAAATCCTGGCAGTCTGGAGGGAGAATCTGCACAAGAAGTCACTGGGGGATTGCTGTCCCCTGGAACTGAGTGGAGGGAGAGCAGCCAGGGTCTCAGACCCCAGTCCTCTGCTTTGTCCTGCCTTAGGCAGATCTCGGGGAGTGCAATACCTGGAGGGGCTCGAGGGGACCCACCTCTCTGTAACCAAGTGTCTGTCTGTCACATCTGTGATCCCGGGTGGACGTTTGAGGTGGACTGTACAAATGAATAATTCAATAAAAGTGAATAATTTCCATGGCAACCTTGCCAGCACGTGACCTGCTCCTCTGCCTCCAAGGGCCGGCTTCACCCTAATAAAGAGACACATTTGTCAGACTACACAGGGCGAGCTGGGATAAGGCTTTCTTCTAAGGGAGCCAAAATGAAACTAGGTCGGCTGCTGGCAGCAAGGCCAGGGCTTGTAGGAGCCTTGTTTAAACATATTGTCAGCAGATCCAGGGTTGGTGGAAGGCCCAGTGTGCCTGCTTGCCCTGATAGGAGAAGGACTGACCAGTCTTTCCGGACAGTGCTCAGGCGCTTCAGTCGTGCCCGACTCTTTGCGATCCCATGGACTATGGCCCACCTAGTTCCTCTGTCCATGGGATTCGCCAGGCAAGAATGCTGGAGTGGGTTGTGATTTCCTTCCCTAGGGTATCTTCCAGACCCAGGGATCGAACCTGCATCTCTTACATCTCCTGCATTGGCAGACAGGTTCTTTATCACTGGTGTCACCTGGGAAGCCCTTTCTGGCTGGGGAGGAGTGTAAAGATCAGTTTTGGAAAATTCCTGACTCTGGGACAAAGAAAGTGTAAAGCCCTCTGTTCCACAGTTTCCAAACGACAGCCAGGCACTAGGGTGCAGAGCCCCTTCAATATCCCTTTGTTATGAAAAAAGGAAATGGAGACTGGAAAATTGCCTCCTAGAACTTTACCTAGCTGGTGATAAGGCTTGAACTCAGACCCAAGGAGGTGGTCTTTTTATTGTGATCCCTATGCTCTTGATAAGCTGACCCACCAGGCACACGACATTGGAAACTGAACTCCTGAATTGCAGGGGCCCGATCACCATTCACTTTCTCTGCCAGGTTTCCTATTTAAGCCAAGAATGTACATTTATGGGCTGGATTAGGTTGGGAGACCATTGGGATCACATCTAGACTCAGCATGGAAGAGGGGTTGGTACTCAGTCTGGGGTGAAGGCACTCTGGGGGCAGAGTTGAGGGATTAGCCTGAGATGAGCTCAAACTCAGACCTCTTGGGTCCAAGGCCCGATCCCTTTCCTCTATTTCTTCATTAGGCTTTTATATAGAAGAGGAAGTCTTTCAGTTTTCTGAGATCCAATTTCCAATGTGACAGGTGGCTCCTCCACACCAACAAGACCCTACTGGTGTCTGAGAATTCAACTCAATTCACACTCTGTGGACCTGGAGGTCGAATCACATCCCATAGATTAAGGGCTCAGCATGTTAAGAGCTCATTTCTGCAGGACTGCCAGTCCCCATCCCCACATCTCTGTCCCCAGCTTCAGACACACAAGTCCAGACTGTTATCTGTGCTTCTGACTGACTGGCTATAAATCCAAGATTCCCATGACCTACTAACCTCGGGTTTGATTGATTTGCTACAGCGGCTCACAGAACTTGAAGAAACATTTTACTTACTAGAGCACCAGCTTATGATAAAAGGCTATAACTCAGGAACACCAGAGAGAAGAGAGAAGTGAGCAATGTGTGGGAAAGGGTGTGGAGCTTCCATGCCCTCTCTGGGCATCATTCTCCCCAGAACCCCACAATGTCCACGAACCTAGAAGCTCCAGAATTCTTCCTTTCGGGTTTTTACAGAGGCACAATTGATTAAATCATTGGCCATTGGTGATTGATTCAACTTCCACCCTCTCTCTCCTCCCGAGAGGTCAGCAGGTGAGACTCTAAATAGATGGTTGGTTGCCTTGGCAACCAGCCTGCATCCTTCGGTGAGTTCCAAAAGCCACTCCATTAACATAACAAAAGAAACCTTTATCACTCGCCTCACTTAGGAAACTCCAAGCAGAATTCTGGGGCTCTGAGCCAGGAAATGTGGATGAAGACCGAATACATATGAGAAATGCACTTCGGTCATCGAAATGACCAAATATATATATTTCTTATAAATCACAATTTATAAGGGGAAAGATCCTGGGAGCCACCCCCACGGAGGGGCTCCCACTTCAGCCCTTTGGATGACAGCCATGGGAGAATAAAATGAAGTGACAATCGGTGGATGCAGTCTCTCTTTTTCCAATTCAGCTACGTCTGCCAGCAGCAAATATCATCATTTCAGGCCGTGGGAGAACTGCTGCTTTTGGGAACCTTTGTCACATCAATGTAAATCTCTCACAGTTTCCTTCTGCCCTGGAAAGACGTTGCTTTAAATTACATTACACACCGGCTTCCCCCTTCATCCTGAGCGCGTATGTTTTATTTGATGGAGGCCCCCAAATGCTCCGATCTGATCAGGGGCTTTTGTAGACATTAGGCACAGATGCTTTCCTCTCATATCCCTTTGTGGGTCAGCTCCCAGACTGGGATAATAATAATAATAGTGCAAATAGTAGTAACTGATATTGACCAAATGCTGACTCTGTGCCCAGCATTCAACTAATCTTTTTATATTGAGTATTTCATTCCATGCCTATAATCACTACGTGAGGCTGATATTGTTATTATCCCCATTTTATAGGTGTGGAAATAAAAGCTCAGAAGAGTTCGGTGATAGAGCCAGGGTTCCAGGGTGAGCCCGCCAACACCAAAGGTCCGTTTGCTTAATGTGCTGCCTCTCTTTCTCTGGGGACTGGGAGTCTCAGAGGGTCACCTGCCTGACAACCCCACAGTAATCTCAGGCCTCAACACCAGACCTGTATCCAAAACCCAGCTGCAGGCATTGGGTACTCCTCAAGAGACACAAGGAAGAAAGGCAGCAATTCTCAACCAAAAGTAATTTTGTCTCCCAAACCTAGCAAGAAGGAGATAATTTTTGTTTTTATGACTTGGGGCAAGGGGGTGCTATGGCACTCTGGTGGGATGAGGCCAGGGAAGCTGCTCAAACCCTGCAGTGCAGAGGCCACCCCTCACAACATTCATGGATTCCCCAGTGTCAGTATTCCTGCACTTGGGGAGCCTTGGCCTGGGGGCAGGAATGGAGACAGAGTCTGTGATTAGGGAAACAGGGGCAACCAAACGGTCTGCCAGACAGCTGTAACAGGAGTTTCCTGGTGCTCCCTGTGTTCTAGGCAGGGCTCTAAGTACTTTTCATTGGTCCACTCACCCACTCCTTTCACTTTCAAAACAACTCCGGGAGGAAAGTTGTTTAAGTTTTGATTTGTTTATTTATTTGTGGCTGTGCTGGGCTTTTCTCTAGTTGTGGTGAGCAGGGGCTGTTCCCTAGTTGCGGAGCACAGACTCCAGGCACACGGGCTTCAGCACGTAGGTGCAGTAGTTTCAGCTCCTGGGCTCTAGAGCATAGGCTCAGTAGCTGTGGCTCACGGGCTTGGTTTCTTCAGGGCATGCGGGATCTTCCAGCATCAGGGGTCAAACCTACGTCTCCTGAATTAGCAGGCAAGTTTTTTCCACTGAGCCACCAGGAAAGCCCCGGAAATGGTTATTTTAGCATCCCTATTCATCTCTTTCAGCTTCCGGTGTCTCTAAGTGTTCCTTGACTTGTGGCTGCATTGCTCCAGTGCCTGCCGTTGTTTTCCATGAACTCATCCTCTGTGTGTCTGCGTCTCCTCTTCTGTCTCTTACAAGAACACTTACCACTGGATTTAGGGATAATCTAGGATGATCTCATGTTGAGATCCTTAATTTAATTACATCTGCCAAGACCCCTTTTTCCCTCCAGTAAGTTTACATCTGGGGCTTCCCCGGCAGCTCAGCACTAAAGAATCCACCTTCCATGCAGGAGACTAGGGTTTGATCCCCTTGAGGAGGGCATGGCAATCCACTCCAGTATTCTTGCCTAGAGAATCCCATGGACAGAGGAGTCTGGTGGGCTGCAGTCCATGGGGTCGCAAAGAGTCAAACACGACTGAAGCAACTGAGCATGCACGCACACAAGTTTACAGTCACAGGTTCTGGAGTCACAATTCAACCTGCTACAGATCTGATGCCTGCATCATCGAAAGGGAATATAAATGTTAAAGCATCAAGCCCTGGAAATAGTAAATCTTAGATGACTCTAGGAGGCAGGGGACTTGGTGTATGCCCAGGACTTGGTGAGTATCTGGAAGAAATTTCAGGAATGGTACAGCTACACTCTGTCCTGCAGGAGTGGCAGAATTCCTCCTGATTTATTCGGTGCTTTGGGCCCTGGTTATTTCATTATGTTTGTGGTCTACTGTATCAGGCTAAATGTCTGACGTTAGAACCATGGTTTTTTTCATATTTGCCTTGGCCTGCCTTCTGCCTACTCACATCTGCCCCAGGCCAGCTCCCCCTAATCCTGTGAGTGGTTCCAGGACCCCAAAGGAGGCACACGGACTCCTCTGAGTTCAGAGTCACCTCACCTGCCTGAAGGTAACCCAGAGCCCCTGAGTCCATCCTCCTGGAAGGCACTGGTTCCCCTGTACCATCATCACCACATGGAGAAGCTTACGATGGGGCCCCGTGGAGAGAGATTATAATAGAGGCCTCAGTGGAAGAATAAGGGGGAAGAAAGAAGAGATGGGGAAGCAAAGAAGCCATCTTGGCATCTCCCTCTTGGTGGGACAGGAGGCGTCATCTGTCCAGATGAGGTCCAGAAGAAGGAACAGATTTGGAGGAGAAATGAGATGACCTCAGTGTGGGACATCCAGAGGGACATCCTGGGGGACACGTGGTCCCCCAGACCACTGGAATGTGAGACTGGACTAGAGAAAGAAGTCAAGGATGGCATGCAAGTGGAGAAGTCAGCAGTGCAGAATGATGGTGAGGCAGTGGAATGGAGGCAACAGAGAAGAGTTTAGAGAAAGGAGCAAAAAGCTCTGAAATAGCAGTTTGGTGAGTGACTAGACTTAGGGTGCCTGGGGAGAAAAGGGAGCTGGTGAAGAAACAGACAGCCCATGAAGAGAGCTAGGAAGGGGACCAGTGAGCAGTGACCCAGAATCCAAAAGCAACGGAGGTGACTGCTGCTCTCAGATGTTGTCCAGGCATGAGGGTGCATGAGGGTGGAAAAAAGACACTCGGATTTGCTAGGAGACACTGGGACCCAAGATGGAGACAGTCATTTTAGTGCAGTGGTGGGGTTGGAACTAAGGTTTCAAGGTGAGAGGAAGCGGTGGCGGTGAGGATAGACATTCTGCAGGATGGCCCAGCAGGTGGTTCATAAAGGCTCCCTCTGGGATGGAGGGAATCTGAGTGTGATGGCTCTGGGAGGAGGCCGCCAGGGCAAGGGCTGGAGTAGGGGTGGGAGTGGAGTGAGGATAAATGAGGGGAGAAGACAGTAGAGCAGGCTGGAGGGCAGGGGCCCAAGGAAGTGCCAAGGAAGGGGCTAGACACATTGTGGGCATGCGGATATCAAACAATACCTCTCAGAGTGTCAATGGCTTTGGGGTCAGGAAGGTCATCTCTGAGAATATTGCTGGGCTGTGGCTGGGAGGTGGACATGTTAGTGGGGGAGTGAGAGGTCTGATCAGCCAGTGGCCTGGTAGGTTTGAGGTTTGAGGACTGTCCCCAGCAAAGCTGGGTCACTGAGGTGTGGTCCAGAGGAGACAGACCGTCAAGAGTCTGCATAGTATGAGGAATGAGGTTCTCAGAGTTGTCAACTGAGAGCGTCAGGCTTTGGGTACCCCCAGTTGCCAGAGAGCAGCGGACACAAGCAGGTCTTAGACTCCAGGATCCCAGCCTCTGAATTTTCTGAAAGACTGAGGGTAGGAGACCCAGAGTGAAAAGGAATGGAGGGTTAGGAAAACTAAGCCTGCTGAATACTTCAGATGAGTCTTCCTGAGTTATTCTCATTGCCTTTCTGCCCAGGAGATGGGAAAGGGGAGTCTGTGAGAGACCAAACAGCAGAGCTGGGTTCATGCCCAAGGAAGTCATAACCTAAAGCTCAGGCTCACTCCCCACACTATGCTGCCTCTGGGTTGCAGAAGCTCCAGCTAAGAGAGCATGTCAGCAACGCCTAGTGACCTGTAATGCTGCTTCTGCTGCTGCTAAGTCACTTCAGTCGTGTCTGACTCTGTACAACCCCACAGACGGCAGCCCACCAGGCTCCTCTGTCCCTGGGATTCTCCAGATAAGAATACTGGAATGGGTTGTCATTTCCTTCTCCAATGCATGAAAGTGAAAAGTGAAAGTGAAGTCGCTCAGTTGTGTCCAGCTCCTAGCGACCCCATGGACTGCAGCCTACCAGGCTCCTCAGTCCATGGGATTTTCCAGGACCTGTAATGAGGTGATGCTTAAATAAACATGAGTTCTCCACACCTGGACAAGCTTGACTTCCTACTCAGGTGAACATACGATAAATGAGCTCATCTCACTTTTACCTTCGAGCCTCTGGTTTCCAAGGAGCAGTCAGCTTGGAAGAGAGACAGTATAGTCCTTTGCCTTTACTTTTTTTGTTTGTTTAAGTGTAGGGTTTTGTTTTGTTTTTTTCTTTTTGGCTACATTGCTTCATTTGGCTGCAGTCTTCATTATTGCACACAGGCTTTCTCTAGTTGCAGCTAGCAGGGATTACTCTCTAGTTGCGGCGCATGGTCTTCTCATTGCAGTGGATTCTCTTGTTACAGAGCACAGGCTCTAGGCATTAGCTGTGGGGCATGAGCTTAGTTGTCCCGTGTCATGTGGGATCTTCCCAGACCAGGAATCAAACCAAGTCTCCTGCATTGGCAGGCAGATTCTTAACCACAGGATCACCAGGGCAATCCAGTCTTTTTAAATCAGAAGGTAAACTTCCTTAGAACATGCTTAGGCTGGCCATGATGGCCTGACGGTGGCCTCCACCTCTCTTGGCCTAAGTGCCTGATGGACCCAGGAAGATGAAGATGAAGCCTGACTTTCAGACAGAGCAGCCGTGAGGAAGCAGCCTTCTTCCGAGGGGATGTATGGCATTAAACAATAGCGCCTCATCTCCTAGTCACATTACCTCACCCCAGGGGGTGTTTCCCGCCCATTATCACATGGCGTGGTTGGCTGGATCTCCATTTGTCACAGCAAACATCAGGCATATGGTAATGGTCCTGTAAAACATGCCCTGTTGGGTCTTAATGTCTATTTAATGACACCTGCTATGCTGCTATGAAGGCTCCCATAACTGAACTCGTAATGGGAGATGAGGGAATATTAGATTTTGGAGAAGGAGAGTTCTCTGAATGACAGGCTGCCTCTCCCTAGGAGGCTGATGCCCTGCTAGGACGGGTGGGGGCGGCTGGTGTGGAATCACAAGGCTTAAGCAGGAGGGTTTCTAGGAGATAAGCTGGCGGAAAGCCCTCTTTGTTCTAACTGGAAGACAAGGAAGCTAAGGCCTGGAGGCAGGAGGGCAGAAACAATTCCTACAGGGACACATGGAATATCAAGTTTGATTTATAGTCAAGTTCTTCTCAATCATTGATTTAGGTTCAAAGTGAAGTGAAGTTGCTCAGTCGTGTCCCACTCTGCAACCCCACGAACTATAGCCTACCAGGCTCCTCAGTCCATGGGATTGTCCAGGCAAGAGTACTGGAGTGGGTTGCCATTTCCTTCTTCAGCGGATCTTCCCAACCCAGGGATCGAACCCAGGTCTCCCACATTGCAGACAGACACTTTACTGTCTGAGCCACCAAGGAAGCCCATGATCTAGGCTCAAAATGAATCCCAACTGCTCCATTTCTTATTTGGGGAAGGCTGGGAAAACGGAAGCTGGTGCGAGCAGGAAGTATCAAGGAAGGGGAATTTATTTCTCACCTTCCCAAGAGTTGAAAATCTCACGTCCTTTTCCTTCCTTCCCTTCTTTTCTGCTCCCCCACAACTCTGTCTCTCTCTGCCTTCCTCTGTTGCTCTTTCTACATCTCCTTGCCTCAGTGCTCATCCTCAGGTAGGGAGAGGCAGAGGGTGTCCTAGACAAAAGAAGGTTTTGAACAGGAAAGTAGAGAGAGATTTCACTTATCTTCCATATCAAAATCTTACCCTGGGAATGGTGGCAGTTCTAAGAACTCTTAGATCCCTATTCCATTCATTTATTCATTCACCATAAACTGGGCTCTATGCTGAGATGCTTATTATGCCAGACAGTATTTTCCAAAGATGACTGTACCAATGGCTTCTGTAATGAGGCCTTGTCAAGAGCTATAGCCTAATTCCCCACTCCTTGAATCTCTACTGGCATTTAACTTACTTGTAACCAGTAGGATGTGGTTGGCCATGATGTTGCATGATTTATGAGGCCATATGTGGGCTTCCCTGGTGGATCAGATGGTAAAGAATCTGCCTGCAATGTGGGAGACCCAGGTTCAATCTCTGGGTTGGCAAGATCCCCTGGAGGAGGGCATGGCAACCCACTCCAGTATTCTTGCCTGGAAAATCCCCATGGACAGAGGAACCTGACAGGCTTCGTCCATGGGGTCGGATATGACTGAGCGACTAAGCACAACAGCCTGCAGCTTCCTCCTGGCCTCTCGGGATACTCTCTTGAAGGGAAGCCAGCCACCTTGGAGAGTGACACACAGACCCTCCAGTTGACAGCACCATCTGAGCCCCCAGCCCACAGCTGGTATGAGCTGCCCACCATGGGAGAGGATCATCTTGGACTTTCCAGCTTAGTCATGCCTTCACAGAACTGTGGCCCCAGCTGCTACATGACTGCAAACTGCCTGAGAGACTCCAAGCAAAAACTTCCCAGCTGAGCCCTTCTGGAATTTTTGACCCACAGAAGTGTGAGCAAAATAAAATGATTGCTGTGAGCCTCTAGGCTTGGGAATATTTATTACATAGTCAATGGAAAACTTTCAAGGATGAATAAAATTCAGCCCTTGTGCTTGACAGATTCACAATTTTATTAAAGATTGGAAACTCTGTAATTACTGTCCCAACTATGGCATGGTGGGTGCTTTAACACAGCTGTATACATCAGAATTTGCCAGGCAGTCAGGGAGGAAGGGGGCTTCCAAGGTGGCTCAATGATAGAGAATCTGCCTGCCAATGCAGGAGATGCAGAGACATAGGTTTGATCCCTGGGTTGGGAAGATCCCCTGGAAGAGAAAATGGCAACCCACTCTTATATTCTTGCCTGGGAAAATCCCATGGACAGAGGCGCCTGGTGGGCTACAGTCCATGGGGTCACAAAGAATTGGACCTGACTTAGTGACTGAGCATGCATGCAGGGAGGAAGGACATTCAATGAGGAAAAGGTGGCATGTGGAAAGGTAAGAAGTCATCCCAAGAGGCCAAACAGGTGCCATCTTGATGCCAGGATGAGTGGCTCTGGCACACCCTCTGAGGTATGTGTTTAGTCCTCAGTCATTTCCAACTCTGCAAGCCCGTGGACTGTAGCCCACCAGGCTCCTCTGTCCTTGGGGATTCTCAAGGCAAGAATATTGGAGCCCTCAATACTGAGGGCTGCCATGCCCTCCTCCAGGGGATCTTCCCAAGCCAGAGACTGAACCCAGGTTTCCCACATTGCAGGTGGATTCTTTACCAACTGAGCCACCAGGGAAGCCCCCTCTGAGGTATAGAGTGGTATATGAGGGGGTACTCAGAACCCCTGGCTAAAAATAGTGCATATCCCTAGAATACAGATGAAGCCCATTAGGAAGTAAGCTAAAACATTATCATATTAAAGCCAACAAGAACATATTACAAAATGAAAATGCAAAAACTACATGATTTTTTTTAAGGATTGAATTAGAAAAGTTCAAATAAATTTTCTAGCTTTTCAGGTCTTGCCAAAGCCTCCAGGGAGGTTACCGCCTGTTTCGGTGTCCTTTGATGGAGACTTTGAGATGCTCTGTGTAGGTGAGGGGTTGCTCTCGAGAGGTTTTCATCTGGGGGTGTGATATAACTAAACCCACTTAGAAAGATTTCTCTGGAAACTTCTGTGGAAGGTGGTCTGGGCAAGACTGAAAGCAGGGGTCCCATCGAGAGCCTGTTGGGATGCCCTAAGTAGAGGCTTCTTGAACACAAGGACAGTGGGGACAAGAAGAGGGGTCTACTTGAAAAGACCTTTCAGACTTACAGTTGACAGCACTCTTATCCAAGTTTTCTGGTTTGGATGTCTCTTTCTCCAAGAATTTTAACATCCGGTCTGGATTAGAGGCCCTCCTTAGTGGTCTGACAGCTTCCTGTGTTCCCTGAGTGATCCAGATCTTTTTTTTTGTTTGTTTTTTCCGGCTGTGTGCATGCATTGTATGTGGGATCTTTAGTTCCCCCACCTGGGATTAAACCCACCTCCACGGCATTGGGAGCCTGAAGTCTTAACCCCTGGACCCCCAGGGAAAACTGACAAGTGGTCTGACAGCACCATGTCACCATCACATGGTGTGATCATAGCATTAATCAGACTAATGGCATTTATTGAATGCTTCCCATATGCCAGGCATTTTGTTTTCAGTTAGGAATTTATTCACATGCGTAGAGCAGACAGCACCTTCCTCAAAGAGTGGCGTAAGCAAGCAAGTGCCTTAAGCGAGAACTATTCCTCCCATGGGGAGTCTGGAAGTAAGTATATATTATAGAGTTTATGCGGGCGTCCAAAGATATCATTTGAAAGCCAAACTCCTTCCAGTTTTCTGCTCCACCATCCCAAGTGTGTGGTATCATCTTCATGGTCTCAAGGTAGTGGTTGGATGTTCTACACGAGTGTGTCTGACAAGAAGACGAGTGAAAAGTATATCCTGTGAAATGTTGTCCTTTTGTTAGGTCCTGCCCTTGCCAAGACTTCTATCTGTCACTGATCAGAACTGAGGCAACTGCCACCATAGCTGCAAGGGAGGCTGGGAAATGAATATTTTGGCAGGATACACTGCCGTTCCAACAAAATTAGGGTTCTTTTAGTAAAAAAAAATGGGGGGGGTATGGATATTGAGTAGGCAACTGATTGTGTCTGCTGTAACATACACTAACTTAATTCTCACAATTCCATGATGCAATTTTTGTAATTTTATTGGTTTTGATTATGAATTCTATCAGTTTTGAAATTTTATGGAGGAATAAATTGAGGGACTGAGAGGGTAGGTGAATTTTTAAAAAGATTATATAGTTAGTAGATGGAGAAGCTGGAAATGACATGTTTTACTATCTGTAATCTCCTTTGAGGGGGTTTCCCAGGTGGCTCAGTGGTAAAGAATACATCTGCAAATGCAAGGATATGCAGGAGACTTGGGCTTTGTCCCCAGATTGGGAAGATCCCCTGAAGAAGGAAATGGCAGTATTCTTGGCTGGAGGAATCCTATGGACAGAAGATTCTGGCGGGCTACAGTCCATGGGGTTGCAAAGAGTCCAACACAACTGAGTGACTGAGTATGCATGCAAATCTGTAAGAGACCATGAGTAACCTAAGGGTATGACCACGTATTTTTTTTACTTGCATTGCTATATCTCCATCACTTGACAGGGTATTAATTGGCTTGGTGACTGACTGGACGCTTTACTGACCACCTGATAAAAGTCTGTGCTCATTTCTTAGCTGGCTTCCCTGTTTTCTGTTTCATGACAACAGAAATAGAGATCGGAAGGAAACTCCAACCTGGCCTGCCTTCCTCCAGGCCAAGGTCATCTTGGATTTGATTGTGAAGAGTAAGGTATGCCAACTGTCAGCCCATGCTTGGCTGAGCACACCAGGACTTAACAAGGTTTGAATTGTTTCAAAGAGTGTTTTTTAACAAGTTGTAAATGTATTTCACCAAGTCCCATTGCTGTATATAATTGATGCAGCTGATGGAAAGCAGTCATGATCCTGTGAATCATTTCTGTCTGTTTACATCTCTCTCCCCGTCTTCCAGAAGGATGTGCAAAACAAACTTTATAGGAAAATGTATTTGATATTGACATATGGTAAGACTGGCTCATGTGATATGTGAAAAAGAAAAAAGGCAAACTCATAATTACTATAGATTTTACTTTTTAAAATACCCACAGATAATTGCTTCTTAAGTATAAACAAGGGCATTTGCCAGAATGATTGTTTTATCTCCACTTAGTCTGCTTTAAGATAAGAAATATGGCTAACACCTTGGGATGTAATTATTTGCTTCCACATCTCTCTCTCTCTCACTTCAAGAAGTATTAATAGAAAGCATCCCATTCCAATTTATAGCCCCCCTTACTTGCCCCCCATTGCTCTTGCTAAGGCTTAGCACAAGTCTTCATTTATTGAATGTATGAACAAAATGCATAAAGGAATAAACCTTCTGGAAGAAAACCTAAAAACTCTAATAGGGAAGTATTTCTTGCTTGTAGTGATTGAGGTGGTCTAACAGCTTGTATGGCAGTTGGACTTAGAGAATCAGAGTAGAGGACTTGAACTAGCAAGGCTGTATCAGTCAGTTATTGCTATAGTCATGCTGCATAACAAAGCACCCCCTCCCCCAAACTCAGTGGCTTAAAATATTTAGTGATTGTTTTCACAGTCTTGGATCTGCAAGTTGATTATAGTATGGTTTAATCTAGGTGGGCTCAGCTCCAACCTACAGGGTAGACTCAGGTCTTGTTCACTTGTGTTTTTTTCCAGGGCCCAGTCAGAAGTGGCAGCATCTTCCTGGTACATAATCTTCCCAGGTTGATCACTGGAGTATATAAAAGAACCAAACTCATTGCACAAGAACATTTCAAGCCTCTGATTGCTTCACAAATACTAACATCTAATCAACAAGTCATATAGTCCACCCAAAAGTCAAGGAGTGAGGAATAACATGAGGCAATAGAAAGGGTGAGCAAGTAAAATTTATTGGGAAGAAGTGAAGCATTAGAACCAAAAATGCAGACTACCATGAAGGAAGTCACAGGAGTACAGAGGAGAACAGATAAATGGGATGATAGGCAGAAAGAATAAATAGAAGGTGGGGGCAGATGGAATGTAAGTGGGAAGAGGCAGGGGAAATCTAAGATACATCTAGGTTACCAAGCCAAGACTTTAGTTCCCTGAAAAGATAAGAACCACTACTGTAGGCTGGGCATTCCTGAACTCAGGACACTTCCTAAGGCATCTCAAAGACCTTCCAATGTAATGATGTCATTGTGGCATAAAACTTCTTCTGTAATATTGTAATTTCCTAAGAGGTCTTAAGTCTATTGATGAGAATAGAGAACAAAAAGCAAAGCTGGAGGTAAGATGGTGGGCATGTAGCTAACCCATCCAGTATCAATGTGGAACTCCTTTCCAGCCAATCAACTCACCCGTCATCTACCTGCCCCCTGACCTCTGCTCCCCTCTGGGCCCCACTCTTCTGACATGACTCTCACCAGCTCAACAGTCATTTTCTCCATGCTAAATCCAATGGACATCTGCCACCTCTCCTTTTAATTCTTGATGCTTTTGAACTGTGGTGTTGGAGAAGACTCTTGAGAGTCCCTTGGACTGCAAGGAGATTCAACCAGTCTGTCCTAAAGGAGATCAGTCCTGTGTGCTCATCGGAAGGACTGATGTTGAAGCTGAAATTCCAGTACTTTGCCCACCTCATGTGAAGAGTTGACTCATTGGAAAAGATGCTAATGCTGGGAAGGATTGGAGGCAGGAGGAAAAGGGGACGACAGAGGATGAGATGGCTGAATGGCATCACTGACTCAATGGACATGGGTCTGGGTGGACTCCGGGAATTGGTGATGGACAGGGAGGCCTGGCGTGCTTCAATTCATGGGGTCACAAAGAGTTGGCCACGACTGAGTGACTAAACTGAATTGAACTGAACCATGGGACACTGTCAACAACTCCCATCTTGAAATTCCCATTCCCTGAGATTCTTCTTTGTGATTTCTATTTGCATAACCCTCCTATCTCCCTGAATAATTTTTTCTCACTGTCTTTTTTCCCCTTTGACTCTTTTGAATTTCCAAGGAGGGAAATGTTGGCGATAGAGATAGAGAAGAGAAGTAGTTGGCAGTAAATGGTTCAAAAATCTTTTGCCTTGGAAACAGCTAGAGCCTGATGCTAACAATGCCTGCTGTGATGTGGAATTGGATGGTTGGTGAGCTCATCTGGGAGTTATACGGCCTGTTTGAACAGTGACCCCGCCGCACAACCCCCACCCCCCACCTCCTACTGCCTCCAGTAATAAATACAGCCAGTATTGGCCACATCAATATTTATAACTTCTTTCTGAGTTTCTGGAGGGAGATTTTGAAGCTGAATCATCTGGGTCTCCCATGCAGCCCTAGGATGGGGCCTGGCACACAGTAGGTGTGCTCTCTTGACAGTGTCAAGTTAGTATGTATCATGTATGCAGAGCAGAAGGGGCACAGCCGAGATAAAAAGCTAGAAATCTGCTTCTCCTGCTTCATGACCACTTTTAACCCATTTTTCCATTCCATCTCTCCACCCTTCACCCATTTGTGCCCCACTATGCTTCCTGGTGGCTCAGACGGTAAAGAATCTGCCTGCAACGCAGGGGACCCTGGTTCGACCCCTGGGTGGGGAAGATCCCCTGGAGGAGGGCATGGCAACCTACTCCAGTATTTGCATGAACAGAGGAGCCTGGCAGGCTACAGTCCATGGAGTTGCAAAGAGTTGGACTTGACTGAGCAGCTTTCACTTTCAGTAGTCTGTCTGAGTCGCCATTCACCTCCCCACTCTCTCCTACCCTTTCTTCATTCACGGAAGTGCATGCTAAGCAGCTTCAGTTGTGTCAGATTCTTTGCAATTCTATGGACTGTAGCTTGCCAGGCTTCTCTGTCCATAGGATTCTCCAGGCAAGAACACTGGAATGGGTTGCCATGCCCTCCCCCAGGAGATCTTCCCCACTCAGGGATCAAACCTGCACCTCCAGCGTCTCCTGCCTTGGCTGGCAGTTTCTTTACCACTAGTGCCATCTGAGAAGCCCTCTTCATTCACAGTTCAGGTCAAATGCCACTTCTTCCTTGAAGCCTTCACTGGTTTTCCATCAGGAAACACCTGCTTTACCTATGATCTCCCATAGCCCTCTTTCTGCATCTCTTCTGGAGCATCGCTTTTTTTTTTTTTCAACTCTCCACCTTTTGTCACTGTTTCTTTTGTCTGCTGCTTACATATTTCCTTACCTGATGGCCAGTTCCTTGTCATGAGAAATCTGTCTCAAGTTGTGCTTTTCCCTAGTATTTAGCTAATGATGTGAATAGAGAATGTCCTCAATAAATCGGTCAGTAATAAACAAATGAGGGTGGGAGTGGCCATCTGGGGAGAAATCTGATATGCTGTTAAAAACTCCGTTCTCAAGCCTGTAGGTTTGGCAGAGAGAAGAGTAAAATCAGTTTTTATTGAATCTGTCTCCTGTTTGCAGAATTATTTTGTAGTCTCATTCATTGGGCCAATTACATTTATGAAGATGAATTACGACAGGCGAGAACCCACTTGCCTGCATTACTGTGTGTTAACTGTGTAATTAGCGGCCAGCGTCTAAGGAGGGGAGTTTGGTGGATATTTCCATCAGAAAAAAAAAGCCACATTATGATCCATAAAAAACAATGAGCAATGATCATTTCCTTTTTATTGGTCATTTAAAAACATTCACTGATAATTCTCCCCCTGCTTAATAGGCATATGTTTGCTTCCTTCAAAATATCTCCGTAAAATTGTTGCAAAAAAAAAAAACTCTTACATAATCGCTCAGCCTCCTTCCATCATGAAACCTTAATGAAAGATTTTCAAAGATGGAAAGTGTGGAGTTCAGCGAGGGAATTAAACAATGGTGGAACAAGTTATCCTGATTTAGCAGGTCTTGCCCCAGAATGTGGCCTAAGCCAGGCCCCAGACAAACTACTGCGTTGTCCTCAAGCCAAGAGACTTTTCACACTTGAGAGGGTTTATCCTCTGTTTTGCATTTGAAATAGAACTGGATGAGTCCTCATGACTAGTACTCCTGCTTTTCCATAGATAATCAAGAGAGGGCCCTGGTCCATTCAGGGTACATGTACTCCAGCCAGGCCAAAGATTAAACCCAAGGCTTGCTTTTGTTGTTTAGTTGCTGAATCGTGTTCAACCCTTTTGGACCCCATGGACTCTAACTTACCAGGCTCCTCTGTCTATGGGATTCCCCAGGCAAGAATACTGAAGTGGGTTGCCATTTCCTTTCCCAGGGAAGCTTTCTGACCCAGGGATCAAATCCATGTTTCCTGCATTGGACCTGAGAAAAGTGATAATAAATGTTAACTGTATGAGTGAATGACCCTAGGCTGGCTGGCTGGCTGGATGAATGAATGTTAGTTGGATGGGTAGGTGGAGGGACGGATAGATGGATGGATGGATAGATGGAAGGGTGGAGGGATGGATGGATGGATTCTGTTGAATTGGATGGGACTTCCCATATCCTATTTTTTGTGGTTCTGACAGAGAGAGACTGTTTATCTCACTGCCATTAGTTCCTATCTCTTATGGAAAGAGAACCAGATTCTTGAACTCCCAGGGAGCTAGTTACAGTCTCTGGATCTGCCTCTCAAGTTCAGAAAGGAGAACACTTTCATGTGTTTCCAAAAACACCTTAGGAAATTATTTCAGTCTTCCTAAGTAGAAATTCAGTCCTCGCTATGAAATGTGTTTTCTTTTCCTTCTTGCTCTTCTTGGCTGTGCAACTTTGTTTTGTGGCCCCTGTCGGACCCTTGGCATCTAGGTTCACTTTCCTACCATGTGCAAGGCCAGAAAAGTGCCAAGGCTGACAATGGAGATTGAAGAGTCAATTGGCAACCTCTCAGAGGCTGGAACCCAGCTCAGCAGCCTTCGGGACATGTTGGTTTCTCTCCAGAAACAAGATCCACCAATTGACTTGTGCTTTGAAGTGCTGGAAGCCTGACCAAATTTCTCAGTGCACGTGTGTGTGTGCGTGCATGTGCGAGTGAAAGTCTGTATGAGCCCATGTTTCTAGAATTCTCCCTGTGAGGCGGAAGGTGGGAGAAGGAAGGATGGAGAACACTTTAGGACTTGCTCCCCTCCTTCTGAGCATCAGGCAGGACTGGGTGGCTGCCAGTAGGCCAGTGGACCAGGTCGAAGTCATTATGTTTGCTCCCGGCTGAACCACAAGTAAATCGGGCCCCTCCCTGAACTAAGCTTGTCTGGCAAGTGCTTATCCAGCAGGCTAGGTGTCTCTGGGACTGAGACACAGGTTACTCTTCCCACATTCCTGCACCGGTGACCTCCGTTTTGTCAGTGCCTGCGGTTCCCACAAGCGAAGCCCTGCTGCCGCCTGGCACCTGCTCTGCCACAGCAGCTCTCCATCTGCCCTTCTCTTCACCTCCTGCATTCCATTTGGCTTCCTCCGGCTCTCCAGACATTTCCTGCCTGTACTGCTCTCTGACACTGTGTAGCAGCTTTCAAACCAGTATTTGTCCCTGGAGGATCATGGGAGGGGCTGTGAAAATGAGCCAGAAGCACTCATCCCTGCTGGTCTGGCTGCAGTGCTGAGTTCCTGTCCTCCTGAGGGTCATCAGAGGATTGTCCTGGACCCAAAAGGATGAGACATGCTTCTCTGTATCCTTTAGGAACTTATCAGAAATGACACCCACTGGTGTGGCTTCTGTAATAAGCATGTCCATGGAATTTTCCTGAGTGGTGAGGGGTCCATTGTTGGATGATGGAGGAAAATGTTTATGATCGTTACTTAGATTCTAGGAAACGCCTTGCTTTAGTCAATGGAGTGGATAATTTTTCTATATTTGTGTGATTTTCTCCCTCATTACTCATTTGCTCGTTGATGTGTTTGATTATTCACTCAACAAACATTTCACAAGCACTGAATGGAAGCACTGGGTAAGAGCAGTTAGCTGGCAACTGGGCACCCTAACTTCAATTCTCAGCTCCCTCATTTCCACACATTTTCAAGCCTCCAATTCCTTATCTGTGGAATACAATTAGATATAGTATCTGCATCATTTTATTGTTCTGAGGGATTCAGTAAAATCACCTTTTAAATCCTCCATAAAACTCCACTACTATTACTGTCGCTGATGCTGTCATTGTTCAGTTCAGTTCAGTTCAGTCGCTCAGTTGTGTCTGACTCTTTGTGACCCCATGGACTACAGCACGCCAAGCCTCCCTGTCCATCACCAACTTCTAGAGCTTACTCAAACTCATGTCCATGGAGTTGGTGATGCCACCCAACCATCTCATCCTCTGTCATCCCCTTCTCCTGCCTTCAGTCTTTCCCAGCATCAGAGTCTTTTCTAATGAGTCAGCTCTTCGCATCAGGTGGCCAAAGTATTGGAGTTTCAGCTTCAACATCAGTCCTTCCAATGAATATTCAAGACTGATTTCCTTTAGGATGGACTGGTTGGATCTCCTTGCAGTCCAAGAGACTCTCCAAGCCAACACCACAGTTCAAAAGCATAAATTCTTCAGCGCTCAGCTTTCTTTATAGTCCAACTCTCACATCCACACATGATTACTGGAAAACCATAGCTTTGACTAGACAGACCTTTGTCAGTAAAGTAATGTCTCTGCTTTTTAATATGCTGTTTAGGTTGGTCATAACTTCTCTTCCAAGGAGCAAACGTCTTTTAATTTCATGGCTGCAGTCACCATCTGCAGTGATTTTGGAGCCCAAAAAAATAAAGTCTCTCACTGTTTCCATTGCTTCCCCATCTATTTGCCATGAAGTGATGGGACTGGAAGTGATGGGACTGGATGCCATGATCTTAGTTTTCTGAATGTTGAGTTTCAAGCCAACTTTTTCACTCCCTTCTTTCACTTTCTTCAAGAGGCTCTTTAGTTCTTCTTTGCTTTCTGCCATAAGGGTGGTGCCATCTGCCTATCTGAGGTTGCTACTATCACTTTTAGCCAAGTGTCTGGAGAGATGCTGGGGAAGCAGAGATAAATAGCATGGCCTCTGCCCTAAGAAAGCTCACAGTCCAACTGCAAAGGCAGATACAGATATGACAAGGGTCATTGAGGGTTAGCGGCAGAGCCACGGAAACGGACTGTGGGGATTACAGAGGAAAGACCTGTGAACCCCACCTGAGGGAACAGAGAAGGCTCCTCAGAGGAGGCAGGTCCATTCAAGTGGGTCTTAAACAGTATTTAAGATGCTAAGAGTCAGAGATGGGAAAGAATGACGTTCCAGGGAAATGGAAGACCATGAACTTGGGCAAAGGACAGCTAACCATCTATAGTAGCTGAGCATCACATGAAGATGGCAAGGAAGAGGGTGGTCGTGTAGCCAGATTACAGAGGGCTTTGAATACCAAGCCAAGACAGGGGCTGGAGGGGGCGTTTGGGTTTTATCCGATTGGCCTTGGGCAATGCTTCCAGCACCTTGAGCAGGGGAACAATAGGCCCTGATTGTTGCCACGGGTACAACCTGCCAGTATAAAAATAAATACAGTCACCCGAGACTCTGAGGAAATTGGCAGGGATAAGCAGCCAGATTCTCAGTGCTTTGCCCATGTGAGTTAGCTTCCTGCCACAGACAAAGGGGCCAAGAAGAACGATGTCGTGGGGGCCAGGGGATGCCTCGCGTGCAGAGCAGGTGGCCAAATTGCCCCCAGCAGGCACTGTGAGGCCGAGGAGCTAAACAGGAAGGCAGGTAGCACAACAGCTCACTTCCTGCGATCCCTGGGGCCCCAGCTGACTCCTGGCAATCTGGGGAAATTATAGATGGGACACGAGGCCTGGAGGGACCAGTAACAAAGCACAGTAGAGCCAGATGCACCTGAGTCTGAATCCTCATTCTGCCAGTTAATTAGCCGGTGCCCATGAGGATCAACTGTTTAACCTTTCTGAGGCTCAGTTTCCTCATCTGTAAGATGGGAATCATAGTGACTGCTTCGTCCTATACCTTCTCAGTGGAAGAAGGTACAGGAAGTTTTAAGCATAATACCAGATATGCAGGAAATGTTCATGTTAGAACAGGGGATATGAATGATTTTTTTTTTTTTAAGTCACTCAGTTGTGTTTGACTCTTTGTAACCCCATGGACTATACAGTCCATGGAATTTTCCAGGCCAGAATACTAGAGTGGTAGCCTTTCCCTTCTCCAGGGGATCTTCTCAACCCAGAGATTGAACACATGTCTCCCACACTCCAGGCCATTTCTTTACCAACTGAGCCACAAGGGATGTTAAAAGGGACTTTGGGACTCCCTTGGTGTCCCAGTGGTTAAGAATCTGCCTGCCGATGCAGAGGACATGGGTTCGACCCCTGGTCTGGGAACTAAGATCCCACATGCCACTGGGCAGCTAAGCCCGTGTGCCACAACTGGAGCCTGTGTTCCAAAGCAAGAGAAGCCACTGCAATGAGAAGCCTGAGCACTACACTTAGAGTAGCCCCTGCTCACCACAACTAGAGAAAGCCCAGATGCAGCAACAAAGACCCAGCACAGCCAAAGATTAATTAATTAATTAAAAGAATAAAATAAAAGGGGCTCTGAGAACTTTAAAAGGCTCGGCGCACAGGCCTTCCTCACCTCCCACACCTTCCTCTGTCAGATCTTCTTGCAGTTCTGCTCTGCCCACACTGCCAACAGCCCCAGAACTGGCTGGAGTGGAGCAGGAGTACAAAGATAGCTCCCTGTCTCAGAGGGTTTATTGTCAGAAAAAACAAAAGCATATCATGCATTTTTCACCACTTTTCTCCTAAGAGGGTAAAATACGCATCGTACATCTTTTTTTCCCCCCAGAACCTTACAAAGTTTAGCTGTAAATGGTAAAACACATCAATGAATTTCCCCATGAATATTTATTGAAATTGCACTTTTAATACAAAGCCATTTGAAAAGTGAAACTCCAAGGAAAATGCATTTTGTGCAGCCATTGATCTTAAAATATTTACTATGAATATGCTCATCCTAGAAATATTGCACATTGCTTTTTATTATTTGTTCTGGATGAAATCGCAGGGGTTTGGCCAAGATGGTTTTTACCAGCTGAGCAGTACTGGCAAGATGATCCTCTGGATGGCATTCAGCTTGCTTTCTCTCCAGTCCTCGGTTTGTTGGTTTCTGGCAACTGTTCCATAGACATCTCTGGGATTCAGAAATGGCCAGTGAATGGAGACTAGAGGCACACCTGGAACAGGTTAGCTCTGAACACAGTAATTAGAAAAGCATGGACATGAAGTGGAAGGACCTTCGAGGTCATCTTGTCCAATGCCCTCACCTGTACCAGACATGAAATAAAAGTGAAGTCGCTCAGTCATGTCCGACTCTTTGTGACCCCATGGACTGTAGCCTATCAGGCTTCTCCATCCACGGGATTTTCCAGCAAGAATACTGGAGTGGGTTGCCATTTCTTTCTCCAGGAGATCTTCTCATTCCAGGGATTGAACCCCGGTCTCCTGCATTGTAGGCAGACGCTTTGCCATCTGAGCCACCAGGGAAGTCCACGACATGACAGGGCCCTTAAAGACTGGATGCCATTTCTCAACCCATCTGCTGGATTGGAAAAGAGTGATAATTCCTAAAGCCTGTAAAGATGCAGGGAGATAAACATTGTATACATTGGTAGTGAGAATATGAATCATTACAAACATTTTTGAGAGCAGGCTGTCAATATTGATTAAAATTGTTTAAGTACAGGACTTCCCTGGTGGTCCAGTGGTTAAGAATCCACCAGCCAATGCAGGGGACATGGGTTCCATCTCTGGTCTGGGAAGATTCCACAGGCCTCAGGGCAGCAAAGCCCCTGTGCCCCAACTACTGAAGCCCCTGTGCCCTAAAGCCTGTGCTCCAAAATAAGAGAAGCCACTGCAATGAGAAACCCATGTACCACACTGGAGAGTAGACCTTGTTCACTACAACTACAGAAAGGCCACGCACAACAACGAAGACCCAACACAGCCAAAAATAAGGAAAGAAAATTTTTAAAAATTGTAAGTACACATACCCTTTGAATCAACAATTTCACTTTTGGGAATCTGTCCTATAGATCTAAAAACACTCGTGCAGAAATGAATATGTAGAGTGATGCTTTTTACAGCCTAGTTTGTATTGGCCCTAGCAAGAAATTTTCTAGATATTCATCAAAAGGGAACCATGTGAATAAAGCGGTCCCTGAATCTGTAGACTGGTGGTCTCTAAATATTATTCATCACTCATTTAATGATAACATGCACTTTGAGAACATGGATATTTATTTGCATGTGTGAATATCTCAAGTGTAGGGTAAACAAATACAAAATAGAAATTTTAAAGAGATGAGATTAAAAATAAAGGGATAGAACTCTGAATATGTTTTCCTTTGTGCCAGTGGGGTGCAGGCTCCCTGTTTTGGAGTTTACTAGAGAATATCATGCTACCTTCCTAAATGAGTGAAATCAAATATTGGGAACCATCATACGATTTTGCAAAAGTGTGATTGTACAATGCAGATTGTTATGCCTTTTTATCTTCCACTAACTGATGCACTATCATTCATGGATATAGATATAGTCACACTCACACACACATGGTTTTACATATTCATAAGACTATAGAAGAGCAGTAAGAATGGATTATACCAGACTGTCACTATTGGGACTCTGTTGAGGGCAGGACAGGAAAGTTAGAAAAAAAAGGAAATTGGGGGAGGGGGAAAGATCTTTAAAATGACTATAGCAAAATGGGAAAATATTCCTATACTGAAAGTTGCTCAGTCCGACTCTTTAAAACCCCATGGACTGTAGCCCACCAGGCTCCTCTGTCCATGGAATTTTCCAGGCAAGAATACTGGAGTGGGTTGCCATTTCCTCCTCTAGGGGATCTTCCCAACCCAAGGATAGAAACCAGATCTCCCGCATTGCAGATTCCACCTGCCATGGAGCAACTAAGCCTGTGCGCTGCTGAGCCCGAGGGCTGCATCTGCGGAAGCTCGTGTGCCTAGAGCCTGTGCTGCTCCACAGGAGAGGCCCCAGCAGTGCGAAGCCCATGCACTGCAGCTAGAGAGTAACCCCTGCTCTCCGACACTAGAGAGAGCCCTCGAGAAGCAACGAAGACCCAGTGCAGCCAAATGAAAATAAGTAAATAAGGAAAAGCCTAAAAAACAATTCACTTATGGGCTCCACTGTCCAGCGCAGCCATCAGATCTGAGCTGACATCCTTTGCATCATGTGTCCTCCTCCCGGTCCCATAACTTGGGCTTACCCTGAGCAGCAAAACAAAGCTCAGCCCAGTGATGAGAAAGGGAAAGAGAGAGAAGGTTTGGGCACAGGATCCCCGGATGGGACAGCTATGGTTGGGGTACTCCCTGCTTGCTGCTCCAAGGGGCCGGAGACCAAGTCGGGCCCAGGATGCTTCTTCAGTCAGAACTCACTGGTATCAGAGATGGTCCCACTGTCCTTGGCTACTGGGCCGTTTGAAGGGAAAATTGAATTATAATTCTAACATCTTTTGTACATCTGAAAATTTGTCATAGTAATTAAATGCTAATAAGGTGAGGGAGATTAAATGGATAGTTTCCTTAAAGATTACACTCCACCACCCAAGGTCAGGTGGAAATTATAAGTAATGCAGTGGTGTAGTCAGATCACTCCGGCTGAATAAATGTCATGACCAAAGCAAGGAGTCACTCGGTTTTCTATATTTGAACATCTCATTAGAGCCTGTGTCATTCAAAGACATATCAGGTAGCAGAGAGGTGACATTTAAGGTCTCTCATGGAAAGCCAAACCCTTAATTATCTGATGGAGGTTAATGTGGCTATGGAACAGGGGAAGCCTGAGTATAACAGGAAATAATGGATTATGCTAAGAGCTGGTTTCAATGGTAACCCCAGGGAGTGGACCATCCTGTTAGGATGTCAGGCCAGAGTTTTCCTGCCTTGCTGGTTCCCTGCCAGGCTGAATGTGGGGACCAGGACAGCTCTCCTTGGTATCAAGAAGCGATGCCTGATGAAACTTTCCTGGTGGTCCAATGTCTAAGACTCGGTGCTCCCAGTTCAGGGGCCTGGGTTCGATTTCAGGGGCCTGTGGTTCGGTGTGCCACAGCTAAGAGTTTGCAAGCTGAAACTAAGGATCCTGCCTGCCGCAAGGAAGATCAAAGATCCCCTGTGCCTAAACTAAGACCCAGTGCAGCCAAATAAATGAGTAAAATATATATAAAAAAATACAACACTGTTCCTGTCTTCACTGGTTTCAAAGCCAGTGAAACAAATAAGTAAATATAGCTTTTCAAGTGAATGAAAAGTGTTGTTGAATTGATTGTTGCTGTGTTAGTCGCTCAGTCATGCCCAACTCTTTGAACCCCATGGACTATAGACCACCAGGCTCCTCTGTCCATGGGATTCTCCAGGCAAGAATACTGGGTAGTCATTTCCTTCTCCAGGGGATCTTCCCCACCCAGAGATCAAACCCAGGTCTCCTGCACTGCAGGCAGGTTCTTTACAGTCTGAGCCACCAGGGAAGCCCACTGAATTAATTATTGAATTTTTTTTAAAAAAGAGGAAGAAGAGAAGGAATAAACAAAAATCATTTTTATGTTGAGAGGATTTTATTTCTCCTAAGGCACTATCCATTCTCGAGGAGACCTGACAAAGACTGGCTTTTTCAATATCCAGACTCTTGTCGCTTGTAGTAGTCAGGATGGCTGGCGTGTGATTTAAAGAGACAGCTGTCTTCAGCAGCCGGAGCCCACACCTGCAGGTACACATAAACACACGGAGACTGCTGGGCTCAGATCCACCAAAGATACTTATCTAATAATACTCTGGAGGTCCAGGGCCTTTCTGTTGCCTGGAATGCTTATGACTTAGGAATGAAAACTCTGAGCTCCCGATTTGATCAACTGTTCAGTCACTAAATCATGTCCAACTCTGCAACCCCATGGACGGCAACACACCAGGCTTCCCTGTCCTTCACTCTTTCCCGTAGGTTGCTTAAATTCATGTCCATTGAGTCAGTGATGCTATCTAACCACCTCATCCTCTGCCACCCCCTTCGCCTCTTGCCTTCAATCTTTCCCAGCATCAGGATCTTTCCCGATGAGTCAGTTCTTCCCATCAGGTGGCCAAAGTATTGGCCAGCTTCAGCATCAGCACTTCCAGTGAATATTCAGGGTTGATTTCCTTTAGGATTAACTGGTTTGATCTCCTTGCAGTCCAAAGGACTCTCAAGAATCTTCTCCAGCACCACAGTTCAAAAGCATTAATTCTTTGGCACTCAGCCTTCTTTATGGTCCAACTCCTCACATCTGTGTGTGACTACTGAGAAAACCATGAAGTGAAGTGAAGTG
This sequence comes from Antilocapra americana, assembly GCA_007570785.1. NCBI lineage: Eukaryota > Metazoa > Chordata > Mammalia > Artiodactyla > Antilocapridae > Antilocapra > Antilocapra americana. The sequence goes on along the minus strand of ML664177.1, from coordinate 28,961,153 downwards.
AAAGCTCACTCGGTCATGTCTGACTCTGTGTGACCCCATGGACTATATAGTCTATGGGATTCTCCAGGCCAGAATACTGGAGTGGGTAGCTTTTCCCTTCTCCAGGAGATCTTCCCAACCCAGGGATTGAAGCCAGGTCTTCTGCATTGCATTGCAGGCAGATTCTTTATCAGCTGAGCAACCAGGGAAGCCCCATAGCTTTGACTATACTGACCTTTGTCCACAAAGTAATGACTCTGCTCTTTAATATGCTGTCTAGGTTTGTCATAGCTTTCCTTCCAAGTGGCAATTATGGTCCCCGTCTCTAACCTCCTTTGAAAAGCCCTCCTCCCTCTGAGGAAGTTTTCAAGTCCTGGGGATGCTTGATAAATGGCCCTTAACATTGAACTCAGGTGCTCACCAAAAATATCTTGGCAAAGAATTAGCAGTGAAATGAATGGGGTCACTTCCAAACAAGCTGAATGTGCACAAATGCCTCAATTCTAGAAACTTCTAGGAGAGTTATAGGGATGCAGTACAGGGGCAATCAGGTGGTTTCAGGGAAGGATCCCATATTCTGATCCTAGCCACCCTCACACGTCATTCTCAAAGCTTCATAGGAAACCCACCCCCATTACCGATCTCATTTTTCTCATCTGTAAAATAAAGGATTTGAACTTTGAGCAACTCAGTCTCAGAAACTAAATTTGGTAAGGGTTGAATGAGACAATTTATGGTTTGGGTTGGTCAATCAAGAGGATTGATTTTTCTAGGGAAACCCAGGTGACCTCATTATGTAGCAACTTAAAAATGCTACTTGTCCTGGCTGACAGAGCACAGCTTCCTACTGAGCATCTCGCATCCACCCCCATTCCTGTAAAAAGCAACTTCTTAATCCGCCAGCTCATTCTTGTTTGTGTCTCTGTCTTCATCTCGTTCTGCCACAGAGATAGAGAATATCAGAATTCCAGGGCCTCTCAATCCAAGCCCTTTGTAAAAACCCTCTGGGCTGTAAGTAACAGAAACCAAACTCAACCCAACATAAACAATAAAGGGAATTTATTGGCTCATGTAACAAAACCATCCACAGGCAGGGCCAGTCACAGGCAAAGACAGATCCTGTACTTAACAGCATCACCAAAGACCTGGTTTCCTTCTGCCTCCTGACTCTCCCTTCAGTTGTCAGCTTCATGCTGGGAGGGGTCCCCTCAAGGAGTCTCAAGACAGCCACTGTCAAGACCCAAGGTTACCTACTTCTTCGTTCACATCTAGCAAGGTGAATAAAAAGAGCCTTCACTCAACATTTCCAGAAAAAGTCTTGAAATTCCCTCTGGCTCCATTGCCTTAGAAAACATGACCATCACTGTAGCCAGAGAGATGGGATGAGGTGTGGGCTTAGTCCAGGTCATGCATCCCACCCCAGAAATGATGACAGAGACGGCTCCAACAGAGCATAACCCGCCCCTGCCAAGAGACCTCAGGGGCTGCTGGGAAAGGAAATGGGGAAACGAACATCAGGGATGCAACCAATGGCCTCCAACTCATCTCTCGTTTTACAGATGGGGAACTGAGATCAGAGAGAGAAAAGACTTGTTCTAAGATCCCAGTAGAGAAGAGCTGGGACTGTGACCCACCCCTTTAATCTGCAGACTTGATCCTATTTCCACTCCACTCCAATTCGACCTTGTTCAAGCCAACTCGGAAAATATTGAGTGGTCATTAACGTGGGTTCAGACCAATCAATTTCTCCAGAAACCTTAATGAACTACTTTGGAAGCATCACATTTTAAACACCTCCAACAAATTTCCAGCCAAAAGAAAACAAACCTCAGTCCCAGGAATTTTTGCAGCCACAAAGATCAACCCCAAAACTTCCATCTCCCCTCTTGGGGTCCCCTAAGAACCAAGTGGCTCCTGATACTTTTAAGGAGAAAAAATGCATTCTGGTGTGCAAACATTCTCGCATATTCATGCACTCCAAATCTAATTTTAGCTGCAAGAGACTTCATTATAAGACGCTCACATAATTAAGCAGTTTTCTTCCCCAGAGTTTGGAAGCCTGTCTATTATTCTCTCTCATTAACACATCACTGGGATTATCAAGAATGAGTTTTAGTTTTTTCAAATTATATATTTTGGTTTTTCCAAATTGATCCACAACGGGAGATGAAATCCATGAAAATTACATGTTTTAACACAGGTTTGTGCAACCCCACAGCCTTGCTATTAAAAATGGAATCTGTAAACAGGAGTTCTCTGTTCTGGTCTGATTAGCTACATCTGCCATGCTTCCCTCCTAAATTCAAGCCTATTTTACTCCTTGGCTGGCTGGGACAGCGTCTTCTTTATGGAGAAGCTGAGAGCTAAAGATGAGACCTTACTTGGAGAAGGACAAACAGACTTTCCCGAAAGAACAGACACATCCCCTTCCTGTGCTTCTCAGGAGCTGGAGGATGACTGCTGAGAACCATCAGCACATGGGGCCTTAACATCTTACTCACCCAATGTCCAGGATCAGGTGCCAAGGTTCAGGTACCTTGCCAGATGGACTGACTCAACACAATGCACCCCGATCCCATCATTCCACTTATCTGCATGCCTGGCTAAGGTGCACAGTAAACTCCAAGGCCATCTGAGCAAGTGGCCCTCCACCTGGAAGGAGTGAGGGTCTCTGGGTACCTGGCAGCAGGGTCCAGACTCATCATCTACCAGGAAGAACGTGCTGGGACTGCTGTTCTCCTGAGCCCGGGGATGGTGGAGGAAGCCCAGGGGGCCATGCCCTGGCTGCGGTCCTAGTAGGTCCTCCAACCACTCCACTGCCCTTTGCAGACTCCTTGACATTTGAGTCTTCTCCCCAGAGACTGGGTGGCCAGGGGTGTGAGGGTCATTGCCAGGCAGCCAGTCTCTGGACTGGCTTCCCTCTCTTCCATCACTCAGGGCTGCAGTCACCTTTGAGATTCTAGGTTCATTCTGGGATGCAGGTATTCCCTGGGCCCCCTTCCAAGGCGGGGTGGAAACTCCTGATGGATTTCAACTGCTCCTGCTACTCAGGAGAATCAGCCTCATCAGGGCTTATCGCATACTTGATCCTCGAGCCATGCTGTATCAATAATTGCTTCTCAAGACCCTGGAGTTTCCAGCCTTGAGCTGAACCCCAGCTAAAATGGCCTCAGCATCAGTGTTTTGGGGGAGACTCAGAAAGAACTTGGATGCCACCAGGAACGGATGCTCAAAGCCATTCATAAAAACTGAAGGCTAGGGAGGCTTCCCTCTGAGGAAGGGCCTCTCCTTCAGGGTCCCCAGCTCTGCCTGCCCCCACTGGGGTGCTGTCTGTTCCCAATCTCCAGCCAGGGAGCAGATGGTCCCACATTCCCATGCCTGGCTTTCCCAAACCCCTCACCCTGCTTTCTCCTGCTGATGCAGAGGTCAGACCAGCAGGCCCAGCCCTGGCCTGGAGAAGCTGCAGAGGGACTCAGGGGCTGCCCAAGTTCAAGCCCATCCAACTTTCTCCCTCACAGGGGTCAGTGTGTGGCCAAGCTCTCGACAGCCCTCCCTGGATCCCACTTGTCCTGGGCTGTGCTCCCAGCTTCACCTCACCCTCTAGACTTCAGCACCCTGATCTCTGCAGCCCCATTTCTGAGCCCAAGATGTGTAGCAAAGGGCGGCCCAAAAAGGTAATTAGCATCAGCACCCCTACCCCTCCCAGGCTGAGCACTAGCTGGCAGTAAGGAGAGTCCTTTTCTGTCCCTTCTTCTGTCCTCACACACCACTCCCACCTTCTTCCTGCACAGACTCAGAGGCACGTACCCACACCCACTCACCTGTTGTCAACACACAAGGGTTCTTCCAAGCCTCTGAGCCTTTGTACATGCTGTTCCCTCTGCTTCAATTCCCCTTCCCCTTCGCTCCACTGGAATAATTCCTAGAGACTCCCCAGAACCAGTTCAAAGCTGCTGCAGTGCATTCTCGGACTCCCCTGAGCCCACACCCAGCACACACTCCTCTCTTGCTGGGTTTCTCGCCCCCTCCCCCAGCCCCTTTAGACCCTGAGCTGTGAGGAGGAGGCCATCTTCTCAGGAGGCCTGTGGGCTTGTACACAGCAGTGCCCAGTAGTGCCAGTTCCCTGTTTCCCCAAGCAGGAAAGATGTCAGTGTCACAAAAACAGAGACAGAGGGTGTGACAAAGAGACCCAGAGACAGGAAGTGGAGGGTGAGTAACAGAGGGCTGGCTAGTCGGGGGTCAGGCAGAAGCTGCAGCCATCGCCTCTCCCCCCGGGGTCTTGATGGGCCATGCCGCCCCACTTCTTCACGACCAGGAGTTGGGGGGATCCCGTGGAGAGCTGTCAAGATGGGTGGGGCAACCAGCCCAGTGGCCCCCAAGACTCATCTCTCCTGGGTCTGCCCAGCCCAGGCACCTCCCTCCACTGGCACTGCTGGCATATATACACTCCCCTGGAGGCCCAGACCTCTCCCACCCAACCCCGCCCCCACAGCCCAACCCCCTCCCCCCCATCTCCTCGCCCCTACACCCTGTTTCTGGGATAAGGCATGAGTCCCCAGCTTTATGGGGAGAGTTGGAGAAAGAAGCCAGGCAAGGAGGCGCCAATTCAAGGAGTGTTGATATTGGCTGGGGCGGTGGGGGTTGCACAGAGCTTGCAGCCGGTCCTGAGGTGGGGGTGTCTGTGGGCGGCTCTGCCCTGCCTGTATCACCACCAGCCCATCCACAGAGAAGGGAGAGGCTGGGCAACAGAGCTGGTCATCACACCACGCACACTGGGGGATGCAGATGTGCACTCAGGGCTGCCTGGCCTGGCAGCCATAGACTGTGAGCCCATCTCCAGGCCAGGGTCCCGGCTCCTCAGGGCACTAAGCCCGCCCAGCCCAGCATCCCGCAGTCAAAGCCCCTGACCAGCAAGCCTGCACTGGGCTGGCGACAGGAAACCCCGGGTCCCTGAGAACTCGGGGTGCACGTGTGTGTCAGTGTCTCGGAGAGAAAGACAGGCAGCCCCTGGGAACACATAACCTGGCATCTGCGTGCCTGCACTGACGTTTGTGTTCAAGTCCGAGAATGTCAGGCACACCCGGAGTGGTGGCTTAGGTGCATTGACGGGACACCGGGAGCAGAGTGGTAGGTCTAAGCAGGTCTGGCAAGGAGCGTGTGTCTCTTTGCATCTGTCCTGTGACAGCGCGTCAGGCCCAGGTGTCCCTGTACCACAGGGACGCAGCCCCAGGGCGGGCCCCGTGCAGGTGGCACAGCCCCCTCCCCTGAGCATCCCAGGGAGGCAGCGGCAGGCCAGCGTTCCAGCGAGCACGTGCGCAGCCCCATGAAGGCGGCCGGCTCCCGGTGGGGCGGGCAGAGCGGGCCTGGAGCCTATCATCTGGGCACGTACTCCTGGGGCAGCCCGGCCCAGTTGTGGTCGCGCAGGGCCTGATCCACCGTCCGGATGTAGCCATTGATCAAGTCCTTCATCTCGGGGGTGAAGGGCTCGGGGTCATGTGGGCGCCGGCCGCGCCGCCGGAAGCTGCCCTCCTTGTTGTTCTCCACGCAGAGCAGGCGCTCCTCGCTCACGGACACGTTGAGGAAGGCCACCATCTCCCGCAGCGTGGGCACCAGGCTGCGCCTCAGCTCCTCATAGTGAACCACCAGCAGTCGCTTGCCATATTTAAGCCAGTCTAGCACGTGCGAAGACCACCACGACGCATAGCTGTTGACAAAGTCCGGCCACTCTGTGGGGTAAAAGAAGGGGTGCCATGTCACAGCCCAGCTGGCAGGCCTGGGGCCTCACTTCCTGGGGGCCAGGATGCTCCATCACCCACTGCCTGGGACCAACCTGGCCGGATCCCCCAACCAAGGGAGGATCTCGTGAAGGGTGACCTCATGAGGGGGACAGTTAGTATCAGGCTGGGCTCTGAAGAGCCCCAAGCCTGCCTGGGAGAGATGACCTTGGGTCCACCTTCTCCTAGCAGTTTCGTTGGAAACACACCAAGACACATGGGGTCTGAGTGTTCCAAGAACAGGTTCTCCCTCCGATGGACCTTTACCTCTGGGACCATCCCTGGGCAGGAAGAATCCAGGGTCTCGGGCCTATGGGACACAGCAGAGTTAGACAAGCAAGGCTGGGCATTTCTGTTGAGATGACCCTCAGTTCACCTTGATGTTGCCATGGCAACTGTGCACATCCTCCAGTCTAGGTGATAGGGGCCGAGTAGTGTGATAGAGGCCAGCAGATGCTGGGCCTCCCAAGGACGTAAAGATGCTGTGCAGCGTGGGTTTCCTATCCCAGGTGCTCCTCCACAGCTACATGAATGGGGTGTCTGATTGATGCTTACTGACACATGGATGTGACCGCCAGTTTAACTAGTGATGTACAACGAGGCAAGGGTTGGGGCAGCTGCAATCTTGGACAGATGATCTGGTCCATGAGATTTTTTGTTTCCAGCAAATTTAGAAAGTCAGTATTCCCCACACCCCCACCCCACCGCCGCCCAGTGGAGAGAAGGGTGCCAATATCAAGAATCACCCCCAACAAAATAAGCTTCCATAACTGGCTATTGTGCTGTGCTCAGTCACTCGGCCATATTTGACCCTTGCAATCTTATGGACCGTAGCCCACCAGGCTCCTCTGTCCATGGAATTTTCCAGACAAGAATACTGGAGTGGGTTGCCATTTCCTCCTCCAGGGGATCTTCCCAACCCAGGGATCCAACTCTCATCTCTTGCATCTCCTGCACTGGCAGGTGGATTCTTTACCACTAGCACCACTCTCCAGTGCAGTGGGAAGCATTTGCTTTTTATGATCTTAACAACCCTAAGAGGTAGGGGCCATAGGGTTTTAAGGTGCGAAAAGCAAGGCTCAGAAGACAAGGTCTGCAGCTTGCCTGGGGTCACTGGGCTGGTAAGAGGCCCAGGAGGGATCAGAGTTCAGCCTGCCCACTGGCTCAAGGGGAGTCAGTGGGAGGCAGGGATGACTGAGGAGGGGAGTGGCCTGGGGGAGGGTGTCAGGGAATGGGGAGAACACCCACCAGCCTCAGATGATCACACAGGGACAAAAGGAGGAGCCTGTCCAGCCTCGTGTCTCATCATGCCACCCACTCTGCTGGACACAGCTGTATTTCTGACAGCTTCATTTTGTATCACTCAATGCCTTGACCTGTGTCTCTCTAATCCATTACCCAAAGGTTAGACTGTGTGCCCACCTTGAGGGTGGCAATCGTGACCCCTTTAGCCAACCCCTGGTGCCTCGCCCAGCACTGGGCACACAGTAGGACTTTGGTTAGTATGTGTCAGCAGATGACTCCAGGAATAAAAAGGCAGCCTATCCCCTGCCCTGCTGGCCCCCTTCGGCTCACCTTTGCTCTTCCAGTTGCGGTCAGCTGCATAGCCCAGGTGCCCAGCGCATTTCCTGTTGAACTCAGCTACCAGGGACCTGTACGGGTTCCGGATGAGCAGGATGGCCGAGTCGAACATCTCAATCTCCCTCCTGCCACTCTCGTGGGTCTTCACGCAGATGGTACGCCGGCTGCGCCAGTGGTCCTTCTCACCCTTGAACCCTGCCCATGAAAAAGGCATTGTGGAGACCCCACTGCCACAGCACCAGACAGGTGTGAATGCTAACCTGTGCTCTCAGGGAGAGCCGACACTGGTGGGCACTGAGGGGCCACTGGGGCGGCCTCTAACCACAGGGCCTGAGCCTGCCCGAGAGACAGTGAGCGAGGGAGGTATCTAAGTAGGGAAAGATGGCGTCTGCAAGAGAAAGCAGATCAGGCACCTCCTGTGGGTCCCGGAAGTCAGGAGGCAGAGGCCTGATAATGCATCCATGTGGGCACCTTCATGGCTATTTCATATGAGCATTACAGACAGCCTGGTGAATGAACCATAGCTGCAGGCTCAGAGTGGGTATGTGACTGCTCAAGATCACACAGCACCACAGCATCAGAGCCAGGGCTCTCTCCATGTGGCTTTGTGTGTCCCTGGGAGGCCTTTGCCATCTACCCACCTTCCCATGGAGAGGGCGGGATCCCCATCAACAGGCTCAAGGGCGGTCAGCAACTGTAGCCCCACCCTCTGACCTTATGTCCTGTAACTGTGCTCCAGTCTTGAATCCACGGAGACTCTCCCCAGCCCTAGGCAGCGTCATGTATTTATCAACAAAGATCATTGTGTGCCCATGCCATGCTGAACTTTATGTCATGGATAAAGGGGTAAGATTCAGAGCCTGTTTTTAAGCTTATAGTCTATTGGGGGGAGGGCAGGTGGTTCCGTGGTAAAGAATCTACCTCCCATGCAGGAGACTCAGGTTTGACCCCAGGGATGGGAAGATCCGCCAGAGAAGGAAATGGCAACCCGCTCCAGTATTTTTGCCTGGAGAATCCCATGGACAGCGGAGCCTGGCAGACCACAGTCCATGGGGTTGTAAAGAGTTGGAAACAAGTTAGAGAAAAAATAACAACAATAGCTATTTGGGGGACAGCCCAAGTAATACAGAGGATAAGGGCTTGTGGGGACAAAGAGTAGGGGGACCAGTTTGGGAGTGTGGTGGCAGGTAATAGAAGGCTTCCTGCAAAGATGTCCCCTGAAGCTAATCTCCTGGCCACATCCCAACGTAGCCCATGCCATCAGCTCTGGGGACACGCTCCATAAATGTACATCAGTTGGTCTTCAGCTCTTAGAAACATAAAGGAGTCCCACCTCCACACCCATGAATGGCTGGGAAGCATCTATATCTACAGCCAGCAGCGAGGGAGTCTTTGATGCCTGGAAAATGCAAGTCTCTTTTGATTCTGGAAGTCTGGGGTCACCAGCTGAAACTCAACATATGTTTTCAAACTCATCTCTGCCATGGGCCAAACACCAAACGTCTTTGCTTTGATTTATTCTGTCAAACAGCTGGGAAGTTCCAGGAAAGAATGAGTCAATCCATGGGCCGAGGAAGCATGCAATCTGGTCTTTGACACCCTGAGACCCAGGGTGTCTTTTGTACTGTCTTAGCCTAATTCAGCAATGACCACTTTTCCTTATAACTCAGACCAGGCTCACCCATGGCAGGTCTGGTGTTTGGGCGCTGGAGTTGCCTTGAGAATTTCATGTGTGCGTGTTTGTGTTCATTGCTCTGACAGCGCTCTGTGACCTGCGGCTATACCTAGCCCATCCCTTAAGGCTCAAAGATGCATCCAGGTATCTCTAGAACCATTCAGAGATGGTGTCACTGCAACCCTTGATACCTGGCTGTCGAGCCACTGGGTCACTTAGCCATGTGTCGACCAAGACAGCCAGCTGTTTGAATAAGGTAAAGGCCTTCTAGATGAATATGGTGGGCAGTTACAGCCTGTACACAGTAGGTGGTTCCCAGGGGACTAGACCAGAGTGAGCAGGACCACAGTCTTCATCTGGCTACGTTGCCTATAGGTGCTGTAACACTCAAGGCTCCCAAGGATGAGCTTCCCTGGTGGCTCAGTGGTAAAGAATCCACCTGCCAATGCAAGAGACACAAGTTTGATCCCCAGTTTGGGAAGATTCCAAGTGCCGTGGAGCAACTAAGCCCATGAGCCACAACCACTGAGCCTGAGTGCCCTAGAGCCCGTGACCTGCAGCGAGAGAAGCCACGGCGATGAGAAGTCCTTGCACCACAGCTCGAGAGTAGCCTCTGCTCGCCACTAGAGAAAACTGTGCAGCAGCAAAGACCCAGTATGACCAAAAATAAGCAAATAAATAAATACATAAAAAGAAAACCAACCATCCAGCTTTGCACTACACAATACTAATAAATAAGCATGATTTCAAAAAAAAAATTTTTAAAGACTCCTAGCTATGATGAGACTGAGTTGTATGGACACCCTTGGCTTTTTTACAAACCAGATCAAGACTGCCGTGGGTAATCATAGAACCTTGGGAACTTTCTATTTTCTCAAGGATGTTACTAATAGGATCCTCTTTCCCTAAACCAAACTCTGAGCTAAGAATCCCAGAGAAACTGTTGTAACACCTGACAACAGAGAAATCTATTTCACCAAATATGTATCCCACTTGGCTTATCTGAGGCTCTTAGTCTTAAACAGCGCACAGATTTGAGCCGTTTTAAAGTTCATTTACTTGACATAATGAGGCCTCTTATTTCTACAAGAGAAATATTAGAAATCATTAAACTCTTGAAGATTTTTGGACCTAGTTTTAAGAAATAGTATTTTGATAAGCTATATTTACCTTGGGGGAAAAAAGTGAACAGATGAAATCAGTTTCCCCTAATTATTGAGGGCTGTAAAAATTAAGGAAAAATTTAAAAATGTTTATTGAGAGGGAATCTAAGCGACTAGGCTTTCCCTTTGAATCCAGATCAGATCTTGTGACTTTCCTCTCAAAGTGTGGTCCTAGAGCTGACTGCTTCAGCATCACACAGGAGCTTGTTAGAAATGCCAGTTCCTAGGCCCCATCTCAGATTAATCAAGTCATATTCTCTTGGTGGTGGGGTGGGTACAAACCAGGAATCAATGTTGAATTAATAAGCCCTCATGGTATTGCTTAGGGCTTCCCAGGTGGCTCAGTGGTACAGAATCTGCCTGCCAAGGAGACGCCAGTTCGATTCCTGGGTTGGGAAGATACCCCTGGAGGAGGAAGTGGCTACCCACTCCAGTATTCTTGCCTGGAAAATTCCATGGACAGAGAGGCCTGGTGGGCAACAGTCCCTGGAGTCGCAAAGAGTTGGATGTGACTTAGTGACTGAGCATGCACACACAAGGTGATGTTGACACATGTTCACGAGTGAGAAGCACAGCTCTGGTGCTCCAAGGAGGACCTGAGCTGCAGAGGCTGGGGTCTGGGCCTGAGAGCTGCCTCCTCCCTTCCCGGCAGCCCTCGCTCACCTTTGTTGTAGAGAGTTCCATCAAAGTAGTAGCTCCCTGTATAGAAGCCGGTGGCATGCTCGATAAGGTGCCGCGCCCATGTGTTCCCGGCTCCGGGGAAGCTCGACAGAGCCACGAACACCTTGGATTTGGTGGGCAGGAACCTCCGGTCTGTGCATCGAGTGTCTGAAAGCCCAGAAGTCATCTCAGGGTTCCCCATATCCACTGTGACTCCCAGACCCACTGCCCGACTCCTCTTGGCAGTAAGTGCAGACCCAAGACACTCATTTAATGGAATGGGAAAACTGAGGCTCAAAGAGGGGAAGGGATTTGCCACCTGGACCTCGGCTGCACGGGTCTGTGGCTGGCCAGAGAGAGCCCCAGTGATGACAAGACCTCCCACTGGATGAATCTAGTGGCAATCAGTGCCCTGAGGGTGCCCCACCTTGTCTTTCAAGTGGTCACAGCCGAACCCTCCTGGTCCCGCTCAGATAATTCTGGACTCTGCAGGGGAGGTGGGTTGGGGGTCGTGGCCAGGCAGAACAATGTCACACACCAGGCACAGCAGCAAGGAATCAAGATTCATAACTTCCGGTGTTAGTCTAGAGGCCCTCCCATGTGTCAGGGGCACATGGAACCCTCAGGTGAAAGTCTCCCAAGACCCCAGGCCTGTGCCGGGTCACCGTAGGTGTTTGATAAAGGTGACAGTGACCGTCCCCATCTGTTCTTCTTATCAGCCCCTAAGGTCAGCTGGGGCAGACCTGCTTCTCAGACAAGGAAGATGCTGGGGTCTGGGCACAGCCCGGGTGACTCACTGGTCCCCAGGTACGGGCTGGCTCAGGGATGCCCCAGCAGCCACTGGGCTCCCATGTCACCCAGCCCCACCACCATGCCATGTTATCCCTTTGGACCCTGCCTCTCTGCTCTTCCTCAAACCACCTTCATCCCCAGATTCAAATAAAAGTCAGGTGCTCTTCACATGGATCCCTGCATCCTCTATCCAGCCTCCAGGGTTGGTGGAGGCCTCTCTGTTCACATTATCCCAAGATAGTACCACCCACTAAGATGCCTTCCCCATCCCAGGACCATATACTCAGTCCAAACTCCCAGGCCAAGTACAGAAGGACAGCCCTGCATGGCAGTTCACCTCTGGGGTGGAACTCACCCTGCACAGGGGTCTGGTAGACCTCGCAGTACTCCGCCAGCCTCTGGGCCTCAGACTCCTGGCCACACAGCGAGCTGTCCACGGCATCCCGCAGGTTGAACTGGGGGGTGGAGTAAGCGCAGTAGCACTCCCAGCCCCGGAGGATGGCCAAGGGGAACTCCTGCCGGGAGGAGAAAAAGAGATGTGTCTCCAGTGAATGGTGAAAGCAGGGGCCAGCCCCCACCGCTCAGGCACTGGGGTGATCTCTGCGGATGTCCTGCCAGCTGCTTGGGATCAACATGGGTGTCAGTCCGTCCTTCCAGGGCCAGGGAGACAAAGCTCAACAAGATGGGACTCTGCCCTCTGGCAGCTTCTGCTGGCCAGTGACAAGCCTATAGTTAACACCAGAGTGCAAATGGTGCTTCTAGGAGGGGTAACTCCAGTGGGGGGGACTGGATCTGAGATCTTGGGGAAGGCCAGGGAGGGACCGGCACTCCAGGTCAGGGAGTCACATGAACGCACGCACGTGTGCGGGGGTGAGAATGGGACAGAGAAGCCCACCCAAGGACAGCTCAGTGAGGTACTCAGCATCTTTAACCAACAGACCATGGAATTCCTGCCAGCCCTCCCTGGAAAGAAACGACCTAACCCCTGTTTCTGCCAGTCCTGCTTTGGGGTGGTGGGCAGGATGGATGACAGTTTCCCACACAGCATCGCTTCAGGATGGCAGGGCTGGACAAGGGCAGGCCTTGATTGCTCTGAGCTGATCCACTCGATGGGGACTTCCTGAAATCTGCCAGAGTTAGAAGGACAAGTCGCTCCTCAGAGTCTTTTGTTTATTTTTTAATATTTATTTATTTGGCTGCACCGGGTCTTAGTTGCAGCATGTGAGATCTAGTTCCCTGACCAGGGATCGAACCTGGGCCTCCTGCATTGGGAGCAGGGAGTCTTGGCCACTGGACCACCAGGGAAGTGCCAGCTGGAAGTCTTTTACATACATTTTCTTAGTTCCCTCTGGGCAGGAGGCTGCACCCACCACACAGCAGCGATGAGAGCTGGGGCGCTGGTCTCCAGAGAGCCTGAATGTGAATTCAGGTTCACAGGCTGGATAACCGTTAACCTCTCTGAATGTTACCATTGATCAAAGGTAATGAAACCCACCTTGCACATTCGTTGTGAAAACTAGATGTGCGTGTGTGCTCAGTAGATTCAGTCGTGTCCACCTCTGCAACGCTATGGATTGTAGCCTGCCAGGGTCCTCTGTCCATGGGATTTCTCCAGGCAAGAATACTGGAGTGGGTCACCATTCCCCCTTCCAGGGGATTTTTCCCAACCCAGGGATTGAACCTGGGTTCAATCAATTACAGCCGGATTCTTTACCCACTGAGCCACCAGGGAAGCCCAAAAACTAGATGAGAAAGGTCCAAATTGCCCAACTCTGGGCCTGGCACACAGTAGGTATTCTCACAGAGGGATGGGCCATCCTCTGCCTCCTTCCCCCACCCTGTGGGCATCAGTCAAGGCTCGCTCAACAATTCCTCCACCCACCTCTCCCACACCTATTACTTGAACACCTACTGTGTACGGGGCACCACGTACCAGGACACTCAGCCCCATTTCCTCTCTGCTTCTCTGGTGCCTCTTGCAAACAATGAGTGATTCGAGTCCCCGCCCCTCACCCAGGCAGAGAGATGAGAGGAGTCTATTGAGTGTGTGTGAAGGAGGCAGTGGGCGGAGAAAACTTCTCACTGCTCGGGGAAACGCTGAACAAACCTTTTTATTTTTTGCCCACAGCAAAAATTTCATAAATAAATAAATAAAGGAAAATCAATAGCGTTTTCTGAGCATGGCTTGGCAGAGCCAAGGATCTTGACACTCAGAAAAGACAATGGATGGTGTCCCAGCCAGGGAGGGTGATGCAGAGCCTGGGGGTGGGGCAGTCCCTTAGGAGGAAGGGAGAGGGGAGGCTGCCCCCAGTGGAGGGTGTTCTCCTGGACACAGAGGGGTTGTTCCCTCAGGTGCCTTGCAGTCCCCATGAAGGCCCCTCCCCACCTCCCACCTCCTCCGTCAAGCCTCAGAGGAGGCTTTGCCTCTGTGAGAATGTGCCCAGAATTTCACGGGGGGGCCAGGCCCACATCTCCTTCTTAGGGTGCCTGCGACAGGGGAACAGGAGACAGGATGCTTTCACTATTCTTACACACCCTTGCATACACACACACACACTCACACAGCCTGCTTCCAGAGTTCAGTGCTCCCTCTTGCACTAGAGAAGCTCTCAACATTCTATGAGACCGTAAGCAAATCACCTCCCTTTTTGAAACCTTAGCTTCTCCATGGGTAAAATGGACGCATTCCTTGAGTTGTCCTGCCTGGAAGAGTCAGAGGATCTCATTTCTCTCCCTCTGATCAACCACAAGGACAAGTGACTCAGATATTATCCCCGTATGCTTTTTCTGGATGAGGCGTGAGTTGAGGATTTTTTCCTGATGGGAGGCTGGGGGCAAGCAGTCACTGTGGGTGTCCACGAGTTCATGTCCAGGGGCACCAGCGAGGAAGCACCAGGTAGGAGAGAAAACACCATGTTTGCAATCCAACAGACCTGGACTCAAATCCCAGGGCTACAGTTGAGTATCTTTGTGACCTTGGGCCAGTAACCAGGCCCATTCAAGTCTCAGTTGTCTCATGGGTCATCAGAGGGCAATAATATTAATGCCATAGAGTGTAGAGAGATGGAAGGGAAGATGATGCATAAAAAGGACCCAGCATATAGTAGGTGCTACTAGCTCTTAAGACCTTTCATTGTAGAGAGTCTGGTTCCTAAAATACCCACTTTAGCTCCCCATACAAGGCCCCAAAAGCTCAGGGTCAAGCAAAGGTTGGAAGCCCCTCTCCCAAGTAGCGCTTGTGGTCCTTAGCCTTTTTTTTTTTTGTTTGGAGTGTGATTGCTTTACAGCGTTGTGTTTCTGTTGTACAACAAAATGAATCTGCTACATGTATACATGTATCCCCTCCCTCTTAGACCTCTCTCCCTCCCACACTCCATCTCACCCATCTAGGTCATCACAGAGCACCAAGCTGAGCTTCCTGTGCTTTACAACAGGCTCCTACTAGCTATCTGTTTTACACATGGTATTGTATATATGTCAATCCCCATCTCCCAGTTCGTCCCACCCCCATCTTCCCCTGCTATATCTGCAAGTCCGTTCTCTACGTCTGTCCGTGTCTCTAGTCCCGCCCTGCAAATAGGTTCATCTGTCCCATTTCTTTTGATCAGTTACATAAAGAACCGCTTTGAGGACTCAGTGGCCCCAACAGGGCCCTAACCCTGGAACCAGGACCCCCTTGGCCATAGCTGCCGTTCATTGCTGTCAGAGCTACAGTGACATCCAGCCCCGGCACCTGGGGCTGCTGGGCTTGCAGAGAGTGGACAATAGCCTGACAAGCCCCATCAGTATCTGTGACTAGACTCCACCCGCCCCGAGGGCCCTGTGTCATTTCTCAACAGAAAGCGAATCTGTGTCCTGACCCTCAATCAGAAGGCCGCTGGCTTTCTGGAAGTCAGCTCTCCTGCTGCTGTGAGTTAGTGAAAAGCCATCACAAGAACTGCGACCTCCGGCCTCTCCCACTGCCATCCATCCTCTCCCGCAAAGCCCTCATCCCACCTCCCAGACTGACACCTTCATCACAGGGAGCAGCGGAAACAAGCAGCCCGGGTAGCACCCGACAGCTGAGTGCACACCGCTCTCTGCATCTGTGTTCCTGCGCCTCTGCAGACACTGGATGGATCATGTCCTCTAAACTTCCCATATTGACGCCCTCACCCCCAAGACTTCAGAATATGACTGGATGTGGAGACAGGGCCCTTCAAAGAGTCAGTGAAGTTAAAATGGGGCCATCAGGATTGGCCCCCGTCCAGTCTGACTGGTGTCGTTATAAGAAGGGATTAGGACCCAGACACACACAGACGGAGTGATGACACAGGGAAATGAACGCCATCAACAAGCCAGAGAGACAGGCCTCAGAAGAAGTCAACTCTGCCAACACCTTGATCTTGGACTTCTAGCCTTCAAAACTCAGAAAAAATAAATTTCCATTGTTTAAGCCACTTGGCAGTCTGTGGAACTCAGTTATGGCAGCCGAGCAGGTCATTTCCTATGCCCTCTGCCTGGACTGTCCTTTCCCAGACATCCTCATGGTTTTCTCTCTCGCTTTCTGCAAGACCTCTTCCATTAGGCTTTCCAGGGCCACCCCATTTCAAGTTGCAAATCCCTCCTGCCACCATTGAGACGCGCCATAACCCCTCCCTGTGTTGTCTGCTTTTGTTTCATGCGTGTAACTTGCCTCAGCAGAATGCTCTGACCTTCTCTCAGTTCATCCTATCTTCTCCTTCTCCCACCCTGCCCCATGTCCACAAGTCCTATCTCTACATCTGTGTCTCTATTCCTGCCCTTGTAAGTAGGTCCATCATGATTTGAAAGAGTAACATTGACATATACACACTATCACGTGTAAAACACATAGCTAGTGGGAAGCCGCTGTATAGCACAGGGGGCTCAGCTCTGTGCTCTGTGATGGCCTAGAATGGTGGAACGGGAGTCGGGTGGGAGGGAGGTTCAAGAGGGAGGGGATATATGTATACATATAGCTGTTGTACAGCAGAGATTAACACCGCACTGTAAGGCAATTACACTTCAATTGAAAAAAAATCAACGGTAAATATTAAAAATAAAAGTTTGTCAATGAAAAAAAAAAACAGAATGCTCTGACCTTGATGTACCACCCAGTCTGTTTAATGAATGGTTATGAGGACCCACCTCCCTCCCACCAGTTTCCTCAGCCCCTTCCCACTCATGTCTCCCTCCCTCCTCCTAGTCTGATTTCCATCACCACAGATGAGTTTTATCTATTCTAGAATGGCCTATAAATAGAGTCCTTCAGCACATATGTTTGTGAGTCTGGTTCCTTTCAGAAAAAAATATTTGTTAAGTCCACGCATGTTGTTTTATCTGGTAGTTGATTGCTCCTTTATATCGTTGAGTATTATTCTGTGTGTGGACATAATAGTTTGTGGACTCATTCACTTGATGGACCCCTGGGCTGCCTCCAGTTTTACCTGTTATGAATCTTGCTGCTATAAATATTCCTGGACAAGAATTTCAGTAGATACACACCTTCACTTCCCACGGGAAAATACATAAGGACGTAAGGTTTCCGCTTTCTTCTTCTCCACAGCTCTTGTCATCATTCAGTATACTATTTCACTTATTTTACCTGGTTTACTATCTGTCTTTGGGGTTTCTCTGGTGGCTCAGATGGTGAAGACTCTGCCTGCTATGTGGGAGACCCAGGTTCAATTCCTGGGTCAGGAAGATCCCCTGGAGAAGGGAGTGGCTACCCACTCCAGTACTTTTGCCTGGAGAATTCCATGGACAGAGGAGGCTGGCAGGCTACAGTCCATGGGATCACAAAGAGTCAGACACAACTGAATGACTAACACACACACACACACACACTGTCTGCCTTTACCCACGAGAAGGTAAGCTGAGATTTTTGAGTGTTTGCTGTGCTTTGCTGCATTCTCGGTACCTAGAACAGTACTGACAACATGGTGGATGCTTAATGAATGTTGGATGGAGGAACCAAAGAATGAATGAATGAACGTCATTTCCAGATCTCAAGGTCCCCCAAAGCTGTTGGCAATGCACTTGGACATGAGCCTTCTGTTGGTCACTTGTGCCCCAGGCATGAGTAAAGAGAAGAAAAGTCTGCTCCATTTCAGCAAGCCCTCTCTGACAACAGGAACCCCAGGGGGCTCTGCCATCCTGAGAATCCTGTTCAGACAAGAATCTCAGCCACATGGTAAAAAAAACAAAAAGCCTGCTCGTTGGGCTGGCTCTGTCTCCCTCCCTGGTGGTAATGGCTGATGTTGAGGCCTCAGGAGCCTATATTCCTGGGCTGCCTCCACTAGTGACCCGAACCTTTTTTGCTTCCTTGAGTGGATTAAACTCTCAAGTTTCCGGGTGTTTGCAGAGCAATGGGAGAGCTGCAGACAGTAATGTGGTTTTATTTACAACATAATCTCTTCAGCAACATCACTGGATTCTGAAAACACAGAACAATTTTCAGTCCCTTGGGGATTTCTAAGACAGGATTTCCATAAAAATTAAATATTGATGAATCTTATCTCTCTGCCGACCTCCTTGCTTCCTGTACCTCCACCCCAAGCTCCAGTGAGAGACAAAGAGACAGATAAAACGCATGCACAGAGAGGAAGAAGAGGAGAAAATGAACCAAGAAAGCAAGGCAGAAAAATGGGAGCACAGACGTGGCACTGTTTCAAACAGATGAAGGGTTCAAAAGGGAGCTGGCTCAGCCTGTGTCTGAGGGCAGGGGGGATACACATTCTCATCCCAGTACTTCCTCTACAGCTTGAGGCTGGGTGCTCAGGATGGGAGCTCAGGTGCAGGCTGGGGCTAAGGTGTGGGTGGGCATTCAGTCTGGAGCCAGGTCATGACATGGCCAGGGCTGGGCTCTCCAAGTGGTGGGGCGTGTACATGCATGCATGCTCAATCCTGTCTGACTCTGCAACTCTGACTGTAGCCCATCAGGCTCCTCTGTCCATGAGATTCTCCAGGCAAGAATATTGGAACGGGCTGCCATTTCCTCCTCCAGGGGATCTTCTGCACCCAGGGATCGAACCCGTGTCTCTTGTGTCTCTTGTGTTGGCTAGTGGATTCTTTACCATTGCACCATCTGGGAATCCCTGGGTGGGGTGGGGATCCATATGCAAAGGCTTGGCCGTGGCCAAGGGATCAAGAAGTGGCCTTCCCACACTCACTCAGTGTGGAGTGAGGCCCCGAGCAGCATCCACTCTGGGATCTCCTCTCCTCCAGCCTTGCTCCTCTCTAGGCACCTTTCTCAGGATCTCTAGGATTACACAGCATCATCTCAGAGCTGGGATTCCTTATGACAAGCCTTAAACTGGGTCCACTTCCCATAACTGCCTCTCCAAACAACACAGCTCCACACCTGCACTCAGGTCAGAGGGAAACATGCTGTCAGTTCCAGGATCAGTGAGTTTACATTCAATCTGACATTTGCCTGAAAACCAGAGTCAACCCCCTCTCAGAGATGAGAGCTTCAGGTTTCAGAAGGGGAAACTGAGGTTTGGAGGCAGGCTGAAAGAAGCCCACAACAACCTCAGATTGTCAGGGTATGTGAGTAGGAGCAGAGGTCAGCCTTCCAGACTCCTTGTCTGGGGCTTTGCCACACACCACGCTTGACCTCTGAGAGGCGAACATGTGAAGGCAGTAGATTTGTCACGAAATCTGTGAACCAGCGTGGAGGTTGGCTTTGACCAGTTTCTAGCCTCCAGAGGCAGAACTGGGTAACATTCAAGACACAAAAAGGAGAGGAGATGCCCATGGAGGGAGATGGGGGGTGAGGGGGTTGACTCTGGTTTTCAGGCAAATGACAGATTGAATGTAAACTCACTGATCCTGGAACTGACAGCATGTTTCCCTCTGACCTGAGTGCAGGTGTGGAGCTGTGTTGTTTGGAGAGGCAGTTATGGGAAGTGGACCCAGTTTAAGGCTTGTCATAAGGAATCCCAGGCTTTGCTATGCCCTCCTCCAGGGGATCTTCCAGACCCAGAGATAGAACCCATGTCTCCTATACCTCCTGCATTGGCAGGCAGGTTCTTTACCACTAGTGCCACTTGGGAGCCTGGGGCTTTGAATCCCATTTACATGACTGCCAACAAACTATTGGGCAGTATGAGCCTTGATTTTATCATCTGTAAAAGGGGAGCATAACTTAATGATTAAGGGTTCTGGTATGAGTTTAAATTCAGCTGGATGGAGTCTTGACTTCTCCAGCTATAAGGGGATTTGAGGATGGAATGAAATACAGTCATCTCTTGGTATCTGCAGGGAATGGGTTCCAGAACCCACTGTTGATAACAAAATCCTCGGCTCCTCAAGTCTGTGGTTCCACGTCCGCGGATTCAACCAGTGGCTGATGACATAAACTGTGGCACCCTTTCACTGAAAAAAAATCTATGTATCAGTGGACAAGTGCAGTCCAAGCCGTGTTCTTCGAAGAACAACCAAACTATGAAGGTGTCTTTCGGAGAGTAGATTCTTGGCAGATTGATTGGTCTGAGTCGGGGAGAGGCAAACACAGGGGGGGGGGGGGGGGGCGCTGGGCCATCTCTCTGTATCCACTCTTCTCCACTGGAAGCACTGACTCACTAGTCCCTTTCCATGTCTCCAGCCTCAAAGGTGCCACCTCAAGATAGCTTGGGGCAAACATCAGAGTGTCCTTGAGGGAATGTCCCCTTGGGCGATGGCTCTCCACAGACTGGTACCCCGGACAGCAGACAGAGGTACTAACTCACAAAACCCAGACCCTTACAGACCCAGTCCTTGCCAGAGACGTGAAATTTCATGCCCAGTGGAGGGAAGGGGGCCACGCAGGATGGACTGCATCTATCAAGATCCAAGGGGATTTGATCAGGCCACCGCCAAGCAGAAAACAAGCAAGCTCAGAGTTAATCTGTGCCTTTCCAACACACAGGCAGCTGGGTTAGCGCCTCCGTTAAATGGGCAAAGGAAAAAAACCTCAGAAGATACATCCATGGGAAAACATCCAGGTGGTTACTATTCTGTATGCAGAACTCACACACCCCAAAAGAGGCTAAAAGGGGGCAGGCAGAAAGGATAACACCTCTCCCCGCGATGCCTTTCTTGGTAGAACTACTAGCAGTTGCTGAGAGAACAAGCCTCAGATCACAAGGCTTAATAGCTGAAGCTTCACACATTAGTAACCTATTTACAGATGGAGCTGGATTTCACACATCAGCCCTGCCGTGGAACACACGCTCCCATAAAGGGCCTGTCTACTTGTGCACCAATACGGGGCTTCAAAATTAATGACCCCTCACCCGAATGGGCAGCACTGTAAACAGCTAAGCTCATTCTCACCTTCTGTCCAAATGAAGGAGGTGACAGGATCCAGAGGACTGAGAATGAGCAGGTTTTCTTCCAGCTCCAACACGATCGCAGAAAATTAGACAAGATCATTTTACTGTGTTTAAAAACACATTTACATAGGTCAAGTTGCTCTTGTTGGCAGACAGTCAGATCATTAAGATGCTGATGTGGCCCAAAATGTTCTTTCCTTGTCAAACTACACTCTGGGAGCTCCCCAAATCCATTGTAACTAACTAGCAAAGAAAAAAAAAAAAAAACAGCAGAGATTTTTATTGGGAGCCACAAATAAATCTCAGATGGTGCTCAAAACTAGGGCATGGCACAAGGAAGGCGCCCCCTCTTTTCCTGCTTTTGTGCCCCACCTCTGGCATCTGCTGCTCCTGGTGCCCCTGCCCAGTCAGCCCTAATTAAGCCTGTAGCCCCCACTCCCTGATTTAGCTGTGCCCCATTTAACATTCTGCTGTGAGCATTTCCATCATAAAGGACTTTGAAAACATTTTCAATGGCTATATTATAGTCCACTGTATGGCCATGGCATCACGTAACCATCCCCATATTGCAGTACATCTGAGCTTGTCTTGAAGCCAAATTAGGATGAGATGAAGCTGCCACTGGGATGTCTCTGCAGCCTTGGTTGCTGCTGGCCTTTCCGGAGAGGAAGTGCTTGGCACTCCAGGCAGGAAAGTACAGCCAGAAATCCCCAAATTCACCTCTCTCCCTCACCCCCCACAGCCAGGAGAGGAGGAAGAAAACCCAGCAAATAGAACCGTGAGCTCTACAGGCCTGGGTCAGCTCAACTTCCGACTGATCCTGCATCCACCAGACCTCAGGGCTGGAGGCAGAATTTGCTCTCTCTTCCTCCCTAAATAGTTGTAGAAGATAATTGATCACCAGGATCAGAGGCATGGCAAATGTGAGCTGGGTCTTGGCATGGCTGAGCCAACAGGTTTCAGGTGGCCTGCTGGACAGTGGTTCTCAATGGGGGCGCCACAGGGGACCCTGGTTATGTCTGGGTAAAGTCTGGGTTGTCACATCTAAGCATGGAGGTGCTATTGATCTGTAGTAGTGTAGAGGGATGTTAAATGTCCTACAATGTACAGACAGATCCACACACAAAGTTATCTGACCCAACCGATAACAGTTGCGAGGATGAGTAACCCTGCTGTAGAGTCAGATCGGGATCCCAGCCCAGCCCCCATTGATTGCTGATGGGGACCATCCAGAAGGCTTGAATCCAAGTCACATTCACAACCACAGGGCAGGACCACAGGGAGGAACAGACATTCTGGGGACCAAAGGCTCACTTTCTCAGATAGACGGTGGCCTTACCTGCAAGTACATCTGTAGCATCATCCTTGCCCTACCTGGAATCCCTAATTCCAGAGCTAGGTCACAGGAAAACTTAGGTCATAGTATTGCCAAGGCATCTCTGGGGGTGGCCCTGAGGACTACTGCCTCCCAAAGGGATCCACAAACACTTCCCACCTGGGAGCAGCCTACCCACAGCTATGAAGCCCACAGCAGTTATACTGCCCTCTCCCCACCACACCATCCATAGCTCCCTCTTACCAACTGAAAAACATCTGGACTTGGAGGCAGGCCTCTGAGACCCATTGCAATCTATCCCTGCCCTACCTTTCACATGGTGCCATGGAGCCCTGCACACTGGGTGGGCAGGCTGGCTGCTTTCCCAACCCCCTCACCCCTGCGCAGTTGTTGCTTAGTTTAATGTGCATTCCTCACACCCCTCGTCTGCCCTTTGACACTGCCAAGCATCTGCTAGCTCTAAGGCTTCCCCGGTGGCTCAGACAATAAAGAATCTGCCTGCAATGCGGGAGACATGGGTTCAGTCCCTGGGTTGGGAAGGTCCCCTGGAGATACCCACTCCAGTATTCTTGCCCGGGAAATCCCATGGACAGAGGAGCCTGGCAAACTACAGTTCATGGGGTCACAAAGAGTCGGACAAGGCTGAGCGACTAACAACCCTTCCAAAAAGTTGCAGTCCTCTTCCCTAAGCCTTCCTCCCAGTCTCCTTCATCTCCATCAGGCACTGACCTTACTCTGATGTATGCCAGAGTCCCTGCTTCCTGTCTTAGCCTCTCTTCAGGGGGGACTGGCACCCCCCGACCTGGTAAGTGTCAGTGTATGCGTTTGGCCCCTGTCCCACTAAGTGTGTCCTGGCAAGACCTGCTTTCAACTTGAAAGCTGGAAATAAGGACTATCCCTCACAGCTGCAACATTCTGTGGATCTAAACAATGGGACCCTAGAAAACAGCCTCTACCCTTCATCTGACGATACAGGGGAGGCGAGGATAGGCGCCAAGCCGTCAGCACAGATCCTGGAGGGCAAAGGCCATTTTTGAGAACCCTGGGTGCCCCTTCATCCTTGTTCTATCTGAACAATTCGCAGCATCGCTGCCCAGAGCTGAGCAGGTAACCCATCCATGAAACACATCTCAAGGGGAGAAGTATGAAGCATTAAGGGGCAAAATGGCATAAGGTACCAAGAGCCCGCAGGTCTCTTTTGGCACATGTTCCAATGTGAGGCTGCAACAACCTGGATTTGTGTCAGTACATCTGAAGAAAGGCTGGAAATAGGTGTTAAAGAGTCTAAAAGCTTCGAGTTCTGTTTCTGGGCCGCTCAGGGGCTGCCCCAGAGAAGGTGCCCCCATACACCGGGGCATCCACCTGGGAGGTGGCTTTGAAACCATCCTTTCCAACAGCAGAGTCTCGGGGTGCCTTGCTTCTCTCTCACAAAGAGCTGGGGTGGGGAGGGGTGCATACAATGAACGCAGCCTTTGACCAGGGCAGTACAGCAAAGTTTACTCACAGAGCAAGGACCTAGCCCCTCCTAGGAATTGTGTCCAGCAGATCCACCACCAACACAGAACCACCCGCCTATAAGGATAGTCATCGCAACCTTGTTTGTAAAAGCAAAAGATTAGAAACAACCTAAATGCTTAACAGTGGGGTGTTTGTTAAATAAATTATAGGACATCCATGTAATGGCATAGAAGAGTGAGGAAGCGCTTCCTGTGCCAACTTGGAGCAATCTGTAAGACACAGGGAAGGAGAGCAGGGCAGGGCAGTGCGTGTGACTCGTCACCATCTGTGGGGTTTGTAATGCCATCCCGACTCTGTAAAGGATGCCTGAATATTCATAGAATTTCTCTGAGAGTGGAAGGGAGAGGTTAGGCCCATCGCCTGCATCCAAGGACAGAGTGGACGCCACAGAGGGTTAGAGGTAGACTTTCCCTGGGACACCCTTGGGTGTCCTTTCACCGTGTTCCACGTGAGCATCTCACCTATGAAAAATAATTTAAAGCACCAAAGACGCACAGCTGTGAAGCTGCCGGCTCCCTTCTTCTTGTTTCTTTTCCTGTCTCCTCCTCGACTGCCCACCCACCTGTCCCCTTCCTCCACCAATGTCACACTGAGAGGCAGCCGCATGAAAAGCACGGGGCATGGGGTCAAGAGTGGGATGTAGGGGGACTTCTCTGTGGTCCAGTAGTTAAGAGTTCACCTGCCAATGCAGGAGACACGGGTCCAGGAAGACCCACATGCCATGGAGCAACTTGCCCGTGTGCCACACTGCTGAGCCTGCACACCTAGAGCCTGTACTCTGCAACAAGAGACGCCATCGCAATGAGAAGGCCTCGAACCACAGGGAAGAGTAGCCCCTGCTCGTCGCAACTAGGGAAAGCCTGCACACAGCAATGAAGACCCAGTGCAACCAAAGATTAATTAATTAATTAATTATATTATATATATATATAAGAGAAGGAAATGGCAAACCACTTCCGTATCCTTGCCTAGAAAATTCCATGGATCGAGGAGCCTGGGCGGGGGGGGGGGGGGGGGCTGCAGTCTATGGGGTTGCAAAGAGTTAGTCATGACTTAGCAACTAACAGACAGATAAGAGTAGGCTGTAAAGCCAGTCCCTCCACGCTTGTGTGTGAGAACTCTCACTCCTGCAAACCTGCACTGGCTCTGCAGCAAGCAGGGGTCACACTATCCCCCTTCACAGAGTGCTGGGAGGATCAGAGCTGACCAGCAGGGGGGAGGCTGCAACCCAGCACCCAGCACACAGGAAGATGCCTGTACATCTGCTGACCCAAGAGGCCAGCAGGTCTGGACCAGTTGAGTTCCTCTGATTACAGTGGGGGTCTTTCCAGGGAGCCGCTCTGAACTGCAGGGGTGAAGGAAGCCCAGAGTGGGAGGTTTGCTTCCCTGCTGTGCAAGCAGGTGTCCTTGCCACTTCTACTGGCTCTGGTCCCACCAGTGGGAGAGGGGAAGAAGGGGGCCCCAGTCCAGGTGTCTGTGAATCAACAAAACGGTCTTCTTGGATCCCAGCATTGTGTCTCATGAGCCCTGACATCAAGACACCCTTGGCAGTGGCTTTGGAAATGCTGGAGATGAAAGAGAGCCACTACGAAGGCTGTGCTTGTGCAAGAGGAAAGCATGTAGGAAAAAGGCTTTGTCTCCCCCCATCTCCAAGGGTAGCATCTCAAGAGGGCTGAGAGCACAGAGTAGAGGGAGGGCGGCTCCTGGTGGGTGGGGGCCCCTGGAGGGCGTGCGTCTTTGTGTCCAACCCCACGTGCTTTCACTAAAGTCTACGCCCTGCACCCTTCAAATTACCAGAAGGCTACAGAACTAGGCAGAGTTCAATTTCTGGCTCTTCCCCTTCCTGGCTGTGTGACTTCAGGCAGAATGCTTAAGCTTTCTGTTTCCTCACCTGCAAAATGCAGTTACTCAGAACACCTGTCCCATACAGTTGTCAAGAGGATTAAATGGGTTAACTCATGTGAAGTTGGAACAGAAACTGGCATGGAATAAATGATGAATACCGGTTATTCATAACCGGTCGATAACCATCATCATCCCCATCGTGCCCAGGACCTGCCTGTCTCCTAGCCCCACTCACTTATACTGCCACGTGTTACAGTCCCACCAAAGCTAGTGGACCCCAGAATTTGGAGCAGCCCCAAGCCCTAGCCTACTGCCACTCAGGGCCATTTCCAGGGCCATAGCATCTGGAAGATCTGGAAGGTCTGGAGATTTTGGGTCTCCAGCCTCAGATCTCCAAGCTCTTTGTCAGCCTGCAGATCTCACCAGCCCTGCATCACACTCCACCCCAATTGTGCCATGTGCAAACCCCATCTGGCCTTGATCGATGTCTCCCACCCCAGAGCCTATCTGCGGTGTAGGCACATGGCCTTTGGTACCAAGCCCAGCCCTTGCACAGTCACACTCCATGCCTCAGCCCTGGCTGAGGGACCAAAGGGACTTGAGCGACTACAGCCCCTGAAGTCGGATTCTTGGCCCAATGCTGTCAGTGCCAATAGCAGAGAATCCATCAGCACTCCCCAAGTCCCAAGCCAGCATCTTCCGGCTTCCAAACCAAGTCAATTTAACATCTGACACTTGTGCCAAGAGCTCACATCGGGAAAGGCACGATCCTTTCAGTTTTACAACCTTCACTGACAATCCCCCACCCAGGCTCGGATCTCAGCATCAGCAGGCTCCCTGCTGGCATCCTCAGCGACTCTGCTGCAAAGCCTGCCTCCCTCCCTCCTCAGCTCCAAGGAAGATGGACAGCTGCAGTCCCCCAGCAGCACCTGCCCCTCCCTGAGACCACCACTCTGGCTGGATGGTTAAAGGACAGAGCTGTGAAGTCATAATTCCTCTTACTTTCTGGGAGCAGAATCCGGAGCACGTCTCCACAGTCACGTTGGCCTGTACCAGGGAGTCAGGGAAGGCATGCGTGATGTTCTCCGGCAGTCGGAAGCAGCCCCGGTACGTGACGGTCCTCCCTGTGGGGAAGGAAACAGGGATCTAGTGAGAAGTGGTGCCTGCCCTTCATAGGCTCTGACCCGGGGGAGATGGTAGCTTCAGATCCTGAAATAGGTGGAATTACACTCAGGAGGAGCAGATTCCAAATCAGAGAGGATAAACTGCCCAGACAGGCTGTGGTCAAGCCAGGCTCCTGAGAGAAACCAGACCCCAGAACCTTGCTCACCAGGGTCACTGACAAGGACCACTTGGCTGAAGCTGCTGAACTCATGACTTGCTACTCCCGCCAGCCCTCAGGGGACAGTGTCCATCCTTCCTCCCTCCCACCTTTCTTCCCTCTTTCTCTTTCTCCCTTCCTTCCACAAATCTGTTGATTTTTTTTTTTCTTTGCCATGCTGTGCAGCATGTGGGATCCTAGTTCCCTGATCAGGGATTGAATCCATGCTCCACTGTGAGTACCTCCCTGCAGCCTGGGGGGAGGTGGCACCCCACACCCAGTCCTGACCCTGACATACAGCAGGTGTCCTACACACACTGAGAGGTAAAGATGCGGCAAGAGCCGTGAGAAGTCAGTGATGTAAGATGCTGCTGGTAGAACCTCAGCTGCCTCTAGACTTCAGGTGTGTCCCATTCCACACCCTTCTCCTCTGCTCCCCAGGTGAGAGCCCCAGGCCACTTAGGGCAGGAGGGCACCTCCAAGATGGAACCACAGATGACCCGCTCTGTACCGTCTTCTGATCCCAACCTGAAGCTCAGGTCAAACAGACACGTTTTTCTGTCTCTAGCAGGGGTTTGTTTGTTTGTTTTTTAATCTAAAATTTCACTGATGTACATACTTCAGTGAAATTGAATCCAACTTCACAAAGAAGTTTCAATCCAGGTCCCTACCCTGGTAGACTCAAAACCTCCTTTTCTGTCCTCTGTGGACACTAAAACCTAAGCCGTGTGGCCACCAAGACCAGCAGCTTCCCCCATGGAGACCCAGTGCTGCACACCATTGTCAATTGTCTTCATCTCACCCCTGTGATTCCTAGTTCCCACTGGAGCCAGGGATTTCCTTACTTTCTTGATAGTTCAGCTTTGCATTTACAACAACACTTGTTCAGTTTTACCCAGCATTTCATGGGCTTCCCTTTTAGTTCAGGTGGTAAAGAATCCACCTGCCATGTGGGAGACCTGGGTTCGATCCCTGGTTGGAAAGATCACCTGGAGAAGGGAAAGGCTACCCCCTCCAGTATTCTGGTCTGGAGAATTCCATGGACTGTACAGTCCATGGGGTCACAGAGTCGGATACAACAGAGTGACTTTCACTTTCCCAGCACTCCTAGGTGTTGTATAGCTAGGAAACATTCCTGCTATCTGGTCCGCCCCAGGTAATCAAAGTCTGCTTCTGCACTTGACAAAATAGACTGGACCCCAAAGATGGGAGGCCACACAGAGTGTCTGAGGAACACCTAGACCGAGACTCTGGGCCTTCTGGTCAGTTTTTCTCTCCTGCAGAGGACAAGGAAAGATGTGGTTTGGTCATTAAGTCAAGCGATCCTGGGCAGACCCTAACCCCACGTCCCCTGCCACGAGCCTATCCAGGGAAGGTGGTGGGGAAGGAAGAGCACAGTTTCCATCCCACAGAGTTTAGATGAAGAGCTGTGGACGCAGAGGTGGCGGAGAGCAGGGGCCGACAGAGCTCCGGGAGCGGCTGGAGCACTCACGCTTCCTGGAGCCGGGCTGCAGCTCCTCCACGCGGTACACGGAGAGCCGGTCCACACCCCCACACACGGAGCTCTTCTCCCCTTTGCACTCGTGGTTACACTCCTCCGGCCCGACACTCATCACTGGGAGCCGATTTCCACAGTAGCACTCGGTCCCGGCCTCCAAGCCAGCGTAGACATAGGACCTGCAGGCAGAGTGGGGCCTGGGGTGAGTCTCAAGCCTGGCCCGGGGCACTGAGGTCTGGATCCAGGAATGGCCACTGGGTCTGAGGCCAGGATAAGGGTGAGTCCTGGAATCTCAGGACAGGAATCCTGGGTCTCCTGACACTGAGCCCAGAACTCTTTCCACAATTCCCTGCCATCTCATCAGTAAACCTTCTTTGTTTTGGACAACTGCATCTGATTGGTCAAGCTCTAATAGCACTCTAACAGCCAACTGGCAGCAGAAGCACCACCTCAGGGATACCATTCCCACTCTCTGGGATTGCCTCTTAGCCTTATTTCCAGTGGAGCTGATCATTAGGGCCTCCCACTCACCGCTCAGCACATGCGTCCTGGCAGTGGGAGACGGTCATCTTTCTCAAGTCAAAAAACACAGCCCCCTTCAGAGTCCGCTCCTGGCCGTCATCACTGAAGCATCCCACATAGGTGCCTGCAGGGGGTGAGGGAGAACCACAGGGAAGAGTCAGACACTCCAGAGGGTGCATTAGGCGTGTAACAAGTGCATTAGGCGTGTGAATGTCACGAGCACCGCAGTGCACTGAAGGAACTATGCATTAGGAGTTTGCAAACACACCCTCACACCGTCCGACCTGTGAATGCACACCCACAAGAGTTGCACTCAGATCTGGATCAGACACCCATGATGAAGATGCTGCCCGTCTCCCAGGAAATGTTGGCACTCAGCTCCGGGACGTCTCAAGTGGCGCCTGAGCAGGAAACTGTAGCCTCTGGAAGTTGGGCGTCTCCGGGAAGCACTGGGCCCAAGGCCTCCCCACAGCTGGCCAGCTCCCAAACGGTTTTGCAGGGAGGAGTGACCATCTCGTCCACCAGTCCTGGAGCTCCCAGATCAGGCGAGACTGGTGCTGATTACTCCTGCCAAGAAGCTGGCCCAAAACAGAGGCTCAGGGCCATCAGCTGAGTGGTTTGAAGAAGTGAGTCCGCCAGCCCACATTCCTGGGGACATGAATCAGGGGGTGACTTTCCTGGGTATGAACAGCATGCTTAAATCTGTCTCTGACCTTGACTAAGTCATTTCAACATTCTGTGCCTCAGTTTCCTCACGTCAAATGGATAAAGGCTCCCCTACCCCTCTGCTTGCTCATTTCTCCTGCACACATCTGTCCGTGTCCCTGCTCTTTCCTACGTATCCACTCTTTGCTTCCTACTCATCCCTGATGGTATGGCTTACAGCCCTGACCACTCCAGTCTTCTGCAGCCTCTCCTTTCCCTGCACTGTCACATTGAGTGTCTGAAAAACTTGCTGTCACGCAAATCCTGATCATCAACTGTTGTTAAAAATCGTGTACACCTGTGTGTCTCATCTCCGCACCATGCTCGTTGAGGGCAGGGACCACAGCTTCCCCTTAGCTGGTGACTCGCTGCCAAGGTCAGACCTGATACCAACAGTGGCTCATAGCTCCTAAAACCCACACTGACATTCTGTGAGGGTGCAAGAGGGAAAGCAGGGAGCCCAAATGCAAGGAGCGGCTGGTCCCATTGGCTATATCAGTGTGCAATCCCCAGGGCCCTTGGTTAAAAAAAGGCCAGGCAGGGGAAGATGGCCAGGTGGTGGGTGACAGGACTCTCTGTCATGCCAGAAATGGTTGAAGACCCAGAAACCTCAGATTAGAGAACCCTGGGCTGCAGCAAAAGCAAAGATCTTCAATGTCTGCCACAGGGTCTTGCCCCCTTTCAGGCTATGACCCTCTTGAGGCCACCTTCATGGGTTGCCTGCCAGCACATACAGAGCCACACCCAGTGTCCATCCACGGATACAAGCTCCACTCCTGTACTCGGGGCTCCAGACACCCAGGCCCTGCAAGCTTCTCTCTCTTCATATAAATCTTAGGACTACCGAGACCAGAAAGCTTTCACCCAGGTCAGCGAGAATCAATCACTCTCCTTAGCCTGACTACTTAGTAAAAGAAAACTAATATTTGAGAAATTTCTGACATGTGTTGCTCAGCAAAGAAGAAATTCTACTACAGCTTTCAAGTAAACATCCAAAACACAAGCTCGGGGGTTGTTAAACATTTATCACCGTTGATGGGAAATTAACCAGAAGGTTCTAAAGGTGACTGGGCTCAAGACCCCTGGAGGCTGAGACTGGCACATACACATTTGCAGGGCGGGGCGGGATGGGGTGGGGTGGGAAGAAACAGCTCTTGGGAATGGGCTGCCTTAGATTCAAATCCAGGCTCTGCTCTATCTGGCTGTGTGACCTGGCATGTGCAGCGTCTACTTCCCCATCTGTAAAACACGCATATGGTCCCACGGAATTCATGGGGTGGTTGTGAGAATCCACAAGATAACATGGAAAGTGATCTAATGCTGGCGTGGCATGTAGTACGAGCTCAGGGGTGATTGTTACTGTTGTAATGTGTCATTATTAATAATAAACACTTTTAGATTACTTTACTTCCCTGAAATGCAAACGCTTCATCATTAAAACGGTGATAGCACTGCTGACATCATAAGGCTGTTTGAAGATTAAATTAAATGAGATAACAGATGTCCATCTAGGCAGAACAATGGTTGGCACACAACAGATGCTCAGATAAGCGACAGCTATTATTATTCTCATCCTACACTGTAACCTGGGGCTGCCGATGGCTCCGTAAATATTAGCAGAGCACATTAATAAAAGAGAAAGAAAGGGTTTCGAGCCGTCAGGGTTGGGTTCTTCAAAAACAAGGAGAGGCTAGCCAGCTCCCAGCTGGCCGGTGGGTGGAACTGACCAGTCTGCAGGAACACCCACGCCCGGCTGGCCCCGTCTCTGTTTGTAGCAAGACCCAGATACCTCCCCCCATTCGTGAGGAGGAGGTGAGCCTTTTTTCCTGGAAAAATAATGAATGGCTTTTCTAACTCCCTGACAGAGGCGAGAATGTGTAGAAAGAAAGGACTTCCCAGGGATGCACTGGGACACATTCTGAGGCGGATTTATTACTTTCGGCTGAAACGGAGGCAATGCATTATTGCCTGTGACTCTGCATCTGTTCATTTGCACATCAAAATGGACATGCCGTGAGGCTATTAACGATGGCTTCGGAGATATTGGAATGTCTTTGGAAATTACTATCAATAAAAAACAAACTGGCTGTGGAGAAGTTACTATTTTTCCCCTAGTAAACTTACTGACATTTTATTCCATTATGGATGTTGTCCAAGGTATAATGAAATGCTCAGTGATTGATGGGGCCTCCTGCGACTTCCAAGGCTTGCCGGATCCCCTTACAGGAGGATGGCGGGCTGCCCGGGGCGCGAAGAGACGCCCTCTTTGTCTGCAGCTCCAGCAGCTGTCCCGAGGGCGGGCCTCCGCCAGGGAGCCCAGCCTGGCTATGCAGGGCCTCACAGAACCTCAAGAGAGGAAGGGGGCTCCCGGAGGTTTCTAGAGCCAGTGCCCACCTCTCCCCACTTTCTCTGAAGATCTTTAGCTGCGTGATACCACCGCCTCTCCCAGGGTAAATTCTTCCTCCAATCCTGAGGGATATTCAAAATATTGAATAACTGATGGGAGGCATGGACTGCTCTGAATTGTTACCATTCAACACCAGAGCCTGACCCGTCCTGAATTAGGAATTAACCCTTCCCTTGCCAGGTTTGGGGATCACTAAGGAGGGTCAGCCAGAGTGCAGAAGGTACTCAGAGACTCGGGGCAGAAACCCTGGTGTATAATAGGTGACAGTCTGTCCTGTTTGGATCTCACCACCATCTCTTCAGCTTTGACTACATTCTCTTCCATCGCTTCTTTAAAAGATGACTTACAGAGTGCCTGCTGGTTCTCCTGGATGTAGATATTCTGCACACAGGGCTCTAACCAGGTCACCCCAAGTCCTCCTCTCTCCTGGCCAGTCACCCTGAAGCCAGGTTACTAACAACTTGTCACTTCTGTGTAACGAGCCCCAAGCCTTTTGCACATGCCTCTCTTATGCCTCAGGCACACTAGGTGGTAATCACTTTGATGCATATCTGATTCCACTGTCACAGATGGAGCTCCTCAAGTGTAAAGTGAATAGCACACATGGAGATTCATATGTGCTAAGTGTGGACTGAGGAAAACAAAAAGAGGAATCGTGGCTAATTTGCCAAGGTCATAGAGTCAATAATTGGCAATACCAAGAGACAAATCCAGGTCTGTTTTCAAAATCTGTGCTCTTTCCATGCCTTCTTTTTAAGAAATCCATGGTGACTTTGGTCAGTCCTTTATACTTTAGTCTAAATGAGCTCCACTGGCCTTGCCTTCATAGAGACTCAGCTTCTTGATGTGTTGGGGGGAGTTTATAGAAATTATACCTATATGAAATGAGCTACGGAAGTGGTTTCTTGATTCCCCCTCATTCTTACAAGGAAGCCTTGCTGAGGAATCCCACACAAGGGCTATGACCTAGAGGATTTCAGGTGAAACTTCCTTCTATGGAAATTTCTTCTACGGAAGGCAAAGTCCTGCAGTCTTCCTTGTATTGGGCCACCATCTTCTTCTTTATCCTGCCACTGAGGATTCTAAGCTCTAACCATACTTCTTACACTCAGGAAAGTAGTTTTCCTGCGATTCGTGGCACAGGAGCAAATAAAGTGGTGACAGAGATACTTATGCACTAATTGAGATCAGTCACCACCCAACAATGGCTCTGACACTCCCTGGGTGCTCACTACACACAGGCTCAGTTTCTAGGCCCTGCACAGTCTGGATAATTCGGTGTTAAGAGCTTCGAGCTGGAGCCAGGCTGACCCCATGATGGAGTTCCAGCCCCATAACTGACCAGCAGTTCTGGTCAGTGCCCTGCCTGTGTCCCCCAGGCCTTGCTGTCTCCAGGCTGCACCCTAAGATGCAGGTTCTACCCTCATTCCAAGCCCCCATCTGCTCCATAACATACCCTGTACTGGCTACCTCCTCCCCTGCCTCACTTCCCACTCCCTACCAGTGTTCCTGGGGTGACACCCAAAACAAACCATGTCCATGTGAATCCTAGTTTCAGGGTTTGCTTCCAAGGAACCAAAACTAAGAGAATGATCTTGGAGAATTTACTTAACAATCTCCATGCCTCTTCACTTGCCAAACTGAGTTATAATAATAGTGCATACAGGCTAAGTCGCTTCAGTCGTGTCCGATTCTTTGTGACCCTATGGCCCATAGCCTGCCAGGCTCCTCTGTCCATGGGATTCTTCAAGCAAGAATACTGGAGTGGATCGTCATGCCCTCCTCTGGGGATCTTCCCGACCCAGGGATTAAACCCATGTCTCTGACATCTCCTGCATTGGCAGGTAGCTTCTTTACTACTAGCACCACCTGGGAAGCCCCATAACAATAATAATAGCACCTGTAAATACAACACTTAAGGTGTGCGGTCACTGCTACATGAGTCAGCTATTGTTATTAAATAGTAATAATAATTCCTGACTGCCAGTGCATACAATAGGCCCCCTAGTCCAGTGGTTCTCAGCCTCAGTGCACATGCAAACCACCTGGAGACCACGCTGCTCCAGACTGCAGCCCTCGCCCCAGAGTTCGAGACTTGGGGAGTCTGAGAGAACCTGAGAACCTGCATTTTCAACAAGCTCCTGTGTGGTGCTGGGGTTGCCGGCCTGGGATCCCACTTACAGAACTGCTGCTCTACATTACCACATTTAATCCTCACCACAACCCTGGGACAGGTATCTCGACCTCCATTTCCAAGGGACATGGAGAAATTAAGAGACACAGTCACCCAATAAGTTTGGGTAATGAGCCAGGATTTAAGCTCAGGTCTGTCTCAGCTCTAAGATGCTTGCACATTTCAACCCCCAGCCACATGCAGCCCAGCTAGGGAGTGAGCAAAACTCCCAAGAGCTTCCCCTCCCAGGCCCCTCCTGTCTATGGTGGGGCTGGGGGAAGCAAGGTGTGGGAAGGCCACGGGCCCTCGGTTCCCACTTCTCAGGTTGCAGCTAGGGCCAGGGAGAGGGTACACCAGTCCTGTGACCCCAAATGGGGCTCCTGGGAAGAGCTCCCATATGTGTAAGGGGACCCAGGCTAAGCACCTACCTCGGCTGCTGGTGGCTGGCTGGGGGGCCTCGGGGCCCAGCGCGGGTGGCCCCGGGGGGTCCCCCATGAAGTGGTGGAACCAGCGACGCCGCAGCTGGCGCAGCTCCGAGTTGCGGCTGCGGAGCCAGCGGGGGCCGGGCCGGGGCCGGGCCAGGGGGCCCCGCAGCACGTCCACGCCAAGCAGCAGCTCCGGGCTGACCCGGGCGTCGTGCAAGGCTCGGCTGTCCAATAGGCCCACGCCCAGTGCCACGGCGGCCACGGGCAGGGCCTGCAGCGGCCCAGGGGCCCGGGGGCCCGGTGGGAGGCCCACGCGAGCCCGCTGCAGCAGCAGCAGGCTGCCTGTCATCAGATAGGCGGCTGTGAGGAAGAAGAGCAGGAACTGCGTCCGGCGGAGAAACTTCTGGAGTCGGAAGAAAGGTTTGGCCATGCCCCTGGGCGGCAGGGCTCCCGGCTAGAGCCCAGGGACGGCTCCTAGCACCCAGGCGGGAAGGAGGCCCGAGCCTCCGGAGGTGTCATCCCTGCATGCTGGCACCAGCCTGCTCTCTCCTGGGGTTACTGCTCCTCCTGCCCCGTTTCCAGCAGGTGCTCAGATAGCACCATCACTGAGCTCCGGCCCTGGGCCCTGTAGCTGTAGCTTCTGTCCAAGTGTCAGGAACTTCGCCATCTCTGGGTTCTAGCGACCTTCATGTCCCAACTCTGAAACCTAGAAAAGAGAAAGGGCACTTAGAGGCAATAGGAGGGTCCACCTCTCCCACTGCCCCAGAGTCAGTGGGAGCCCCACGCCTCTGTGCTCTGTCTGCCAAAGGTGCTGGCTATGCAGCAGAAGTGAGGGACAGAGAGCCTGGTCCCAACCCTAGCTCTGCCACTAGACAACGGTGTGATGGCAGGTGGGCTATTTCACCTCATGGGACCTCAGTCTCCTCATCTGTAAAATGGAACTAACGCTCTACCCTGGAGCCGTAGGATGATCCACTAATGATAACAGGAAGGAGGAAAAACAGCAGCAGCAACCTTGTATGAATCCTTAAACAATGCACCAGTCTCTGAGTTAGATGCTTTATATATCATCTCATTTAATCCTCACCCCAGCCCAGAGAGAGAGAGATACATACAGCATTATCCCCATTTTACAGATGAGGAAACTGTGGCAAAGGGAGACAAAGTAAATTTCCCAGAGTCACTCAACTGGGGAGAAGAGGAGCCAAGGTTTGGAACAGCCTGAATTCAGAGCCTGGACTGTGAACCCCCATGTGGCCCAGCCTGTAATGAGACCCCACTACCTATATGTACACTCAGGCCAGGGCATGAGTATACAGCAGGTGCTCAATGCGTGTGTGAACTGGGGCTGCAAACTGTCTTTAGGAAATGTTTCTGCAGAGGTGGGTTGGTTTTAACCCAGGAGAGGGCACAAAGGAAGGGGTAGGCTTGCATAGTCTTCCTTGTTTCCTGAAGGGAGGACACCAGAGCAGGACAGCCCCTGCGGCCATGCACCTGTCAGCAGAGGCTGGGCTCCTGGTGTAGGGAAGTGGGGAGAGCTCTCAGAGCAGCCTTCCGGGGGTGCCCCTCTGCTCCCCAGGACTCAGCTCTCACACTGGGCTTTGGTTTCCTTTGACGGCGCCTCTGAAGTGCACTGTCGGGGGTTGGCGAAGGGGCCCACAGCTGCTGTGAGCTGGGCTGCTGGATAAGGACAGCCCGGAACACAAGGACAGGCTTGTCCCAGGGTGAAAGGCTCCGAGGAGCGTGACTAAGCCGCTGCCTGTAACTAACAAGGCCCGGGACCCCCGCCAAGACCCCGCGGCCCCTCAATGGCTGCTCTGTGCCCTGGGGACAGCAGCCGGGTGTGAGAGGAAAGACAACGTTTGGGCTCTTGTGGCCTGGCATTCCAGGGTCTGGGAGGGGGTGGTGTCCAACCAGCATGACCCTTTCTGATTCAATGCCGAAAGCCACCAGGTTCTGATGCTTCTGGGGAGGGCAGGATCTGAGAATTATGGGGGTCCAGTGGGTCCTTTAGGTTGGGGCAGGGGTAGCAGTGTAGGGAGTCAGCATATGAAGGTGGAATTAAATGCTGAGTTTGGGAGCCATTTCAGACAGGTCTCCAGAGCTTTTATTTTCTCTCTAAGCTGGTGTGTGCCAGGCCCACCCCAGCCAGCCTCGTCAGATTTGTAAAACCACAGAGAAAATCCCAAGAAATCCGGACTGATCCCCCTGCCTCCAGCTTTGGCCCCTTCAATCCATCCTCTGCAAGGCTGCCAAGGTGATCCTCCTAACACGCAAATCTGATCACGGCACTCCCCTGCTTAAAACCCCTTTCAATAGCTCCCTGTGGCTTTGGGATAAACTCCAAGCTCCTTAGCATGACATACAGGGACCCCTTCCTGATCCAGCCCAACCAGCTCGTTTCTTGCTGGGCCCTTCTGCTTCCTCGTGGCATGCGCATGTGTGTAAACACACACACGCATACACCATGGCCCGGCAAAACAACCACAGCACGTCTGGCCTGGTGCATTTGCACATACTTCACTTGATGTCTTCCTCCCTCTTTGCCTGGTGAATCCCTCTGTATCTCCAAGACTCAGCCCCGGTGTCACTTCCTCTGAGAAGCTCTCCCTGACCACCACCCACCCACTGGTGTAGATTTCTGTGTCTCCCCATGCTGACCCTCATCCCAGCATTTGCCATCCTGGGATGATTTTAATTGTCCTCGTACTTGTCAATCATCCTTGCAGGACTGCGACTGACTCCAGGCTAGAGGTCATATGCTATGCACGCATTTTGGTAACCCGTGCTCACAACACGAGTCCCAGCAGAATAGATGCTCAGCCCTCTCTGTGTCTGAATACATTTTTTTAAATGGATGAGAAGATACACTGATAGGTGGATCCTGATATCAGAAACCTGCTCCTGTGGGGGGTCTCGTTCAGTCACTAAGTTGTGTCTGAGTCTGCGATCCCATGGACACAGCACTCCAGGCTTCCCTGTCCTTCACCATCTCCCAGTGTTTGCTCAGACTCATGTCCAATGAGTCAGTGATGCCATCAAACAGTCTCATCCTGTCACTCCCTTCTTCTCCCCTCCTCAACTTTCCCAGCATCAGAGTCTTTTCCAATGTCGGCTCTTCGCATCAGGTGGCCAAAGTATTGGAGCTTCAGCTCCAGCATCAGTCCTTCCAATGAATATTCAGGATTGATTTCCTTAGGACTGACTGGTTTAATCTCCTTGCTGTCCAAGGGATTCTCAAGAGTCTTCTCCAGCACCACAGTGGGGGATCTTAGGGCAATGAAATCTCAAATTTCGCTTACCCAGAGCTGTGGGGGCCTCCCTGGAAAGG
Source organism: Antilocapra americana (assembly GCA_007570785.1). Lineage (NCBI taxonomy): Eukaryota > Metazoa > Chordata > Mammalia > Artiodactyla > Antilocapridae > Antilocapra > Antilocapra americana. The sequence continues at coordinate 28,923,131 of ML664177.1, read as the reverse complement.
TGGGAGGTGGAGCTATACATGAACACAAAGGACACAGCTTCACTAGTTGAGGCCTTAGAGATAGGTGGAAGTTAACAAGGGTGCTTTATATGTGATCTTTCCTGTGCTGTAATTTTAGGAAGAGGGGCTTCCAAATCTGTTTGCAAAAGGCTTCTGTTTACAACGTTGGGATGTTATCAGTGAAAAATCCTATAAAACTAAAATAAAAGGGAAGTGAGGACCCCTGCTGTGAAAGAACGGTTCTGATGAGATGGAGCCAAAAGACAGGCAATGGATCAACAGTTCAGAATTTTGAAAGCAAGATGCAGCCTGAATTCCATATACATTTGTAAAGAGGAGCTGCGAACATGCTACAAAGGGTGCAGCAGGGTGAGGTGTGGTCAGCGCTGATCATTCCGGAACTGAGGGTGATCAGGTTATCCCCCTTGACGGGATAGTGAGGCTATCTGCAGGACAGTGCCCGTAAATGTCTGTTGAGTGACTGTATGGGAAAAAGGTCTGGAGGGTGGGGGGAGGGGGCGCTGAGCCAAGTGCAGCATCTGCACAAGGACTCAGAGCCAAACCACAAGGCAGCTGGAGAACAGAAGCAGCCAACACCTGGGCGTGGGGGGTATATCTAGCCACTGCCCATCAGCTGTGCCCACGGCACCCCAAAGCCAGGAGGCCTTCCATGAGAGCAAATCCGCCTTGAGCAAGTCACTGCACAGAGCGGCACCTCAGGCTTCCCATCTGTGAAATGGGGGTAAATCAGCATTGTCGTGGGACCGAATGAGGGAGGAAACCTCTTACCTACAGCCAGTGGCAAAGGAAGCAAACTTGAAAACTCCTTGGAGAAGCAGCTTACAGCAGTGGATTGTAGGGGACATCAGCCACCCTCACCTCCTGTTAGCCTCCAACTCCCTGGGGTGGTACCAGTATCCCATTCTTACCTGCAGCTGCCTCCATGCTAAGATAGGTGTTAGTAACTGCCTGCTTTTTATTTATTTTTTCTTGAATATTTATTTATTTGCCGCACCACGAGGCACGTGGGATCTTAGTTCACCACTAAGGGATTGAATCTGTACTCCTTGTACTGGAAGCACTGGACTGCCAGAGAAGTCCATGCTTGCTTTTTCAATGCCAAAGTATCTGCCTGCAATGCAGGGGACCTGGGTTTGATCCCTAGGTCAGGAAGATTCCCTGGAGAAGGAAATGGCAACCCACTCCAGTATTCTTGCCTGGAGAATCCCATGAACAGAGGAGCCTGGCGGCTATAGTCCACAGGATCACAAAGAATCAGACATGACTGAGCCACTAACACTTCCATCCCTCTTCTTTTGCAGCGTTTAGTAATTAGGCTACACTGGGTTGCGTGTTTCACCTGCACCATCTCATTTACTCCACATTGCCCATCAAGGGGATAACCTGATCACCCCCATTTAAGAGCCTGGGTCTCTAAAGCTCAGCTGGGCAAGGCCAGAAAAACCATGGCCAGGATTCAGACTCCAGCTCCCTGCTCCCGGAGCCCATCCTGTGTCCACTCAGCTGCTCGCCTCTCTCCCCACTCCAGCTTCAAAGGAGGCAAGATGAAATCCTGAAAGAGGGTTGGTATGCCTCCATCAGATCTCTTTGAAAACATGCCAGGATGAAGCTCCCAGACACGGTGCCACACACAGAGCACCCCCCCCCCCCAGCCAGGCCTCTCCAAAGCTGCCACGTGGTGACAGTCCCAGCCTCCTGCCTCCACCCCTCCTCTGCAGGTCTGTGCCATCTCTCCCCAAGGCATGCATCCCATGTGACACCTCTCATCTGGGAACCATGCAAAGTGCTTCAAGGGAATGAAGGAGGTGGCAAGGGACCCACACCCCTGCCTGAGACTCCAGGCTTCTCGGGAAGGAGGGGGCACCAGGGAGGCATAGAGCCTCAGGCTGGACAAGGTGGACACCAGCTGCCCTGCCTGGGGGTCTGCCAGAGGCCCAAGAGCCACCCCAGAGGAGACCAGGGCCCAAGGGAGGGAGACCCTCAGCTTCTTCTGAGGAATGAGAACACTGGGACAGGGAGGCTTCTGGGGGGTCTCTGGGAGGGAGCAGGAGCCGAGCACAAGGGGACACAGACAACTTGAGCTGTTACTTTGCTGTCATCTGGACCCCAGGGGGCAGCCATGGCTCAGTTTGAAGTGTGAGAGGGGTCGTTGGGCAGATGCCACCAGGCTGAGACTTCTGAGGGACTGAACAAGACAGCAGTGTTGACAGCCAGGGGAGGAGAGAAGGCAGCCACTGGGGCCTGAGGGCTGGAGAAAGAGCTCAGAGAGGGCCCAGCCCGACCAGTATCCACTGGGGTTCAGTCACATGACTCTACCACCCCTCCCCGCCCCCACCAGCGAGGACAACCAGGGAAGGAGAGAACACCAGTAGCCTCAGGAACACCACGGCCAGTGTCGTGTGGGCTGTGACCATCTGGGGATCCAGAGCCGTGCGCTCTTAGCTGAGTGAGCCCCAAACACAAGAAACAGGGACCCACGTGTTGCTCCTGCAGACAAGGAGATGGGCATTGGTGGTCCAGCAGCTTGGAGCCCCAGCCTCCATGATTGGCAGGAGGGTGTCTCAGCCTCGAAACCTCAGCAAAGCCCCACCAAGAGCCTCCCACTGGGCTCGGTACTCTGAATTAGCACCCCCCTCCCCCGCCCCTTCTCTTCCCACCCTCAACCCCTGCCGCTGCCCTGCCCAGGCTCAATGCCTGTCATCTGGATACCGCCTCCCTCTCTGAGAGGCTGTCCTCTCCCAGCAGCCTCACAAAGAGATCTTTCTAACATCAAGAATGAGCAAAGCTCCAGGCTGCAATGGTTCCCCAGTACTCAGATGACCAAGTTCAAGCCCCTCAGCCTGGTATTCACTGGCCCTTCCTCGGTCAGTCTCCCAGCAAATTCCTGTCAATATTCCTTCCAGAACTTGATGCCCCACTGGCCAGCATGTGATGCTTCAAGCTCCCTTACACAAACTCTTCTGTCGGCCAGGAATGCTAATCGGTACCCCGTTTTGTGGCTCAGAAATGCTTTGCGGCCACCAACTTCAGTTCCAATGCCACCTCCTCCATGAAGCCTTCCTGATCCCAGAGCAGAGCTGCTCCCAGAGCTCAAGAGGCTGGATGCTCAGGTGACGTGTCCTGCCTTGAGTCCCAGGTACACTGCCCACTTCTCCTCCCAGCCTATGGGCCCCTCATAGACACAGGCAGTGCCTGTGGGGTACAGGGCAGACCCCAGAAACCTGTGCCCATGGGTCACCCTACCCCAGTGCTCAGGGCCATTCTGCCCTCACCCCCAGGTCCCAAGGCTCTGGGTCTTGGAGGCTCAGAAAGAGAACAAAGGACCCACTAAACAGAGATCTGCTGGGCCCTGGGATGGGACTAGGTTTGGGAAATGGGAATGCAGTGGGGTCCCTGCCTTTGAAGAGGCAAATCTTTTGACCTTCTGAACTTCAGAACTTAAGGGAAAAGCTCCAAATTAAGAAGTGCTACTTAAAAGGCATAAAACATAATACTGAGGTCAAAACTCCAGTCAAAGCAAAGGAGGTAGGGGGAGAGGGGATTCCTCCAGTAAACTCAGTGCTCTGGATTGGGAAGATCCCCTGGAGATGGGAAGGGTTCAGATAAAAAAGACTGTATCTGTATGTACCACAGGAGAGACTGCAAGGTACTTTCACATACTCTCAAGTGTGCTGAAAGAATCAACAGATCATCAAATGAACGAGTGATCTTCCCATAAACTTGTGAAATCAAGATCATTACCATCCCCATCATGGACAGGCAGAATTTGAGACAGAGAGAGAGGCCAAATTAACTTGACCACAGACAAACAGTTATTGCTAGACTGAACTCAAGTTTTCAGATTCCCGGTTTGTGATATCAGCCACCATATCATGCAGCCTTCAACCATTCAACTTCTTCCATTCCTCCAGACACTCAGCTAGAGGCCAGGGCTGCAAAGAACACCTCCATGGGAGGTGGCATCTCCTCTTCTTAGTTGGTTGGTCTAGAGCCCAACCCACTCTTGCAAGAGCCAATTACAGACTCTTTTAGGTTATCTCTGGGCCACCTCTTTGGTAGAACCCTATTTTGTTCGTGTGCTTGGATGTTTCTTCCACTGAGTGGCAAACTCTTGAGGGTTGTCCAAACCTCACTGAGTGTTTGGATGAATCTGGGCAAGTGGGTAGAGCACCCAGCCAAAGTTAGCCTCTGTGCCCGAAGTCACTGGGATGGGGGACTTATGCCGGGGGGGGAACACCTTGGACCCTCCTGTCCTCAGAACTCTCCTGGCCCCCTCATGAGTTTTTAGCAGTAAGAGACAGAGAATCGAAGTGGAGGAGGAAAGCTTTAATAGCTGCCAAGAAGCTCGCAGTATTTGAAGCCGCACATGGTTATTCCAGCCCATTCTTCCAACCACTCTCACATCCACTCTAGGAAAAACAGTTCCTCCCTAACTATGTTCTCCAAAAGAGCCACCCTTCCAACAGCTTTCTAGGTGACATGTCAACATGTGTGTTGTGTTCAGTCAGTCACATCCGACTCTTTGTGACCCCATAGACTGCAGCCCGCCAGATTCTCTGTCCATGGAATTTTCCAGGCAAGAATACGGGAGTGGAGATCCATTTCCATCTCCAAGGGATATTCCTGACCCAGGAATCGAATCCAGTGCTCCTAGTGTCTCCTGCATTGGCAGGCAGGTTCTTTACCACTCCACCACCTGATATGGCCACATGCTGATTATTAAAGCCAAGAGGAGGAGAGATTCAAAGCAGCAGAGTGAAAAGAAGCCCAGGGAGAAGATAGTCCAAGGCCACGTTCCAGCTCTCACTCCCCAGATGAGTGGGGCCTGCCTTCAGCCCAGTTCTGCCCCTGCTGGTGGGTCTGATCATCACTCACATCCTATGGATAAAGGTCTAAACACTGAGCTGTATTTCTGCTTTGCAAAAAAGATCATCTATAGACACAGAGAACAAACTTACGGACACCAAGTGGGGAAGCGAGGTGAGAGGAATTAGGAGATTGGGATGGACATATAGACATGACTGATACTATCTGTGTACAACAGATAACTAATGATAACCTACTACAGAGCTCAGGGAACTCTACTTAGTGCTCTGTGGTGACCGAAATGGGAAGGAAATCCAAAAAAGAGGGGAGATATATGTATAGCTGATTCACTTTGCCATACAGCAGAACTAACACGACATTGTAAAGCAACCATACTCCAATAAAAACTGATTGAAAAATTAAAAAATAAACACGGAACTGCCCCAGAGTCCTTTGCCCTGGCCTCAGTGAAGCTCCAGATGGAGAATCCAGAGGACTGGGCTCACCAAGGCTGACCAGGGTCTGAACTGGATGGGAGCAAAAGCCAGGTGTGTCTGCAGAGAAACACACCTTCCCAAGAAGCACTGCTCAGACACAGTCCAGTCCCAGCCTGGAGGCTCTGGGCTGCCTGTTGAGGCAGACTCTACAGGAAAGCAGCTCTGCAACTCACTCCCCAGTGCTCAGAGGAGGGCTCAGGCTTTAGTAGCCAACTGGTGGCCCACAATATCCACTTCTGCCTGGCTAGGCAGACAGGAGGAAGGGGCAGGGGGCTGGCCATCTGCTTAATCCAGGCGTCTCTTCACTTCTAGCCAGACACACTGTAGGGCACAGGACAGCACCCCACAGGGCTCCAAGTGAAATAAGGGAACCCCTCACCCCAAAATAAAGCATGTTTCCAGAGGAGCTATGGAAATGGTCCTGCTGAAGACTGGAGGATGCTGCGGCAGGGGAGGACCAGGGGGCTTCTCCGTGGGGAAGATGAGGGTTGCCAGACTAACCCCACCAGCCTAGCTGTTTGCCAAGCTTCCTTTAGCGAGTGTGCACAGAAGATGAACATAGCTGTTCTTCCCCCACAAAACTGCTGGGCTCTGGGGGCAACCAATGGGCCCACGGGGGCATCATCTCCAAGGGACTTGTGAGGCCAGAGCTAAGTGTATGGGGAGGGTGGGGGCAGTGAGGGGAATACTTGAGAGAACCTCCCCCCACTTTGCCCTCTTTTCAGCACTTGCAACTGCCAGGTCGAGGTTGCTGCAGGCAGAGTGCAGCAAGCCAGCCCTCTGCTGCCTGTATTCCCCTCTCCACCAGCCCTCACTTCCCGTGCCCGAAAACCTAGGCGATTCAGAGGAGAAAAAGAAAAAGTCACCCCCTCTCCCCATCTCCTGATCCCAACCATGGCGTTTGACATGGGATAAGCCAAGCGCTCCATAAACTGAAGCCCGCCCTTCCAGCGACAAGACAGACAACAGAGTCTAACGTTGTTAGAAAAGTGCTGTGGAGTTTCGAGTCTGTCCATCTTGGGTGCTGCTGGGGACCAGGCGAGTGTGGGCAGCAGCGGGATCCCAGGGCAGGGCTGTGCGGTTGGAACCCTCACGTCCAGCCTTCCCAGTGCTCAGAGAAGGGTCAGAGGTCTCCCTCCCCGCCCCTGCCTCCCCACTGAGCAAGCCGGCACCGAGCAGGCATCATTCTTGGGCACAGATGCTCCGGGAAAACAGACACCCGGGAGGTTATCAAGAGCAGAGGACCCCCCGGAGGCTTCTCTTGAGAAACGAAAAACCGCAATTAGCAGCCTCCAGTCATGAGTCTCCTTCTACACTTAGGAAGATGCAAAAGCTCTACTTAGGGTAATTGTCTCTACTTAGGACAAAATACATACGTTTCGCCTTTGCCCATGCCTTCGTTCAAGTTCACCAAGAGACGGAGAAAAGCCTCCGCTGACCGGAAACCTGGCGTGTTAGCAGAACGAGAGGGAGCTGCCGCTAGGTAAACGTCTCCTCTTAGAAAAGGCAGTGCGCACCCCAAATCCTGTCCTCACCCCTTCCCTGGGCCCGGATCCACGGCTCCATCCCGGAAAACGGACAGTCTCTGAGGGTTCCAAGGCAGGTACGCGGCTTGGGAAACTGCCTTGAGCACCCCCGCCCCATCTCGCTCGTCCGAAGCCTCCCTCCACCCAAGCGCACACACTCCCGGGCGAAGCCGCACCGGCCCCGCGAGAGGCAACCCCAGCCAGCGCGCCCCGAGCCGGAGCAGGTGCAGCCCCGCCGCGCTCCCGGCCGCGTCTACACAAACTTGTTGGCCCGCGGCTGGGGGAACCCTGCCCGCAGCCCACGCGGGGGTCCCGGCTGGAGCACCCGGAGACTGCACTCACCCACGCGATCGCGGCCGGTTGGGGCGCCCGCTCCGGCGGCCAAGCGCCCGCCTCCCCGGGGCGCTGAGCCCGCAGCCCCGCAGTGCCCGGAGCCTAGGCGCCCCCGGTGCCCGCACGCCCCCGGGTGGCCCGCGGCGAGGAGCGGCCGGATGCGCCCCGGGCACAGGGCGCCGCCGCCTGGCTCCCTGGGCAGCGGACGTCCTGGCTGAGCCGCGGCGGCAGAGCGAGCGGGCGCCGAGCGGGCAGCGGGGCGAGCGGGCGAGCGGGCGCCCGGCTCTGCACATGCTCACTCGCGCGGCCCGGGGACAGCGGCCGGCCGCCGCCGGGTCCTAGAGGCGACCGTCCTCCCGCCGCCCGCGGGAGGGGTCGCCCAGGTCCTGGGGATCAGCCCACCCGGAGCAGCCACACTCGCTGCCGTGAAGCAGAGTCGCCGGCACCCACTCTCCCCGACACACAAAGAGCCTCCCTTGCTGTAACACACACCAGGCTAATGCATGAGCGCTCACACCAACACACGTCTACACAAACCCACTGGGTGCTGCCACATGGGGAACGCGCTCCCACCCTCGCCCAAACACACAGGGACACGCAGTGATGCACACACGCTGAACCACTGCTTCACAGACACTCTGACAACCACACTCACACACACAACACACACACACACACACACACACACACACAGGGCTCTGTCCTGGGACACTGACAGCCACCCAGTTTGCAGCACTCTGATACCAACCCACAGAGGCAGACAGACACACGTTGGATCACTGTCCCGTGCAGAGCTAGACCCGGACACTCACATCCTTACGCAAGCATGCACACACACGCACGCACTCTGAGACAGTCACCCGCAGATCACTACCCCACAGACAAATACACCAACCCATCTCCCATGCCCACACACTCAAGGCTCTACCACCAGCCGCTGCACTGCCCCACACAGACCTACAGTGACAGACCCGCACCGAGGTATAGGGATCCACACACCGGAGACCACTGGCACACACCCTGCTGTGTAAAGTCATACTGGACATTGGCCCAGACCCCCTGAGGTGGACAGGCGCTGATAACAGACACACAGGTATACAACCACACTGCTACATACCCACCCCCTTTTGAAAATAAAGACTGGATCCAACCTTCAGGATTCTCCCTCCATGCCCCACCCCTGCTCCTCAGAAGTCCCCAAACCACCGTGCTGTCCCTGCCCTGCCAGGCACATCTGTGGCCCTTGTCTTACCTGGGGCTGGCTGCTAAGATGCTCCCATAGACTGGGAACCAGCAGAGGCTGCGGGAGCAGGTGGCACTGGCTTGGCTCTAAGCGGGTCTTCCTGAAAGGGAGTCGCATGCCTCTGACTCCCGCTAGGGGCAGCGCTGCTTGGCAAGGCTGGGAGGAGCTGTTTTCAACAGGTGGAGGGCAAGCGGGGAGAGGATTAGCCTGGGGACCCCTGGGTCAGTCAAGTGGCACACAGAGGGGAAAGGGAGATGCTTAGGTTAGCCCAGCTAGTCAGGGCAAGTGCCAGAATTGGGAGAGTCAGCCCCCCTTCCTGGGACGAAGGTGGGGAGGACTTGGAGGTGGGTACAGGGAATGAGGGGTGATGCTTGCAGGAAAGTCCCCATACACGTCTCTTTGGAGTGTGAATGTGTGTGTTGCTATTATTGTTGCTGTTGTTCAGTCATTCAGTCTTGTCTGACTCTGCGACCCCATAAACTGCAGCATGCCAAGCTTCCCTATCCTTCACTATTTCTCAGAGTTGGCTCAAGTTCATGTCCATTGTTGCTATCATTACCAACAACAGTAACCCACTGTACATTTTTTTGCAGTGTGTTTTGATTTTCGAAGCCCTCTCCAGGACAGCTGCATAATTTGTGGGACCCAATGCAAAATGAAAACGTGGGCCTTTGTTCAAGAATGGATAAGAACGTTAGGAAACGAGAACAGAATGTGAAACCCAGAGCAGAGCCCTTCTGAGCTCAGACCCCATGCCCTGCAAGGGTCTCATGCCGGTGGAGCTGGCCCTAACTCTTTCATGCCCTTGCCGCCCCACCCCCAACCTTAGAACTCAAAATAAGTGGAGCATGCCTTCACCATCTTCATCTGCAAATTAGAGAAAATGCACCCATTCTTGGGCTTTTGTGAGAATCAAAAGAAATGCCTAGTAAGCTTGTAGCACTGTCTGCCACAGGATACACACGTAATTCCTTTTAGTAAACATGACATGAAGAGCTTTCTCCCAAGGCTTTGCTACGATCCAGAAATGCCACCTGTGCAATGGTCTCTTGATCCATGGGCTTACAGTACCTTCTCACCCTCCAAATGTCACCTCCCCAGAGGCCTGCCCAGACATCCCAGGCTGCATAAAGCATACTCCATCCTCACCTTGTGGATTTACTTGCTGATTGTCTGTCTTCTCCCAGAACTTCCCAGCCCCCATAGCTAGAATTTCAGCCCCCACAAAGCCAGGAAAATTCTCATCTCATTCAGAACTATATCCTTAGTGTCTAGCTTAATTCTTGGCACATAGGCATGCCCACCACATATTTACTAGATAGATAATTAACTGGTTTTTTAAAATGCAATATGCCTAGCATGACGTGTTCTTAAGGAACGCAAACCGTTTCCCAATACTCTTCATGTGTCTTCCCAAGAACTCAGAGACTGCTTATTGCTGTTCAGGTCACAGACAGATCCATGTTTGTGTCCAACCACTTTATAATGGTCCATTGGGTACTACTGGCCACCAGGAAGACCAGGATGGAGAGCATGGATGGCACGTGGCCTCTCATCCCCTTGCCAGGGGCCTATGGTGGGTTATGGAAGCAGGTGCTCCACCAGTACCTGCCAGCATCTGCATCTGAACACCCTCCTCCTTTGACTACATAGCTCTTGGCTGCTGCTCCATCAGGACCCTGGCAGGTGACATGGGCTTGACCATCCCAGAGTAGCCTGTGAAGGTTGCCTTTCACTCCTGGCAGAGCCCTGCATCATTGGAAAAAACATCATTCAGAAACCCAGAGCACCTTTGGCGACATCTGAAAAGACAGGGATGCAGTTTCTTCTTTCCTCCTTTGCTTTTATTCCTCCGTAGTGCTGTGACTTACTGGTGCCTGCTCCATGCACTCAGACCTGAAACTGGCTCACCACTTTGCTACTCTGCCTATTTACCTGCTCTCTCCCATGAGCACACCGCAGAGGCTTAAATATGCCTCTGCGAAGACGCCAGCGACACAGATGGTAATTGTACCCCCTGCTGAGCTGTGTCTGCAGATATCAGAGTGTGAGGTAGGGAAGGGTGGGGATCTGTACCTGCCGCCTGGCAAGGGAGGACAGGTCTGGTCTGGGAGCAGCTGGACTTCCTAGGTAGGGGCCAGAGGTGCCCTGAAAGTTTCAGGAATCCAGAGGCAGCTGGGATCAGAATGAGGAGGAAGCCTGAGTCCCATTTTTGTCTTTTTTAAAAAAATATTTGTCATTTATTTCTTTTCTTATAAATAAAGAAATGCACCGGGTCTTGTCCCAGGTCTTAGCTGTGGCATGTGGGCTCTAGTTCCCCAACAAGGGATTGAACCCAGGCCCTCTGCATGAGTCTTAGCCACTGGACTCCTAGGGTATTCTCCTAAGTCACTTTTCTGACTAGACTAGAGTAGGCTGTGTGACCTCATGCCGAACTTACCTTCTTTTGTCCTGGTTTGCCTTTCTGTAAAATGAGCGGTCATCTAATTCATAAGTGAAGGGCCTTGCTTTGAGAGAGGCAGGGGAATGAAATGAGAGCATTTTGAAGTCAAGTTCTGCTTCTCTGGTTGGGCAAATAAAATTGTTTTGCCTGGATGTAGTTTTTTAATCGGCAAAATGGGCAGAACTATTGAAGAGTTCCTAGCACAGGGTAATATATACAGTAAGTGATGGCATGAATGATTCTTCCAACTGGTGGTATGATGACAACTCTACCTGGCTGAGGTGTGGTGTGGGGTCTGATGTGGCAGGTGTTGGCCGAGAGTGTGTTGGATTCAGTTTAGAATTGCTTGACCCCACCACCCTTCCTGTCTGCAACTGGTTGGGGCTGGAGAACAGAAAGCACTGAAGGATCACCAGCCAAGGGCAGAATTCTGTCAGGTTAGACGCAGGGCTTACGGGCTCAGCTATCAGCCAGAGGGTGTAACGGTGCTGGAGCAGGAAGTCGACTCCAGAGGAGGGAGTGGCAGAGTGGACCCCCACTCTGCTCCTCCTGCCTGGTATACACATGCGTGCTGAGCAGAGGAAGCACCCTGTCTTTGCTACATTTTTATGAACTTCTCTGTAAGTCATTCATCAAAGGCCTTGAACTTGGAAGCTGTCATTTCAGAAAAGCTGCTGGAGCACCTCAAGCAGATGGCAGTGATTCAAGAGGAGATGGGTTCATGTTAATGAGCTTCTTATTTGGGAATAATTTTAGATTTCCAGAAAAGTTGCAAAGATAGCAGAGCATTCTTGTGTACCCCTCACTAAGTTTTCCCTATTGTTAATGTCTTATAGGGCTTTCCCTATGGCTCAGCTGGTAAAGAATCTACCTGCAATGCAGGAGACACTGGAGACGTGGATTCGATCCCTGGGTTGAGAAGATCCCCTGGAACAGGAAATGGCACCCCATTCCAGTATTCTTGCCTGGAAAATCCCATGGATGTCCATCCCTGGAAGGCTGGAAGTTCATGGGATTGCAGAGTCAGACACAACTAAAGTGACTTAACACAATATCTTGTGTGACCAGGGTACCTTGCTCAAAGCTGAGAATTTCAGCTTGGCATGCTGCTTGCTATTGACTAGACTGCAGACTTGATTTGTGTTTCACCAGTTTCCATTCGTGTCCTCTTTCTGTTCCTGATTCTATTCCAGGGTCCAAAGTACCACACTGTGTTTAGTTATCCCTCTCCCCAGTCTCTTCTGTTCTGTCACATTTTGTTGTTCTTTCCTTGACTTTCATGACCTTGGCAGTCCTGAGAAATACTGGCCAGGTACCCTGTGAAATGTCCAGGGGGCTCAATTCAAACAGGACATCTCAGACTAGAAGGGTTTTTGAACCTGGTGGCATCAGGTGACTATTTTTTTTTAAATCTATATTGAACTTGCTACAATATTGCCTCTGTTTTATGTTTTGGGTTTTTGGCCACAACGCACGTGAGATCTTAATTCCCCAACCAGGGATTGAACCCACATGCCCTCCATTGGAAGGTGACGTTTTAACCGCTGGACCACCAGGGGAGTCCCTCATGTGACTATTGATACCATCTCTATGTGTGAGCCTATTATGGTCCATTACAAGAAACCTGGTCAGCATCCTAGGGAAAGGAGACAAGGAAAGGCCACCATGGAAGAAATTTCAACAGGATGGGGCTGGCAGATGGCTAGTGGCTAGAGGAAATACAATGTCAAGTTCCAAACGTAATACTGGCTGACTCCCGTACCTGATATGCAGGGTCTGCTCATTACCTGTGCTTCTCTTTAATCCGGGTGTCCTGGCAGAACAGGACATATCACTTGGGAAGGAGAGCTGCTGCCCTGAAACTCCCACTCCAGCCCTGCCCCTTCCATCCCCCGACTCCCATGGGGCCCCGCATTCATCCACTAACACAGTTGGCCATCTCCCTTCACTTCAACCTGATTGAAAACAGCACGCCAATGGTAACAGGCACAGTAAAGTCTCCATAAACATCTTCATCAAGGGAAATTAATCCTTTGTTTGGAAGTATTCTTAAGAAAAAGAAACATCCAGACTTAACAGAATAAGCTATGGTTGCCAAGGGGAAGAATGGGAGAGACAGAGTTAGGGAGTTTAGGATGGACATGTACACACTGCTATATTTAAATGGATAACCAACAAGGATCTGCTGTATAGCACATGGAAATCTGCTCAATGCTGTGTGGCCACCTGGATGGGGGCGAGTTTGGGGGAGAATGGATACATGTGTACCTATAGCCTAGTCCCTTTGCTGTTCACCTGAAATTATCACAACATTGTTAATTGGCCATACCCCAATACAAAATTAAAAGTTTAATAAAAGAAAGAGAAACATGTTTGGTTCTTTCCAATCCCTTTCTCTCCCTCCCCTTTGTAGGGATTTCTATTACAGAACCTTAAACACAGCTGTGCTGCTATGCCAGAAAGTGGAGTGGCCACTTCAAGACCATGAGATGACAAGCCAACCCTCAATGTGGGGCAGAGCACAAAGACAGAAGAGACCCAGATGTGAACCAGTGGATGACCCCCTTCCCTGTGGACACATGTTAGAAACATAAGATCTATTTGTATAGAAACACACCCTACTCTCTTATGTGCTTTTATCCTTCAAGTTGTGAGCCCCCAGTATTCAACATAGGAACAGCAAAGTCCTAATAACCAAGTTTGTGAACCAAGTGGTTAGAACTCTAAAGATCCTGCATATTTGGAGTTTCTCCCTTCTGGCAGCTTTGGTGTACAAGCAGGTGGATGAGTGGAAAGTGGGTGGAAGGGCTAGGGCTGTGCAGATGGACATAAGGAGAAGCAGGCAGACGGGAGGCAGAGGATAAGCAGAAAGGTTGGATTGTATAGATGCTGAGCTCCATGACTGCAGGGAGCTCATTTGTCTTCAGGTTCACGGCTGTCACCCCAGCACCCTCCTCTCCCCTGCCCTGAATAGCCTCACCTACTCAAAGCCCCTTCACGTGGCTGCCCCGCCCCCATCTTGCCCAGGTCACCATCCACCCCTCTCCATCCTCCTCTGGCCCTCCCCCTTGAGGTTTTCCCAAGCTCTTTGTCATCTCCCCCAGTCAGCCTTTGTCATCCCATCTCTGGAGTTCACTCACCCTATCTCCTTTGCTTGGAATGCCCCTCTTCTCGCAATCTGTTGCTCTTTCAGGGCCTGAAACAAGCTCTCCCTCCTCCTTGAAGTCTTCCCAGATTGTACATCCAAATTTAATCTCTCATCCCTGCCCCCCATCAGTGTTCCCACAGCCTTGTGCTTGGGATAAAAGCCAGGATGGAGAAACACAGAAGCCAAGTAGGAGGAGAAGGTGTGTGGGCATGTGTGTGGCGGGGGGTAGGCGGGATGTAGAGCCATTCAGAGATTTACTGCCCAAGGAAATATCTATGTCACCACCTGTCTGCCCCAGGTGAGCGTGACAGGGGAAGATGCTATCACTTAGGAAGAATCATGGCTTGCTGGTTCCTATACTAGGCATTTTACATATGCTGATCATGTAATCCTCTTCACAACTCTATTAAATATGTACTGTTTTAGCCCCATTTTACAGATGAGAAGACTGAGGCTCAGAGGAATTAAGTGACTGAGCCAAAATCACATATCCAGAAAGCTGAAAAGCTGGGTTGGAGTTCAGATCTGGTTGGCCTCAAAAGGCCCCACCCCCATGGGCTCTAACTTGGTCACTCATGTCCACCCACCTGTCCCTCCTCCAGACCCACCCAGGGGGCACACAGGGACAGCCTCCTTCCCCTGCACGGTCACAGGGCCGACACGCGTGTGCTTGTCCTCCATCTCAGTTTATGAAGGAATTCTCTGGAAAGGGTGCTGCTGAGTTGTTACTAAAAGAGGACACAGTCAATGTCATGGCTAGAGTGCAGGGGATCATGGGAAGGGGGGAGGGATGGAAGGGGGGAGGGAGAGCTGCTACTCTCCTAGAGATCCTTGAGAGGGATCAAGGGATCCTCTAGGGAGAAGGAGAGAAAAGAGCTGCTGAGGGATGGAATTCCCAGCCCTGCCCTCCATGCACCCTGGTGCCAGACACCCCAGACGTGTAGGGTCACCCACAGGAGGAAACTATTCTGTAACAGGACACACACGGGAGCAGAGCAAATTCGGCTGGATAAATAAAGTGTTCCCCCATGTTTCATCTAGTTCGTTCTGCTTCCTGTTATGTGTGTTTCCCAAGAGAATCTGAGGGATAGGGGAACCAAGGGATAGAGGGGCTAAGAAGGAACAGAAATTCATTGGAGCAAGAAATTTACCAGTCTCTGGAAGAGCAGACAGATTCTGCCGTTCACTAATCATGTGGTGTGTGTCCCTGCTCTTCACCTCTTGGAGCCTCAGTTCTCCCATCTGTAAAATGGAGATAATAAGAATGAGAGGAGATAACATGCATGTTTGGGGAGGGGGGAGTTGGTCCTGTGCTTCACACCTTACATGCACTAAGTTACTTGTTTTTTTTTCCCTTAGTATGTGTTCTCACAATTTTTAGTCATATTTTCTTTGGGGTGTAAAGAAGTCACCTGTAATGCAGGAGACCTGGGTTCAATCCCTGGGTTGGGAAGAGCCCCTGGAGAAAGGCATGGCTACGCACTACAGTATTCTTGCCTAGAGAATCCCAGGGACAGAGGCTACAGCCCATGGGGTCGCAAAGAGGTGGACACAGCTGAGCAACAAACACTTCTACTTCCATTTCTGAGACTAGACTTTGAAACCCAAAGGCAGAGGTCGTTCTAAAGTTCGTGAAGGCTGCTTTCCCAGGACCTAGGACAGCACCTGACAAGGGGCAGGGAAAGATGAGAGCAGTGAATGAATGACGTTGGAGCTCCCTTTTACGTCTTGCTTCATCCAGGCCTAAGGCTGGGGTGTGCACCGGTGCCTGGGAGGGCAGAGAGCTGGAGGATGGTGGGTAAGGTCTGGATGCTGGTGGGGACCCGAGGACACTGAAAGTGTCTAATTCAGATTGTCCCTGCCAACCCTGCTTTCACCAGTTGGAGCAGCTCAAGAGAGCAAGTATATTTTTGAAGAACAGGTGTTGAGACAGAGAAGACTTCAAAGAATAAATGGTGATGGATGGAGGGGAAGTGGATGGAAGGGAAAGGATACTTTAGGATGGGGAGGGGCTGGTACAAGTTAGCTGAGACTAGGGCAGCACACCTAGAGTGCTGAAGGGAAGGGGAGAAATTCTCTGTGGTTGGCAAGCAGATGAGGGCAGTAGGCTGGGAGTGTGTTAGGAGAACCAGAGAGATTTGGCCTTTATCCTGGAGCTAGGTGCTGAAGAGCCAGGGAAATTTTTCACCCATGGGTAGAATCAGCGATATGGGGAAGGGGTAGGGAACAGTGGATCCTGATCATCCTGACTGTCATCCCCAGGCCTGCCTGTTACCATGGCAACCAATGGCGTGGAGTGTGGAGAGAGATCTTTCTGTTTCTATATGTATGAGTTCGACCCTGAGCATCTCAAGCTGAGTCTCAGACAAGCAGTGGGTCCATCTGCTTCCCTTAGAGTCCCCAGGTGAGGAAGCCGACTCAGCACTCCCAGCAAGTTCAAAGGCCTGGCTCATGACCCCAGGGCCTCTCCTGGTCCCCCTCTCTGTTCACCTGAGGGATGGCAGGGCTCAGGTGTGCATCTGACCAGCTTCCACCCCTTCCCAATCACGCTCTGAGGAGCAGGGAAATGGGAAGTGACAGCCAGTACCAGAAGTCACTAAGTCTCTGTCACCTCGATTTCCAAGACAGAGGGAGCTGGTGCTGAGCGAACGTGGCACTTCAGAGACACCTCTGCCCCTGCAGGAGCCACCTGAGCTCAGCTGGGGCCCAGCCCCCACCCCACCCCCCACCCCCCCCCCCCCGCCCCTGCCGCCCTGCCCCTCCCGCAGCCCCGCCTCCCCCCTCCCCGCCCCTGGACCCCTGCGTCCATCCGCAGCCCCAGCCCCGCCCCGGAGACACAGATCTGGCTCCTCCACACCCAGCCGCAAGTTCAGTTCAGTCGCTCAGCCGTGTCCGACTCTGCAACCCCACGCACTGCAGCATGCCAGGCCTCCCTGTCCATCACCAACTCCCAGAGCTTACTCAAACTCATGTCTGTTGAGTCGGTGATGCCATCCAACCATCTCATCCTCTGTTGTCCCCTTCTCCTCCCGCCTTCAATCTTTCCCAGAATCAGGGTCTTTTCCAATGAGTCAGTTCTTCCCATCAGCGGCAAGCTGTGGGCATAACTTTACCCATCACTAGGACCGCCTCCTCAAAAGAAAGGCCTTTCCTCTGTGCCTTTGAAAGAAAACTTCTGTGGGAGTTCCCTGGTAGCCTAGTGGTTAGAAGTCTGGGCTTTTGCTGCCATGGCCTGGGGTTCTCCATTCCCTGGTCAGGAAACTGAGATCTTGCAAACCCGCGTGGCATGGGCAAAAACAAAATAAAGATAACCTTTGAAAAGTTTGCTTATGATACCATCCCACAATTCTGGGGATGGTAATAATGATTATTACCTGTTATTATAATTAGGTAAAATAATGATTTTACCTAAAAATAATAATTATTCCCGTGAATAATTAATTACTCCATCTATGTTCAATGGTTTGGTCTTTTTTTATTTTTACCAACAGATTGAGGGGTTTCTGGCTACCAGGTCTTTCTCCAGACAACTCTGCTTTTTGAAACGATCTCTACAATGCCCTGTTTGTTACACGACAGACTTTGGAAGGAATCTTTTTCTGAGGGAAATATTGGAGGAAAAATAATCACCTCTTACATGCAGGCATTTACAGTCTCTAAAATGCAAATCTGGTCGAGCCACTCTCATCCTTAGGATCCTGCTAGGCTCTACAAGATCAGGCAAGAACCCCTTCACCAACTGCAGTCCTGACCCAGCCAAAAGCGCCATCCACAGTTTGCCAGCTTTTGCTCCAGACCTGACCCTCGGTCCCCGAATCAAGTTTTCTGACTCCCCCAGGTGCGGTTGCTGTCTGACAACAGAGTCGTGTCTGACTCTTTGCGACCCCATGAACTGCGGCACCCAGGCTTCCCTATGCTTTGCTATCTCCTGGAGTTTGCTCAGACTCATGCCCATTGAGTCAGCGATGCCATCCCCCATGCCATCCCCCATCGTCCCCTTCTCCTGCTGTCCTCAATCTTTCCCAGCATCAGGGCCTTTTCCACTGAGTCAGCTCTTCACATCAGGCGGCCAAAGTACTGGAGCTTCAGCACCGTCCTTCCAGTGAACACTCAGGGTTGATTATACATGCGTGCATGTGCAAACACAGATATGTGCAAGCATGCACACTTGCACACAGGAACACAAAAGTGCACTGCAACCCATGCACATGAGAGTGCATGCACACACATGCTCACACAAACACACGGATGCTTTTGTGCACATGTTTGTTTTCATCTTAATATTGATGAAGTGAAAGTGAAAGTGTTAGTTGCTCAGTCATTTCCGACTTTTTGTGACCCCGGGACTATAGCCCGACAGGCTCTTCTGACCATGGAATTCTCCAGGCAAGAATACTGGAGAGGATAGCCATTTCCTTCTCCAGGGGATCTTCTCCACCCAGGACTCAAACCTGGGTTTCCACAAAACCTAGGTTTTGTTTGCAGGCAGATTCTTTACCTCTGAGCCACCAAGGAAGCCACTTGTTTCTTTCCATGGTGTCTTTGGGCCTTCTGTACTGGACTCTCCCTCCTCACTGTCAGCTCCTGGCCCTGGGGCAGTAGGGAGGGCAGCACCAAGTGAGATACGGTTGAACACACTAGGTGGTCCAGAGGTACAGCCCTTGGACCTTCTGCAGGACCATGAATGGGTCCCCACCCCTTCCTGAGGCTCTGTCCCCTACAAGGACGTTGGGAGGGGCCCATGTGGACCAGGTAGTCTCCAGGGGCGGGGGAGCTAGGAGACCCATCCAGAATTCCCACTGCAGCCAGCACGGTTGGTCGGCGCAGCCACCCAACCCAGCTTATTTACGATGCTTTTAACTCCAAGCAGGCCCATTTCCGAAGTCCTCTCCGAGGTATAAATTATCTTAAAGGGCTGATTTGTATCACTGTGGTTGGACAATGCTTAACCAGAAAGCACTCCGGCCTTTCAGCAGTTTCAATCCAGGGAGAGCTATGGATTTTTTTTTCACCCTAATTGAGCACTTCAGAAAGGGAGGGTGTTGAAAAACCTTCAATAGGTTGCATTTTTAGGGAAAGCAATTTTGACTTATTAGGCGCTGTTGGCTTCAGAAATATGCTCACTAATGACTTCTATTTAAATATTTCCCTCCAGCTGAGACTTAAAAAAAGTACTGTGTTAATGGATTTGACATCCCCTAAACGAGTATTTTCCCACCTCGGCCTCTGAACTTCCTTGGTCAGATCTTCTCAAACAGTCAAGAGGTCCCAAGCAGGCTGTGTTCAGAAAACCCCTGTCAGAATTAGCTATAGAAAGGATAATTTTCCCTTTTCTACTGTAGGGACAACAGTGATCTGCTAGGTGTAAGCCCAAACTTAAATGGAATCACTGGTTTCTCAGTCTTTCACTGGTGAGCCAACACTTATAGAATTAGAATTAAACCTAAAGCATCTGATCTTCCACAAAGGGCCCACCCTACCCACATGTGCCACCATAATACCCACCCTGCTCCCTTTTGAACTCCAGGCAGAAAATTCTAGGTGAGTGCATAGCCTGGGCCGGCATGCAGAACCTGACATCCAGAAGGGTTGTGTCTGCTTTTAAGGCTCTGCTGTGGCCGTCTTGAAATTCCTTTTTTTTAAAAGAAAGATTTATATATGTATATAACTTTATTTATTGTTGGCTGTACCAGGTCTTCATTGCTGCATGCACGGTGCGACAAGTGGGGGGCTACTCTCTGGTTGGGGTGTGTGAGCATCTCACTTTGGTGTTTTCTCTTGTTTCAGAGCCCGGGCTCTAGAGCACAGGCTCAGTAGTTGTAGGGCACGAGCTTAGTTGCCACAAGAAATGTGGATTCCTCCCAGACCAGGAACCGAATCCGTGTCCCCTGCATCGGCAAGCAGACTGTCACCCACTGGACCACCAGGGAAGTCCTGTCTTGAAATCCTTCACAATTTTTGATCAAGGAGCGCCCTATTCTCATTTCGTACTGGGCTCTGCAAATTGTGTATAGGATCATGCCTAGATTCATCATCCTCTCCCACTCCTCCCTACATTTCCTTGTATAGCTGTTTCCTCTGCCTGAGGCATCAGCCTTCAGCCCAGCCCTGCCTGCTCCTTGTCCATGAAATTAACCCTGAGGAAGTGCCTTGGACAGCAGAGACAGCACAGCCTAGTAGCTGCACAAAGGCAGAGAACAGAGTGCCAGTCTCAGCTCCACCACTTCTGAGTTACATGATCTTGGGCAAGCAACTTAGCTTCTCTGAGTTTGAGTTTTCCCTCTGAAAGAATGGGATTACCATTGTCCCAACTTCTTAGGTTGCTGTGAGAACTAACTTTGAGATAATCATGGAGCATTTAGAAGAGTGTCTGGCACAGTGTTCACCACCGTTACCAGTCCCTTCATCAGTGTGATTGAATTTTGATTCTCTCACGAAGCCCTCCTTGGCTGGCCTGACTCCTTCATCTAGAGTGAGACATGCCCTGTCCCAGCTCCTGTAGCCTCCTCTCTTCCGTAGGACCAGCAGGCCACTAAATCACCATTTGTCAGTATGATTACAAACACTTTTGTTTGCAAGCATCAGGAACTCACTCAAACTAGTTTAGGCAAAAAGACAGGCTAGTTATAAGTATATGAGGGACAAGAATATAGCTGAGCCTCAGGAAGACCTGGAATATAAACTTGAAAATGCAACAAGTACCCACTTTTCCCATTTTACTCTTGCTTTTATCTCAGGATTGGCCTCTTTCTCTCTCTCTGTCCTTCTCTGTCTCTCCATCTCTCTGCAAACCAGCATCTTTCTCAACTTAGCCACAAGATAGAAAAGTATTACCTGACAGCATCTAAATTGTCCGTATGGTTCTAGCCACCTGAAAGCTGGACCGTTACTGGTTCGGTTTCACAGTTCTGCAGACAGAGCCCCAACTGGCCCCTCCAAGGTCAAGCTCATCAATGGAGCCCAAACTACAAGATGATTTTACACTCCAGAGTGGCTTAATCTCTCCACACCTGCCTACCACACATATCTATCTTTCCCTAAAGGCCACATGCTTCTCAGCTTTGCTTCTTCCAGTCTGGTGCCCGGACCCTAAATTGTTGTTGAATAAAGGAAGGTGTAATGAGATCAGAGGATGATATGGTTGGATGGCATTACCAATTCAATGGACATAAATTTGGGCAAACTCTGGGAGATGATGAGGGGCAGGGAAGCTGCAGTCCATGGTGTGGAGAAGAGTTGAACAGGACTTGGGGACCAAATAACAACAAAAAAGGAGGGTGTAAATGGTAGTGGAGAGGCTTACATTTCCAACCCCAAACACTGATACCGAGCAGGGACCTATGGGGCTCCACAAAGCCTTCCTGTGTCCCCCATTTCTTTGATTACAGGAAACAGCCTTCATTCAGCTTCCATGACCTCCCCTGAGGTCCAGTGGGCAGATTCAAGCAGTTGTTAATTAGGGAAGGGAGGGGATGCAAAACCAGGGAGAAACAGTCAAGAGCAGCCTTGAGGCAGGATCGAATTTCCCTATCAGTGGATACACACAACAATAATTTTGAGCTATTTTTCAGAGATTGAAACCCCCTCCAGGTGGGAGAAGTTAAAGATTAATGATGGTAGGCTGCCCACAAGCAGATAGACCTCAGACCAGTTGGACCTGAAGTTTGTTAACGCTAACTCCTACTGACCTCACCACTAACCCATCAGTAGAATGTCCATGAGCTGATCGCACCCTTTTTGAACAATTACTGTAAAACTTCTCACTGCACATGGTTTTGAGGGCATCAGTCTACTGTGGTCCCCTCTGCCTGGCAAAGTAATAAAGTGATCCTCTTCTGCTTCACCCAAAACTCTGTCTCCAAGATTCGATTCAGCACCAGTGTACAGAGAAGCTGAGCTTTCGGCATCAACACCACCACACACCACACACTCTCACAGTTGTTCTGTCCCTTACAGGGACTTAGCAAATGAGCCTGTCCCGGAACCAAAAGCATCCCAGGCAGGCTATTCATCCGAGGGGTACTAGAGAGTCCACCCCCTCCCAGCCCCATATATCCAGGGAGGCTTGCCTGGTTCCCCAGTGTGCATTCAGAGCAACTTCTCTCCTTTGCACCTGAAACAAAGCAGGGCTCGGTCTTCTTGACTATGTAGTGTGCAGCATCAGGATTTAAGTTGATTTCTGCATGAGGGAACCTGCTCGCTCAACAGATTCTATATTCTCAGAAATTATTAAAGGAGCAGAATTAAATTCACAAGGGTCAGAGGTCAGGAACATAGGAAACAAGGCAATCCCAGCAGAACCTACACTAATTGTCGCAGTCGGATATGCTGGAAGAGCAGAAATGCTGCTGAATTATTTACTTGGGTCCTACTATCAAAGCAAATAACAGAGAATCTGCTTCACGCCAGTGAGTCCATGAGCTCAGGGCATGGTGGTCAGCAAATCTCCGCACCTAAGGTGTCTCTGAATCAGGCACCTCCGGACTCTTACTGACCCCTCTCTGCCTGGTGAGGATGCAAAGGAGAGGAAAGACCATGCCTGAGCAGGATACCCCAGACTGAGCAAAGGCGACACACTGGCGGGTGAATTCACGGCTTTCAGAACATAAAATGTATGTTGTATCTATGAATCCAGTTTCATGCTCCTCTTCCTGGAGCCCCGTTTCAAAGAACAGTATCAGAAGGGAATGCCTTCTCCTCTGGTCTGGTTTCCTCATGGAAGGCTTTTCTAAAACTCCCACCTGGTCTGTCTCTGTCTCTTCGTCCTCTTGGGAGTGAGCTCCCCCCTGGAGGTAGGACTGCAGTTCTCCCCCCTGCAGGGGGATGGCTTGCCTCAGTCCAGCCAGCAGACCGGAAGTCACACCCTTCAGCCTGGCTGATAGAGGAGAGACAGAAGACTTATGGGCCTCCATCTTTTTTCGTTGTTCAAAACCCGGGTGGGGAACGGTGGTACCAGTTCTTACAGGGGGCTGGAGTCTCCAGTGTTTGTTGTCAGGTCACCCTTGGAAGTCAATAAACCATTTGGCCTGCGACACAACCTTCCTGACCACTCCAGAACTGTTAAGAGATGCCGCACAACTGTAAAAGCGAACAAATCAACAGACAAACCCATTTGGCTGATCTAAGCTTCTAGAAATCACCAAGGTCAAAATGCCCTGCCCATACACCCAAGTTCGAGGTCATAGCAGACTCTGACTGCCCCAGATCCATTCTATGTGTGTATTTGGCTTTCTGAATTCCAATCTCTTTTAATATTCATTTTTATTTATTTATTTGGCTGCTTTGGGTCTTAGCTGCAGCATGTGAGATCTTTAGTTGCAACATGCGAACTCTCAATTGCTGCGTGTGTTGATCTCAGTGCCCTGACCAGGGATTAAACCCAGGTCTCCTGCATTAGGAGTGCAGGGTCTTACCCACTGGACCACCAGGAACGTGCCTAAATTCCATTCTCTTAAACAATAACTCCCCACTGCGCCAAAGACTGAGGATCTTTGAAGGGGCCTCCGATAAATGGTACCCTCCCACATTTTGAACAAGAGGGAAAAAAAAAAATGAGAGATGGAGCCAGGGACTTCCCCGGCAGTTCAGTGGTTAAGATTTCCCCTTCCATTGCAGAGGGTATGGGGTTCAATCCCTGGTTGGAGAGCTAAGATCCCACATGACTCAAGGTCAAAAACCAGAACATAAAACAACAGGCAATATTGTAACAAATTCAATAAAGACTTTAAAAAATGATCCACATCAAAAAAAGACTCTTAAAAAAATCGTGTTAAAAAAAGACAAAGAGCCCAAATATCAGGTTTACTATTGCTAAAGATAAAATGGAAAGTGGCTTTAGGCGTATTATGCAAGAGGCTTGCTGGTATTAAACTCCCAAATCTGGCAGCTGTGTTCACTCAGACTCGGGCAGTGTCAGACGAGAGCCGGCTTCCCACACACGGAGGGTCCCACTCGAGGGAGGCTCAGGACTTCAAGGAGCAGAGGAGAGCTTTTTTTTAAAAAAAAAAAAAAAAGAAGAAAGAAAGAAAGAAATAGACTTTAGGGCTTCCCTAGTGACTCAATGGTAAAGAATCCGCCTGCCAGTGCAGGAGACACAAGTTCAACCCCTGATATAGGAAGATCCCACGTGTCATGGAGCAACTAAGCCCATGCTCCTAACTACTGAACCTGTGCCCTAGAGCCCAGGAGCCACGACTGCTGAGGCCCGTGTGCCCTAGAGCCCATGCGCCACAAAAAAACGTCGTGAGAAGCCTGCTCGCCACAACTAGAGAAAGCCCGCACAAAGCAATGACAGCACAGTCAAATACATGAATAAAATCATTTTTAAAATAGACTTGAATTTTTAGAGGAGTCTTAGGTTCACAGCATAACCGCACAGAAGGCGGAGGGAGTTTCCTTCTACCCGCTGCCCACTCCATGCACAGGACCTCCCCCATTAACACCGGGCCCTGCCAGAGTGGAACGATCTTTACAGCCCAGGAACCTGCACCAACACATCACCCTCTCGCAGAGTCTACAGCTCACCTTGGGATTCACTCTTGGCGTTGGACATTCTGTGGGTTTGGACAAATGTGTAATGACATGTTCCCACCATTATAGTATCACAAGAGTAGCTTCACTGCCCTAAAAAACCCTGTGCCTCACTTACTCTTTCCTTTCCCCCAACCCCTGGCAGCTGCTGATCTTTTTTTACTGTCTTCATAGTAAACAAGCCCCTTTTGGAATGCCAGATAGTTGAACTCATACAGAATGTAGCCTTTTCAGATTGGCCTCTTTCACTTAGTCATATTCATTTAAGTTTCCTCTGTGTCTTTTCACGGCTTGAAAGCTCATTTCTTTTTTTTTTTTTTTTCCCTGTCTGTGTAAACTGCTTTTTAAACACTTGAGGTATCTAATCAGCATATGACACTATATTAGGGACTTCCCTGGTGATTCAGTGCTTAAAACTTTCGCCTTCCAATGCAGGCGGTGTGGGTTTGATTCCTGGTGGAGGAGCTAAGATCCCATATGCTTCCCAGCCAAAAACCAAATCATGAAACAGAAGCAATATTGTAACAAATTCAATAAAGACTTAAAAAAATGGTCCACATCAAAAAAAAACTTAAAAAAAAATTATATTAGTTTCAGGCGTGCAACATACTGATTTCAGTTCAGTTCAGTTCAGTTCAGCCGCTCAGTCGTGTCAGACTCTTTGTGACCCCATGAACCACAGCACGCCAGGCCTCCCTGTCCATCATCAACTCCTAGAGTCCACCCAAACCCATGTCCACCGAGTCGGTGATGCCATCCAGCCATCTCATCCTCTGTCGTCCCCTTCTCCTCCTGCTCCTAATCCTTCCCAGCATTAGGATCTTTTCCAGTGAGTCAACTCTTCGCATGAGGTGGCCAAAGTATTGGAGTTTCAGCTTCAACATCAGTCCTTCCAATGAACACCAGGACTGATCTCCTTTAGGATGGACTGGTTGGATCTCCTTGCAGTCCAAGGGAGTCTCTCAAGAGTCTTCTCCAACACCACAGTTCAAGAGCATCAATTCTTCCGCCCTCAGCTTTCTTCACCGTCTCTTTACAGCATCGGACCTTGCTTCTATCACCAGTCACATCCACAACTGGGTATTGCTTTTGCTTTGGCTCCATCCCTTCATTCTTTCTGGAATTATTTCTCCACTGATTTCCTGTATTATATTGGGCACCTACCAACCTGGGGAGTCCATCTTTCAGTGTCCTATCTTTTTGCCCTTTTATACTGTTCATGGGGTTCTCAAGGCAAGAATACTGAAGTGGTTTGCCATTCCCTTCTCCAGTGGACCACAATCTGTCAGACTTCTCCACCATGACCCAACCGTCTTGGGTGGCCCCACACAGCATGGTTTAGTTTCACTGAGTTAGACAAGGCTGTGGTCCATGTGATCAGATTGGCTAGTTTTCTGCTTTTATGGTTTCAATGTGTCTGCCCTCTGATGCCCTCTTGCAACACCTACTGTCTTGGTAATTGTATATCTGTATATTGTTTAATTGCATATATTGTAAAATGACTACCACAAAAAGTCTAGTTAACATTCTTCACTACACGTACATAGAATACATAGTTACAACCATTTTTTCTGGTTATGAGAGCTTTTAAGATCTACTCCCTTAGCTACTTTTTAATATGCAATACACTATTATTCCCTTGTAGCTCAGTGGTAAAGAATCTGCCTGCATTGCAGGAGACTGCCTGGAGAAAGGAAGATCCCCTGGAGAAGGAAATGGCAACCCACTCCAATATTCTTGCCTGGGAAATCCCATGGACAGAGGATCCTGGCAGGTTACAGTCCATGGGGTCACAAAGATTCAGACACAACTGAGCACACACTTACACACATAAATAACTACAGTGACTGTGCTGTATGTTACTTCATTTCTTTTTTGGCCCTCAATAATTTTCCACTGTACAGATGTACTATAGTTGATTTATCCATTCACCTACTGAAGGACATCTTGGTTGCTTCTAAGTTTGGGCAATTTAGAATAAAGCTGCTATAAACATCCATGCACAGGTTTCTGTGTGGGTATAAGTTTTTGGCTCCTTTGGGTAAATACCAAGGAGCACAATGTTAGTTCATATGTTGAGTATTTCTAGTTTTTGTAAGAAACCACCAAACTGTCTTTCAAGGTGGGCGGCACCATTTTGCATTCCTTCCAGCAATCAATGACAGTTTCTGTTGTTCCACATCCTCACTGGTATTTGGTATCATATATGTTCTGAATTTGGGCCATTATAATCAGAGGAGAGCTTTTGCCCTTTGGAATCCCACTTGACCCCAAGAGTCCGTTTAAAGCCAAGCAGATTGCCTAGTTACTCTTTCCCAGTTCACCCACCAGATGAGTTAGTGTGTGAAAAGATAGAGAAAGGTTTCAAGTGCTCGGGGAAATGTGCTTTTCTTGATAGCATTTATCCCAATAATTCTTCCTTTTATCTGTCTTCCTGTCTGCCTTGCACATATTAGATCCTCAATAAACTAATGAATAATCATTACGTGAGCGAATGAATGAAAGGGACCACATTCGTCTTCTTTTCTGTTGCATCTGAAACTTTGGGCAGGGAGACTGACACAAAGATTTGTTGAATCAATGAATTAACAAAGCAATACATGAATGAATCAGTGAAGGGTGACATGGTATATATTGTTGGGCTCATCACTGTGTCCTTTGTTCCTAGCCAAGTGCCTGATACCTGCCAGGGACTCGGTAAAGTATCTAAGTGAACAAATATGTGAGTGAATGAAGGTATAAATGAGTGAATGAATGAATGAATAGATAGCTATGGTGCGCAGAGAGGGAGGTTAGGGTCCCACCTGTCCAGCAGTGGTCAGTGCTAACTCAAGAGTCAGAGCCGCACACTAACAGCAAGTCCAGAGGCAGGGAGCATTAGATTTCTGAAAATGTTGAAGGAATTGGAGATGTGACAGTCTGTCTTCAAATGTCTTTAAACATCTGCCAGGCTGTCATGGGAGGAGGAGGCAGACATACTCTGGGATCCCCAAGGAACCAGTGGAGGAAGTTTTAATAAGGCAGATTTTGGAACAATTTAAAAATGAAAAGAACCTACATGCTTTGTGCACCAATCATGTACAAGGCATCTGCAAGTGATTTAGCCTGTGTTCAGTTGCATTTCACATCTTCCTAAACCAGGCATGGTTTCCCCACACTCAGACATAAGAGACAATGTGGCGAAGAAGATGTGGCTCGCTCAAAGTCACGCAGTTATAACAGAATAAACCAGTATGCAAACTCAGGACCAGCTGATTCCATAGCCTACACTGCTTAGAGTAGACCCTTTCCCCCCACAAAAAAAGCATAAGTAGCCTTGTCGGATAGTGAGCTCCCCGTCACTGGAGGTAGTCAAGTAGAGACATGGTCACTCACTTGGTTAAGCCAAGAGAGACTACGCAAAAGAGCTGGAAGGACAGACTGAGCTAGAGTCTCTAGTTTTCTGGCTGTGGGTTTGCCCACTCTTATGCTGAGCCCAATATCATAATAGGTTTTGAGACAGTGGTTTTGGTCTAGCAGACTTACTTCAAAGGTAATCTACCTGTCCTCTAAGCTACATCGAAGAGGCTTATAGCACTCACCTGACATTAAGTGTTAGAATGGCAAGTAGATTTTATTTTATGTTTCAGTTTGATTCAATTGGTAGTGGCTGCCTGGAGTGCTGTTCTATTATAAAGCTTTGTTTAGCTTCTGTGGGAACGGTGTTTTGACTGATGAGTGATGTCTGTCTTGGGTACGGGACAGTAGCTGGCACACATTTGCCACATCTATGCCATCCTTGCTCCAGGAGGTGCATTTTGACTCTGGAGAGCCCAAGTGGATAATAGAGGTAAAGCCACGTTCATCGAAGAAAATACCAAAGTACATCATCTTCGAGCCAGAAAAAGGATTAATTTTCAACATGAAGATTTGAAGCAGTCCAGATTCCAATTCCTAAGCATCACTCATTCTTGTTTTCTTGTGGGCCTGTCCTTTAATTAGGAGGTTCTGCAAACACTTCAAAGCCGAGCAGTTCCCTGGCCAGCCCAGCCCAGTGGCTGTCCCTGCCAGCTTCCCAGCCCTGCCAGCCACAGTTTCCCCTGAGCACCAGACTGGGTTTTGATCATGCAAATAGAAATGGATGTTTCCCACTGTGCAGTAAATAGCCTGTCTCCATGCTCAGCCTATATCTTTATCCCCAAAGCCAATTAAAGGCATGGCTACCTCCCCATGCAGAAATGGGGAAGCACCTCTGCTCATTCCCTTCTTGGATGTTGGGAGGATGCTCTGTTCCCCCATCCCAGTCTTATCTAGGCCTCCAGAAAATCTGAGCGCCTTCCTTGGACAAGGGACTTGAGGAATCTGTGACATCCCTGCCCGTCCATTGGGCACACACCTTTCTATAGGTGCTGCAGCATTTAAAAAGTGGGGGTGGAGGGGCTTCCCTGGTGGTCCAGTGGTTGGGAATCCACCTGCCAATGCAGCGGACATGGTTCAGTCCCTGGGTGGGGAAGATCCCACATGCCTTGTGGCAACTAAACCAGTGCTCCACAACTTCTGAGCCAGAGCTCTAAAGCCCACAAGTCACAACTACTGATTCCATGCACCCCAACTAAGAAGTCTGTGAGCCTACAGTCTGTGGTCCACAACTAGAGAAGCCACTAAAATGAGAAGCCCACACACCACCATCAAGAGTAGCCCTGCTCACTGCAACCAGAGAAAACCACACAGAGCAATGAAGACTCAACACAGCCCAAACAAATTCATATATTTTTTTTAAAAGGTGGGAGTGGAGCCTGATAGTTTGGGGTTTGGCTCCAAATCTTGATTGTATCATGTACTTGCTATGTTCCTTTGGGCAAGTCACTCAACCTCTCTGGACTTCACTTTCCTCATCTCTTGAAATGGGAATAATGCTTTCCTCAGGAGGTTTTCCCTCCCTTATTCATTCCACTGTCAATTATGAATACCCATCACAGGCATCTGTGCCTTGCCACTGCCATGGTTTACATTCAGGTATCAGCAGCTCTGCCCTGTCTAGGAGTTGTGCTTGGTTAGGCAGAAATTATTATTTTTAAAAGCCAGAGAAGCTGCTGTTTGAATTTGCCAACTTCTCTGTGAAGGGACGTGAAGTCATCTTGGAGCAGATTTGCTCTTTCCTGGGAAGAATCCCTGAAGGAGGCTCCCTTAGTCATGGAACAAGGGCCAGTATGGTGCAAATAATCCTAGAATAGAACAAAGGGGTCTTTTCGAAGTTTGACCAAGGCTGCACCTCCCAGTATTCCAGAGCTGGTGACTGGGAGGAAAGTGGGTACATCAGGGGCTTCTTGGGGAAAATATTTCAAGAGCCCGACTTCTTCCTCACATCTGAAGTTCAGTGATACAGTCCGAGAGGGGCTTGATTCAGTCTGCAAGCAGAAAGGGACATCAAAGCTTCAGAGGTCACTTCGAGGTAAAGCCATAAGCTGGGCTTGACCTCAGAGGCCCAGGTCTGTCTGACCCAGATGGTGGCCGTGACTTGAAGCCCTTCTTCCCAGAGGATGTGCTCTGGGGGAAATCTTGGAGCTGGAGAGTGAAAACTAGGACGGTAATCCTCAGAAACTGAGGAAGAATTGCCGCAGCCTGCAGAGAATGTAGACCTGCTCTGTTCAATACAGTGGCCACTAGCTTCATGTGGTGATTGAAGATTAAAATTAAATTAATTAAATGGAAATAAAATTGAATCTGATTCCTCAGTTGTATGTAGCCACATTTCAAGGGGTGAGTTGCCACATGTGGTTAGCAGTTACATTAGCTAGTGCAGAATTGTAGACTGTCTCCATGACTGCAAAAACATTCCCTCAGGGACTTCCCTGGTGGTCCAGAGGCTAAGGCTCTATGCTGCCAATGCAGAGGACCTGGGTTTGATTCCTGGTTGGGGAATTAGATCCACATGTTGCAACTAAAAGTTTGCATGTCACAACTAAAGGTTTGCATGCCGCAACAAAGAGCGAATGTGCTACAACTGAGACCCGGCACAGTCAAATAAATAATTTTTTTTTAAGTTCCCTTGAAGACAGAAAGAAAGAAAAGAAAGTGTTAGTCGCTCAGTTGTGTCCAACTCTTTGTGATCCCATGGTCTGTAGCCCAACAGTCTCCTCTGTCCATGGAATTCTCAAGGCAAGAATACTAGAGTGGGTTGCCATTCCCTTTCCAGAGGATCTTCCCAACCCAGGGATCTAACCCAGGTATCCTACAGTTCAGGAAGATTCTTTACCACCTGGGTAAAGAAGCCAAAAATTTCCCTTGGATGGAGCTAATTTACAGAAGGATTTTTCAGCATCATCATTACTGACATTCGGGCTGATGGATCACTCTTGGTTGTATGGGGCTGTCATCTCATGCATTGTGGGATGTTTAGCAGCATCTCTGGCCTCCACTGTTTAGATGCTAAAGAAACCTACCCCCAGGGTGACAACCAAATTATCTCCAGACATTGGTCTTTGGATGGTGGCAATGGTGGTGATAAAACCGTCCCCATTTGAGACCCACTGGCCCAGATCATGTAGGCCATCATGGGCATCGCCTAAGGGGTGGGAAAGGGGCACAAAGACACAACTGGGCTGGACCAGCTTCTTTCAGGCTGAGATAGAAGAGCAGAGAACACAGCTGGCCCCATTAGCATGGACTGGACAAGTGTTCAGAGTTCTTGGACAGTAGGAAGGATGGAAAGAGATGGAGAGGGTTGGCGTGGAGGCCATAACGATCACCTGGGTCACAGAAGTTACATCTGCATCACTGTCGATGTCTCCTGCATGGCCTCCCAGCCTCCTGCTCCCTCCCCTATGATCAACCCTACCTGCTGACTGCTGGAGTGATGGGAGTGCAGAAAAACCCTCGAATGTTATTTCCCTTTTTTAAGTGCAAAGAGTAGTTTCTCATTGCTCTTAAATTCGAGACACTTTGGCCTGGCACCCAGATCCCTCTTGGCCTGAACATCTTTTCCCCTGAACTTTTTCAGATTTATATCACACTACCTCTGAATTTCCCATGGGCCTCACTGGTCTCTGCCCAAGTGGTGCCCTTTCACACTTCAGTAAGTTAGCACCTACTGGTCCCTGTCTCTGTGCCCTCTCTCTGTCTCTCCCTCTTTCCTGTGTCAGGGATCCCTGAGACTATCTACCTTCTCACTGATTCACTGAAAAAACGCTTGCAACTCAGGGTATAGTTGTCTTCCTGGCTATTTATTTTTGTTTATTATCATGAAAAGATGCACAGGAACAACGAGGGAGAAAGATATCAAATGGTCTGGCTTCCTCTGCTCTCCCTCCCATGAGGGACCACAGTGAACAGGTTCCTTCTCCAGCAGCATCAGTGCAGGCACACGTGTGTAATGTTTCTGCCCAGGGAAGCCTGTTTGAGACTCCGATTTCAGTGTTTTTATTAGGAGCTGATCACATGGGCATTCTTAGTCAAGAAACTACCAAAACATCAGACTCCCAGAAGGAAAGCAAGGGTTCCATCTAAAACATGCTATTTGCAGTGTTTAGTCACAACCAAGCAGCTTTGTCAGTTAAGGAATATTTCAAGAGCCAAGTTCCCTGACACCAACTAAGGACCAACCTTGCAAGCAAACTCTTCTAAAGAGAGCAGCAACTTCTCTGTATTCCTTCTTTGCTACAGATTTCTTTTCCCAGGTCACACTCTGTAAATCCTTTCCTGTCTCCCTGGTGAAGCTAGTTCAAGGTCTCTGGGTCTCGGTGGCTTCCTTGTATCATATAAGAAACCATAGGGGTTTTGTGATGGCCTGTGAATTTCCCCTCCAGACTTTGGGCAGGTTGAAGGCAGGGCCATCACAGGGTCCAGTACCCAGTAAAGACTTGATATCTGTTTGCTGAATAAATAGATGATTGGAAAGCATTAATGTGCTAGAGACCTAGGATGCAGAAGATACGGACCAGAAAATACATGGTTCCTGCTCCCCGGGGAGTAGGTGAGGAATGCCCAGGCCCAGTGAGATGAAGCAGGTGAGCAGTGAGCCAGACAGAACTCACATCTTGGCCCCCCACTCATCCCACAGCTAGACCCAGTGGTCCACCAGCCAGGAGAGCCTGCAGGGCAGCTGCAGCTGAGATTACATCCCTGAATTTATATCTCTGCTGCCAACCAAGGATATTACACCTTTCCCAAGTGGCAGCTCACTGGCTGGGAACATCATGTTAGGAGCAGCAAGATCCCGCCTAGACATCTGGCAGAGCAGTTTGAGGCACCCAAGTGGCCCAGGTAAGGGAAGGAGGCATCACTGGCTAGAGAATAATACTAAGCATCCCTTTAAGAGGAGGGCACTAGTAGAATGCTCCTGGGGATGGAGGAGGCAAAGGAGGGGCTGCCCTCAAAGTTCCAGGGCCCTTTAGTTGGAAAAGGCAGCCCACATGCCCTCCCTGGACTTTGGAGTCCAGGCGACCTCGGCTGGAATTCCAGCCCTATCATTTCCTATGAGATCTGGCAGGTGCCTTAGATTCCTTGAGCCTCAGTTGCCTCATCTGTAACATGGGAAGAATATTTCCTTCCTGAGGCTGATGTACGCATTCAATGACGCAAACAGCTCAGTGTAGTCCCCACCCAGTGCCCAGAAAGTGAAACTGACTGTGAGTGCCATCCTCACTGGCTCTGTACAATTATTGTCAGCCTGTGGGGCTCAGTTTGCTGTGCCCCTTCCACTGAGGAGCAGACTAGCCCCTCCTTTGAGTCTCAGACCCTCCCCACCTTGGCCCATCCTTTGGGTGGTGGCACCAGCTGCCACAAGGGTATTTGGACCCAGAGCTCACCCTAACACCTCTTGCCAAAATGAAAAGAAAGAAAAAAAAAACAGCCCTGGAGACTTTGGGGGTAACCATGGCAACTGCCTCCTGAGTAGGATCACTGTTACTTTCTCAGAAAGTTCTCTTTTCCATCAGCTTTCGGATACTCTGAAGTTCACTGAATTTTTAAGTGTGGTTTTGTTATATCTCAGAGCTAAATGTTTTTGTGGCAGAAACCCTTCCCCAATCAAGTAATGCAAGTCGACAGGAAAGAAGCTAGAAACTGGTTTCAGTGACAACTTTTCCCCCCCAAGATGCTCACAACCAGTGAATGTGATAATCAGGGCAAGATGATCTGGCAGTCTTGTTGATGACCAGTTTTATTTCTCCAGGTCTCCTTCAAGGTGCTCCATCCATCAGAGGGAGAGGGAGACTATGGGATCCTCAGGGCAGGGACCCTGTGGATTCAGGTCTGTGGCTGAGCTCCTGGGCGCCGAGCTGGGATAAATGATGGAGAAGTTCAATGTTCCAGTGATGGAACTGTATGTGAGACTTTTCACCTTGTGGGTCCCAGGTTCCTCATTGTAAAGGGGGTCCATGATACCAAGCTACCAGCCCAGCTATTGTGTGGCATCTAATAAGTGCTCTATAACTGAATAGATGGATGAATGGATGAATGGATGAACAAATGAACCATCTACCTAATTAATTCCTTGCTGTGTCTCTTGCAAGTCTCAAATGAAGGAATGATTATGGAAGTTCATTATAAGCTGTAAAGTGCTCTTAAGTGCATGGATTGCGGTTATTGTGGTTAATAATTAAAACACCACCTACTCGGTCTGCCGAACTACCTCCTGCCCATCCTGCTCAGCTCAGGTTGGCTTCTTCATGCCCTGTCTCAAAAGTCTTCACTCCTCCTGGACTTCCCTGGTGGCCCAATGGTTAAGGCTCCGCGCTTTCAATGCAAGGGTCATGGGTTCTATCCCTGGTCTGGCAACTAAGATCCCACATGCTGCATGGCCAAAAAAAACGAAAAGAAATCTTCACTCCTCCTGGAGGAAAGCGTGATCTTGACTATGAAGACCCCACAGTTTGGTTTCACTCTGACTTCTCAGGTAAATCCCTTTGTGTCCTTCTGTAAGGGTTCAGAAAGAAAGCCTCTTCTTTCCCAGGAGGGTGAAGGAGGGACTGTGAATGTTAAA
Source organism: Antilocapra americana (assembly GCA_007570785.1). Taxonomy (NCBI): domain Eukaryota; kingdom Metazoa; phylum Chordata; class Mammalia; order Artiodactyla; family Antilocapridae; genus Antilocapra; species Antilocapra americana. Next base: position 28,888,623 of record ML664177.1, on the reverse strand, counting down.
GTCACAATGTCAGAACTCACTCCATCTTGATGCTCTCAAGGGAGAAAGAAAATCCTAGGGGGTCATTCAATGATGCAAACTGTTCCCAGGAAATGATCATGCTGCCCTTCACCCCCTCGAGCTTAGAACCTGCACAGATACTGAATGGCCCCCATTCCACAGCCCAGCATGTGGCCTGGTAAAGCTGAGCCCATTCCAAGGCATTTTCCGGTGCCCAGGACATGGCTGGGTGGCTGCCTGCAGAGCAGGGACGAAGAGTGAGTGGGGATGGCTAGAAGAATAATAGAACAAGCACTTGCCAAGGGCCTAGCAAGTTCCAGCTGCTAAGCTAGGCTCAGCATATGTGCTTAGTTGCTCAGTTATGTCTGACTCTGCGACCCTGTGGACTATAGCCACCAGGCTCCTCTGTCCACGGGATTCTCCAGGCAAGAATACTGGAGTAGGTTTCCAGTTCCTTCTCCAGGGGATCTTCCCAACCCAGGGATCAAACCTGGGTCTCCTGGATTGCAGGAGAACGCTTTACCATCCAAGTCACCAGGGAAGCCCCAGGCTCTGTGTGCCCTCTCCCTAATATAAATCCTGCCCAGCAGAGATGGTTGGGACATTTGACGGATGAGACCCAACAAAGGAAGGAGCCAGCTCCTGAACCTTAGCATCAGTCTCTCTCATACTCATTCCACCTGGCCCCAGCTGGTGGCTGCATCCCAAGATGCTGTGGTCCCATGTCTGGCTCTCTCTATCTCCAGAAAGCCCTGCTTACCCAGAGCCTAACCTTAGCAGAGCCTGAGGGAAGGATCTGCTTAAGGGAGAGTGGGGCTACCTGGGAGATAGAAAATCCTGAGGGCAGGGGAGCAGGGAAGGTCACCTGGAGGTGATGTCCACGGAGAAGAAAGCCTGGATCAGAATCCTGAAGGCCACTGCCTTTGAAGGGGCACTTTCTCTCTGCTGACCTCTAAGGACAGGCTATTTATACCCATACTATCAGTACTCTGGCCGGGCCAAAGCAGGCGCCCGATGAACACTGGCTTCATCCATGAGCGATGCCATCTTGAGGAGGGTTCATTGCAGCGACTCTGGCAAAGATGCCATTCCCTCTGTTATCCCGCTGATGTGAGTGTCTAAAATTAGCTGGTCGATACTGTAAATACTGCTGAAAGGTCAGGCCTCCCACAGCCCCCGGCAGGGAAATCTCAACACTGAGTGACTTTGACCAAGTGAGAAAGCACAGCTGTTTAAAATTGTGAAGCTGGTCTGGAAAGAGCTCAGGGCCGGATCATCTAAGATTGTTCCCTTCCTCACCCACTCAAGACCAATGTCACCTCATCCTGCTCGTTCCAAGGACAGCTCCCCGGTGCCATCCACCCAGCCCCAGCTCTGGCCTCACCATTTTCACTTGAAGAGTCACTCAGCATCCTTTCTCCCTGAGCTCCCAGGCCCTCCATCTACCCCTATACTGGCCTCAAGAGAAGCTGCCTAAAGAACAGACATTATCATCCTCCTCATCATTAGTTTAGCATTGACTAAAGGATTAGTATGTGCCAAGCCCAGGGCTTCCCTAGTGGCTCAGCTGGTAAAGAATCTGCCTGTAACATGGGAGACTTGGCTTCGATCCCTGGGTTGGGAAGATTCCAGGGAGAAGGGAATGGCTACCCACTCCAGTATTCTGACCTGGAGAATTCCATGGACTGTATAGTTCATGGGGTCACAGAGTTGGACCTGACTGAGCAATCATTTCACTGCAAGCCTAGGACCAAGCACTTTACATACATTAACTCACTTATGCCTGAGACCAACCCTGGAACAAAGCTACTATCATCCCCATTTTACAGATGGAGACTCCGAGGCTTAGAGCAGTGAGCGCATTGCTTCAGGGCCACGGCTATGAAGGTGCAGATCTAGGGCTCCAACTCAGATTTGTCTGCCTCTATTGTCCTCATTCTTGACTTTGACATCTTGCTGAGCAGCCAGAGATGGATGAGGCATGACTCCCTCCGGGAGCTCAGTATCTTAGGGGAGACAAACCTGCCCAGAGGGCACTTAGTAAACAGTGAGGTGGATGCAATGCAGAATGAACATGTAGTGCTGTCAGAGATGGTTCCTTTAACTGGCTGGGGCACTTGGAGAGGATTCGCTGCCTTGCTGAGGACCTGGTGGTGGAGCTGGCTGCTGGAGGGTAAACAGGGCGGAAGTGCATTTTATGCAGGAGGAACCGCATATGGGGGCCTTTGGTCCGCTCTGGCCTGGGTATTGGAAGAAGTGATAGGAATGGATCAAGAGCACCCCATGTGACTAATCATTTTCTCACACTGAACACATCCCAAGCTGAGCCCTGCCTGTGTCCCCGGAGGCAGCTCCTGCTCGGGCCGTCCCCTTCTCCAGGCGCTCAGCCCAGGCCTCTGGGTGTCACCCTTGACTCCTCTCTTTCTCTTCCGTCTTCTATCTGGCCCATCAGCAAATTCACTCCAGGCTACATCCAGAATCTGCTCACTCACATCCCCACTCTGTTCCTGCCCCCTTGTCTTGCCCTTGGATTATTGCCATCGGCTCTGAACTTGTCCTTGCCTGAATAGTCTCTCTTCCACCACGGTCAGAGTGATTCTTTTTAAAAGGAAGTCAGATCATGTCACCCTTCTGCTCAAAACCGTCCAAAGGCTCCCATCAGAGTGAAGCAGAGGAAAGGACCAGGGCTTACAGCAAGAAGAGAGCCTCCAAGGCGACAAATCCATGGCACCTCTCCTTCTCACCCCTTTTCCTATCCCCTCCGGCCATGCCAGCCACCAGCTGTTCCTCCAAACTCCCATCTGTCACCTCTAGGTCCCCGCATTGACTGCTCCCCTGCCTGGCATCTGCCTGACCCACCTCCTCACTTCCTGCAGGGACCCACTCAAGTCACCTTCTTCCCAAGGCCACACCCTCTCTAAAACTCCAACTCACCTCCCCCACCATATTTCAGATCCCCTTTCTGTGATTTAACTTTTATTTTATTTATTTATGTTTAATTTATTTTTCATTGATACATATGTACATATATATATACATTCTTTTTCATATTCTTTTCCATTATGATTTATCACAGGACATTGAATATAGTTCCCTGTGCTCTACAGTAGAATTGTTGTTGTTTAGTCGCCAAATTGTGTTCGATTCTATTGTGACCCTCTGGACTGTAGCTCGCCAGGCTCCTCTGTCCATGGGATTTCCAAGGCAAGAATACTGGAGTGGGTTGCAATTTCCCTCTCCAGGGAATCTTCTTGACTCAGGGATCAAATCAGCATCTCGTGCCTTGGTGGGTGGGCTCTTCACCACTGAGCCATCGGGGAAGCCCCACACATTAGGATCTTGCTGTTTACTCTAGTTTTTCTTTTAAACACAAGTTAATGCCACTATTTAACATCCTTGATATTTGACTTACCTGGAGAATTGCCTGTTTGCACCACTAAAACGTAAACTGCATGAGAGCGGGGATTTGATTTCAATTTGTTAGCCACTTGGAGTTGATAGGCAGAGAGAAAGAAGGCTCTGGTGGAAAGATGGGAGAAATTAATTTGTGGCCAGGAATTGTGAGCCCCCTGGTGTTTGATATGCCTAAAGGGGAGCCCTTCTAAGGAATGATCAGGCAGGGATGGAGAGGTGGTTGGAGTAGACCCAGGAAAGGAGAGTCTCTACCTTCTGAGGCTTTGTCCCCTCAGCCATTGAATCCACATAGGATGCAGGCAGAAGACAAGGAAAGGAGAAGTGGGACCTGGGACCACAGCCTAGAGAAGCCATAGCGCTGGCCAGAGGAGAGATGGGAGGTGAGTACGTCCACTAGTGATGTCACCTTGAAGCAGGAGTTCCTTCGTCTGGAAGTCACATTGCAATCCAGTTACCTCTGACCATGGTTCATACCTTTTCCAAGAGGCTCTCGGTCTCTAGGCTGAACAAAATCTAAACATTCCAGTTGCATCAGAAGTCCCTGATCATTTGCCTTGACCTGCCTTCCAGGCTGGGCTCTTTTAACATGGGCTTTTGAAAGGGACACAGACTTTGGAGCCAAAGCCCTGGCTCTGCTATGGACTCACCTCTTTGAGTGTCAGTTTTCCCATCTGTAAAATGGGTATAATATGCCTACTGCATAAAGTTCCTTTAGGAATTAAATCCAATACGCATATGTAAACAGAATACATGACATATACTTAGTGCTTGACAAATGACAGCTGCAATTTCTACCACTTGAGTCTCTGAGTCTCCATCTCTCCATCCATATCATGAAGCCAGTGATATCTAAGGATTAAATGACAGTGTGTGGGTGTGGGTGTGGGTGTGTGTTAGTTGCTCAGTCATGTCCAACTCTTTAGCAACCCCATGGACTATAGCCCATCAGGCTCCTCAGTCCATGGAATTCTCCAGGCAAGAATACTACAGGTTGATGAAAATGCTCACAAAGAGTAGATTCTTGGGTGTTGTTAATTATGCCATGTAATGCCAATCTACCCACTCTTTCCTGAACATTGCTTCTTCTTTCTCAACCCTGCATCATTAATTATGCCCTTTTCTCTGTCTGGAGGGCCTCCCTCCCCTGTTGGGTAGGCCCTTGCCTGACCTTTACCCAGCACTCAGTTCAGCTGGCCTAGTACCGAAGGTATTTGTTAGTTTACTTCTGCTTCCCATTAGATTGTGAGCTCTGGGAGGGCACAGAGTAGGGGGTTCCCACACCAGGGAGTCTGCAGCTCCCTGCCCAAAGCTGTGCCCATGATGGGTACTAGATAAATGTGGGTTTAACTGGATTATGACAGAAGGATCAAGAGGAGTTGCTATCTTTCCCTTAACTCCTCTTCCAATCAGATATCTAACTGCCTGTTCAGGATAGGAATTAATTGCATCAAGGACCATTTTCCTGGAGGAAAGCTGCCAATTTAGGATTTTACAAATAATTGCAGTTCTGTATTATGTCCCATTTGAGGGAGGAGAGGAGACTCAGATAAACAAACTGATAGCAAGTGGGCAGAGGTGTCCCCATCACTCTTAATAAAGGGTGCACTTCATCTCTTACTGTCACGTTCAAAGTGCTTTCCTACCAGCTAAGATTCCTTCCGATGCCTAAGTATCACCACCGGCCACACTGGGGTTCAGAGCGGGAGCCGCAGGCCTCTGGCTCAGCTTCAAGTTCTGGCTGCCTGCATAGCCTTCAGGGTGGGGTTTGCTCAGCCTTTGCTTGACCCCCAGAGGCTGCCTTTCCCAGGAGCTCCAGGCCACCAGCTGTTTCCAGGTGCCTTTTGCTGCCTGTCTCCCAGTGCACCTCCAGCTTGGGCCATAATGTCAGCTCCCTTGCCAGAGTCCATGCTCCTCCAGGTTCCCACTCCAGCGCACTCTTCACAGTGCCTTTCTGGAACACACATCTGAGGATGCCCTTCCCTCCTTTCTGATTTGGAAAACTATTCTTCCTTCAAAACCCAGCTTAAATGAGGTCGTTTCAGAGGGTGAGATGCAAGGGGAGATGGAGCTGTTATGGCAGGGAGCTGGGGAGCACAGGGAGCAGTGCAGGGTTCTGTCAGGCAGGCATCTGAGCCAGAGAGAGCTGGGAGGGACATTGGACGAGATGGGCGCTCGGGAGGCAGAAGAGGAGGAGCACAGGAGGGTGATGTGTTCAGACCCACCCCTCTGTGGTAGACCTCTCTGCACCCCTCCCACCACAGACTAAGCATTCCCACGCCCAGAAGGTCACAAGAAGTTCCCAGCAGCTTGGTCAAGTCTTCATGCTCCGGGGTCTTATATCAGGTTACACAACTTTGTTGTATTATATGTATAAATGGTGCCCTTTGGAGCAATGCCTACGGCGACCCTACAACCTGACCTTCTGGGCAGAGATCTTTCCATCAACAAAGACCAGGTTAGCGTGAGGCTAGGAGACCTTCATAGAACCATATGGGGGTCCCACTGAGTCAATCCTGGGCTCTCAGGGATTCTGACGGAAAGTCATCAGCAGAAAATGTCAGCTGAGATGACACCATTTTACCTCCATAAGTCACCGAGAGCTTCAGGTTCTCATCACTTGCTGAGGCCAAAGTCCAAAGGCAGATAACCTCTCTTGAGTCTGGGAAGGGCATGAGAAAGGAAGGCCCGTCATTAGGGAATCTGATGAGGGGCTGATTTCTGCTCACCAAGCTGGATTTTCCTTTTAAATTATTCATAAACACAAGTTTAAATGTTTGTGTCCAGGCAGCCATCTAAAATAAATAAATAAGCTGATACAGTTAGAAAAAATTGCCCTGTCAGAAACACCAAAGCTGGATTTGACAACTGATTATTCTATAAATGAATTTATTCTGTTTTCAGTACCTTAGCTAGACTTTGGGAACTTGTGATGAAAGGAAGGAGGGGGCACTTTGCATTCTGCTGTTATTTAACCCTCTATGGTACTGACCCAAGTAGTGGGCCTGCTTATCCCTGAGACTCTAAGCAATGCAAATTAGTATTTTCCTAAGGCCTGAATTCCTACTCTTCCACCTAGGCACAGGGGTCTCTCTAGTCCTGTTAGAATGTTCTGGAATCTTGCTTCCATAATCTGTTGGTTAGAGAAAATTGAAACTTTCCAGAAAGTCATACATGGAGTTAGCAGATCTCACATTTGGGAGTCTATCCTAAAGAGATACATGACAGGTTCAAAAAGATAAAGGCATGATTCCAGGGCTTGGGGTAGGGAGTGATGAAAAGGCAGAACACAGAGGAGTTTTAGGGAGGTGAAAATACTCTCTGAATGACACTATAATGATGAATACATGCCCTTATACGTTTGTTGTGACTGTAGATATTGAGACAATTCTAAAATGTATGCAAAATTTAAAGGGCTAAGAACATTCAAGACTATCAGATGTCAAGATATTTTTAAATAAAGGGACAGTAGTTTATATAGTATGGCACAAAAATAAGCAAATAGAGATCACCTAAAATGGCCCATCTACATGTATGGACAAGTATGTATACACACACAACTGATTTATGACAACTGCACAACAGTGAGGGGAAGACAATCATCTCATTAAATACTGATAGCTCAACTGCTGGATATCTGTATGGGAAAATGAATGTTGACATCTACCCCACAATATACATAAAAATTAATTCCAGATGGAGTATAGATTCATAGAAAAGCTAAACCAATAAAGCTACTAGGACACAATAAAGGAAACCATCTTCAAAACCTTGGAGTAGGCAAGGTTTCTCAAATAGGACATCAAAACAATACCTTTAAGTGAAATGATTGACAGGTTCTGTTGTTCAGTCACTCAGTCATATCCAATTCTTTGGACCCCATGGACTGCAGCACTCCTGGCTTCCCTGTCCTTCGCTATCTCCCAGAGTTTGTTCACACTCATGTCCATTGAGTTGGTGATACCATCCAACCATCTCATCCTCTGTCATCCCCTTCTCCTCCTGCCTTCAGTCTTTCCCAGCATCAGGACTTTTCCAGTGAGTCAGCTTTTCGCATCAGGTGGCCAAAGTATTGCAGCTTCAGCTTCAGCATCAGTTCTTCCAATGAATATTCAAGGTTTATTTCCTTTAGGATTGACTGTATTGACCTCCTTGCTGTCCAAGGGACTCTCAAGAGTCTTCTCCAGCACCACAGTTCAAAGCATCAGTTCTTCGGTGCTCAGCCTTTTTTATGGTCCAACTCTCACATCCATACATGACTACTGCAAAAGCCATGGCTTTGACTATATGAACTTTATAATGACTGGTCGGACTACATTAAACTTCATTCATCAAGAGACCCATTAAGAGAGTAAAAAAGACAAGCCAATGTAGGAAAAGATATTTTCAATGCATATAACCAACAAAGGACTAATAGAGAATGTATTTAGAACACCTACAAATAAATAAAAGAAAAAGATAGTAGAAAACCTGGCTAATTATTTGAACAGGTGCTTTACAAAAGAGGATATTTAAACAACAAATTAACTGAAATTGTGTTTAAAAAAATCTTTGGTTATCAGGGAAATCCATTTTAAAACCACTGTCAAGAGACAATCTAAAATAAGAAAGACTTTAAGTACTGACAAAAATGTGGAATAACTGCAGTCCTCTTATACTGCTTGTGGGAATATAATTTTGCACAACCATTTTAGAAAAGAGTGGCAACATCTATCAAAGGTGAAAAGATGCATATCCTATAACCAGCAATCTGGGACACAGGGCCAACATAATATACATCTGTGTCTGTAAAAGGTATGTATAAGAGTGGGGACTTTCCTGGTGTTGTGGTGCCAATGAAAAGGGTTTGATCCCTGGTCAAGGAGCTAAGATCTCACATGCCTTATGACCAAAAACAACAAAACATAAAGCAGAAACAATATTATTACAGATTCAATAAAGACTTTAAAAATGGCCTACATAAAAAAGAGTCTTTTTAAAAAAGACCTGTAAAAGAGTATCCATAGCAATGCTACCTGTGATAGGCAAAAACTGGAAACCCATTAAGGCAGGATGAGCAAATAAATTGCAGTAAATTCATAGCATGAGATATTCAACAACAATGAAAATAACCAAGCAACTGAGAGTCACAATAGCGTGGATGAATCTCACAGTGTTGAACAAAACACCAGATACAGAAAAACATATACCCTATAGTCCCTTTTATGTTAAATCCTAAATTAGGCAAAATTAACCCAAGGTCTTAGAAGTTAGAATAATGACTTCCATGGGGGAAGAGTGATAACAGGGGGACACAAACGAGATTCTAGGATGCTTATAATGTTTTATCTCTTGATTTGTGCTTAGTTGCTCAGTCATGTGTGACTCTTTATGGCCCCATGGACTGTAGCCCACCAGGCCCCTCTGTTCATGGGATTCTCCAGGCAAGAATACTGGAGTGGGTTGCCATGCCCTCCTCTAGGGGATCTTCCCAATTCATGGATCGAACCCAGGTCTTCTGCACTGCAGGCGGATTCTTTACCATCTGAGGCACCAGGGATGACCATCTCTTGATCTGGATAGAGCGTATATGAATGTGGCCACTATGAGAAATTTTAACTCTCAATCTATAATCCACGTACTTTTCAGGACATATGTTGTATTCTAGTAAGGTGGTGTATATATGTTTTATAAGAGTATTTTTATATAAATAAATATATTAAAAATAATGTGCTTAATTTTGATTTGGAGGCAAGGTAAACAGGCAAAAGGAGTAGAAAGATGAGTCTTAGTATTCACCACGGCGCTGAGGCAAACCACACCTGTCAGCCAGGCCAGGAGTCCTCCTGGTGGACTTGGAAGGAAAAGATGGTGGGAAAAGACTATAATTTCTCCTACCTTTTCCTTTAAAATCAAGGAGATGAAATTGTCAGCCAGGCTCTTACCCAATGGGTACTCACCATGGATCCTTAATAACTTGTTCTTTGCTGAGAACAAACATGTGCATCCCAGTGAACTGATGAGGATTTTCTTGCCTTGGGAGTTGAGGAGATTGTTTCTTCTTTTCTGCTTCATCACACTGTGGTCCACACAGCCCCTGTTGGAGAAGAGGAAAATCAGTAGAGGACTTGAGTTTACTGAGTATGATCTTATGACTTTCTATCAAGAAATAATTTCTAGAATTGGAATCGGGAAAGTGAAACAAATCACTGAGTGCATATAGATTTGGGGATACTTTCTTCCCCATCTCCGCCTTTGTCCTATCTGCCTAGGAGTTTAAATGCTGGGTCTTTCTCCACATTATGCCGAAACATGCACACACTCACACACACACACACACTCACACACACACACACACACACACACAGAGGGAGGCTTCCTGCCTCGAAGCCCATACTCGTCCCATTATTTCCTGTATTTATTTTCTTTCTTTCTTTTTTTTTTTTTTCTTTGCTTCATTGCTCTGCCTGGGGGAGTTTAGTTCCCAGACCAGAGATCGAACCTGTGTCCCCTGCCGTGGAAGCTCAAAGTCTAACCACAGGACCACCAGGGAAATCCCACCCTGCATCCTCTTTGGACATGCCTTTGCTAAGTGCCATGTTGTTGGCCTCAATTTACAAGATTATCTCTCTGTTACCTCCCCTTACTCAGCTCTAGATGCTGGTTCTCTGAGTCCTCCTGCCTCTTTGGAAGCAAACAGGTGGGCACAGGACCAAAAAAAGGCCAGAATGAAAGTCTTTTGATCCTGTTAAAGATTCAGCAATTTGAACTTTGGGACACAAAGAGTCAGCATGGGCCCCAGTGGGGCCTCATGGTTTTAGGTCCATCCTCTATGCACTGTCGGGAGTTTCTCTATGCATGGAAGGTGATGCAAAACAGGTCAGTCTGAACTTTGAAAGGTCTGCTCCTCCCATTCTCCACCAACACCTGCCTGGGCTGCCAGTCATCTTCCTGCTTCTGGGTGCCACTCTTCTGCTTCATTCACTCACTCCCTCATTCACTCCTCATCTATAACTCATGTATCGCATGCTATAGGGACAAGTCCTAGAGCTTGAAAAGAACCTCCTGCCCCCACCCCACCAAACTAACCATTGACCATCGAGATTTTTAATTTCTTTGGTAATGTCAATGGCCAGAGAATGCACAGCCCCCTTGAGGAGTAACCCCAAATCTGAGTGTTGTCTGGCTCAGGAAGGGCTGCCTGACCCCTGAGGTCACTGAAGTGTCCAGCATTCATGGTTGTCTAGCTCAAGCACCCACCTTTGCTAGATGCCTCTTACAATCCTCCACTCTGCCCCAGGAGACAGAGAAGCCAGAATTTGGAATGTACCCTCTCTGAACCAGCCCTCGGGCTGAAGGAGAGCCCCCTTGGGGTCTGAGATACCCATGGAAGCTCCAGGGATGAGCCTGGATGTCAGCCTCCAGCATTTGTGTGACTTTGATGACAGTTACATTCATGCTGCTCTTGGCCCCAGTTCATCACATTACCTGACTTCCTTGCAGCACAGACATTGCTCAGCGAAGGGTATAATTCCCTGACTCTAATGCATGACAAGGTTTCACTTAAAGGATGAAATAAAATTACCTTGGGAGGCTGACACTGGGAAGTTACAGATATGACTTGGTCTGCAGGGACCTTCAGGTCTGGGCAGATCAGAGAGAGCTCAGATGAGTCCCTGGAGCTGAAGACAATAGCACAGCCCCTGTGACTTGCAGTTGCTGGTTCCATGGCCTGGGTCAGGGTTCAGCGGGGGCCAGGGTGGAAGCTCAGTGTGGCCAGAGTCAGGATGCACTTTCTGATCACAGCGTGTGATGGTCCTTAATTGAATTGGCCCTTCCATGACTACAATCTATGGCCTTGGGAACATCCACACCATACTCTAACCACTGAGATTTCTGGCCACCATTTCCTCCAATAAGGATCCTTCCCAAAGTTGGAAGTTTTACCTGTCATTCATTTGGCTTCAGTGAAACCTCTCACAGCCCACTGAATCACGTGGAATCGTGTGGAGCCAGGGGCTGAGAGCAGGGCTGGAGTTTGCCCAGGGTTATCGAGGAAGTCACTGACCTAGAACAGAGTTCTTGAATGAAGGAGACAAGACAACGTCAATGGTGAAAGGAGAATCCCACCTTCTACCCTGATCAGCATCTGATTGCCATCCTGATGGGTGAAGGAAGCAGAAGGACAGAGGTGAAAGGAGTGGGTGAGACCTTTGAGAGATACTCCTTTCCTGAGAAGGGGTCCCAAGCTGGACACCAGCCTCTGGAAAGGCACAAGTCCAGAGTGGAACATTCATTTCCTCTACTTGCAAATCTCCCTTTGGAAACTAGCAATGATCTCTGAGACTCGGGAAGAACCCATAAGCATGTGGTTATAAAATCAGATCTGTAGAAAATTCAGACTGGCAGAAAAAGCCTCCTCCAATTCAGCCAGTTCACTGGAGCTTCAGGCTTCAGCTCTTAGAGAACTAACTGGCTGTACTTGAACTACTCCGTCTATAACTCATACCCCGACAGGTCTCTTTGGAGGAATGAAGTTTATACTGTGGCAGTCTTCAAAGATGCAACACAAGTTATTTTTAATATGCATGGAGAGAATCCATTTGGGAGGGGAGGTTTGGTGCTAAGAACAGCAGCTGGACTTGCAGGTTGCAATGAGACCTAATTTTAGAGTTGTTTTGACATTTTTCTAGGGTTTAGTCATTGGTGCCTGGGATCAGAGAAGCCCAGAAATAGGGAGTGTGTGTCCGGGGACTTCCCTGGTGGTCCAGCAGTTAAGAATCCTCCTTGCCATGGAGATGGCTGCAGGTTTAATCCCTAATCTGGAAACTAGAAACCCACATGGTGCCAGGCAACTAAGCTGGCATGCCACAACTAAAGAGAGTCTGCATGCCACAAGGAAGAGCCCTCATGTGGCCACTAAGACCCAACACAGCCAAAAATAAATAAAACAAAAAAGTATGTCTGTCCAGTTACTTTGGAAGCACAAAAAGCTTCCTAGATAGAAAGGGCCAGGAGTCACTTTAGAAATTTTTCTTTTCTTTTTTTAAAATTTTTTTAATGTGGATCACTTTTAAGGTCTTCATTGAATTTGTGACAGTATTGCTTCTGTTCTATGTTTTGGGGTTTTTTTTGGCCATGAAGCATGTGGGACCCCAGCTTCCCAACCAAGGATCAAACGTGCACCCCCTGCATTGGAAGGCAAAGTTTTAACCACTGGACTTCCAGGGAAGTCCCAGAAAACAGTTTCTTTAAGATCTAAACATACATTTACCATTGTTGTTGTTCAGTCGCTCAGTCGTGTCTGACTCCGTGACCCCATGGACTACAGCACTCCAAGCTCCCCTGTCCATTTACCTTATGGATCTGATATTTCACTTCTAGATATTTATCCAAGAGAAATGAAAACCAATGTCCACAAAAATCCTTGCATAAGAATGTTCATAGCTTTTTTCATGATAGTCAACAGACGATCAAGCTGGTTTTAGGAAATGCAGAGGAACCAGAGATCAAATTGCCAACACCCGTTGGATCATAGAAAAACAAGACAATTCTAGAAAAACTTCTGCTTCATTGACTACACTAAAGCCTTTGACTGTGTGGATCACAACAAACTGTGGAAAATTCTTGAAGAGATGGGAATACCAGACTACCTGACCTGCCACCTGAGAAGTCTGTCTGCAGGTTAAGAAGCAACAGTTAGAACTGGACATGGGACGACAGACTGGTTCCAAATTGGCAAAGAGGTACATCAAGGCTGTATATTGTCACTTTGCTTCTTTAACTTATATTATACACAGAGTATCTCATGCGAAATGCTGGACTGGATGAAGCACAGGCTGGAATCAAGATTGCCAGGAGAAATATCAATAACCTCAAATATGCAGATGACACCACCCTTATGGCAGAAAGTGAAGAGGAACTAAAGAGCCTCTTGATGAAAGTGAAAGAAGAGAGTGAAAAAGATGGCTTATAACTCAACCTTCAAACAACGAAGCTCATGGCATCTGGCTCCATCACGTCATGACAAATAGATGGGGAAACAATGGAAACAGTGACAGATTTTATTTTTCTGGGCTTCAAAATCACTGCAAATGGTGACTGCAGCCATGAAATTAAGACACTTGCTCCTTGGAAGAAAAGCTATGGCCAACCTAGACAGCATATTAAAAAGCAGAGACATTACTTTACCAACAAAGGTCTGTCTAGTCAAAGCTATGGTTTTTCCAGTAGTCTTGTATGAATGTGAGAGTTGGGCCATAAAGAAAGCTGAGCACCAAAGAACTGATGCTTTTCAACCGTGGTGTTGAAGAAGACTCTTGAGAGTCCCTTGGACTGCAAGGATTTCCAACCAGTCCATCCTAAAGGAAATCAGTCCTGAATATTCACTTAAAGGACTGATGCTGAAGCTGAAGCTCCAATACTTTGGCCACCTGATGCAAAGAACTGACTCATTGGAAAAGACCCTGATGCTGGAAAGACTGAAGGCAGGAGAAGAATAGGATAACAGAAGATGAGATGACTGGATGGCATCACGGACCACATGGCATCTTGGATGGCAAAGAGTTGCACAGGACTGAGTGACTAGACTGAACTCATGCCAAGGGACAATTAAGCCCATGAGGTGCAACTCCCGAGGTCACATATCACAACTAAAGAAGTTCTTGCATACCTCAACTAAAGAAAACCCATACACCACAATGAAGACACATTTTTTAATTAATTTTTTTTTAATTTTTAAAAAGATTCCCCTCCTCCAGGAAGTATTCCCTGCTCTCCCCTTACCTAGTGGCAGTTACACTGTCCTTCCAGCATTGACCCTGTAGTTTGGAGGCTTTTTTCCCTATCTTTCTTCTGGTTTTGAACACTCTTTGTAGTTTTGTTAACAGCTGTTGTCTCCATGCTTTAATTCCCTTGTTCTGTTAAGACCTTGCCAGCAGCCAGAGTTGTGTGGATTCCAACCACCCCATTCCCTAATAAAGGATCCTCCGTAGATGTCCGATATATACACGGGAAATGACAGGATGAGTGAAACTTGAGTCTTCCTCTTTGTCAGCCACTGCATGGTATTGTGCTCTGACCCCTTTTATTTTTCATCTGTGTAGGATGCAAGCCACACTGATCTTTGCAGGAGCATCCTCTGGGCCCCCAGAGAGGGCTGGGCTGCCAACTTCTCATGGAGTAATTAAATGACAAATTACCTGCAGGCTCTCAGCTGGAAAACCTATAGGAGCACAGCCTTTCCATATTCATAGGATTTAATCAAATCTGAACGCTTGGAAGAACTTCATAGCCTTTGTTCCAAAGGCCTGTATTTGCAGATGGGGAAACTGAGGCTCAATGCAGGACAGTAGCTCTTTCAAGAATGAAGGAGCTTATCATTGTTTCCTCAAGTTTCTATACAGAGAGGAAGCTTCCATTCCACTGGCCAGGATGGGGCGGGATTGGAGGAATATTTCTCATCACCCCAGTATCCTGGCTTGGAAAATTCCATGAACAGAGGAGCCTGTCAGGCTACAGTCCATAGGGTTGCAAAGAGTTGGAGATGACATACGACCCAGCAATCCCACTGCTGAGCATACACACCGAGGAAACCAGAATTGAAAGAGACATGTGTACCCCAATGTTCATCACCACATTGTTTACAATAGCCAGGACAAGGAAGCAACCTAGATGCCCATCAACTGACGAATGGATAAGAAAGCTGTGGTACATATACACAATGGAATATTACTCAGTATTAAAAAAAAATTCATTTGAATCAGTTTTACTCAGGTGGACGGAACTGGAGCCCATTATCCAGAGTGAAGTGAGCCAGAAGGAAAAACAAAAATACAGTATACTAATGCATATATATGGAATTTAGAAAGATGGTAATGAGAACCCTGCATGTGAGACAGCAAAAGAAATGCAGATGTATAGAACAGTCTCGTGGACTCTGTGGAAGAGGGCAAAGGTGGGGTGATATGGGAGAATGGCATTGAGACATGTTAATTATCATATGTGAAATCAATCGCCAGCCCAGGTTTGATGCTCGGGGCTGGTGCACTGGGATGACCCAGGGGGAGGGAATCAGGAGGGAGGAGGGTTCTGGAGAGGGAGCATTTGTATACCCATAGCAGATTCATGTCAATGTATGGCAAAACCAACACAATAAAGTAAAGAAAATTAAAAATAAATAAATAAATAAATATTAACTTTGTTTATCAAAAAAAAAGAGTTGGAGATGACTGAGCATGCACGCACACATACACACACACACAACTCTTTCTCCAGAAAGAAGAAAGCCCTATCATATTGGAGAAATGAGATTAAAGACCACAGGCCAAGCATTGCCCAGTCTTTCTCATAGACTGTTTTCGCCTCCAGCTGCTTCCTCCATGTAGTGGAGGGCAGGGCTTCTTCCTCCCCACCCACTCCACTAAACAATCAGTCACAGAGAGGAGGCTCAGATTCTCTAAGTATTCCTGCCCTCACTAGGTGGGTAAATGAAATTCAGGAGAAAAGAAAAACTCTTATGTCGCATGTTAAGCTCGGACCAAGATAAGTTCATCAATCCTCCTCTCCTGATTGTACAGTTGATATTACATATGGATCCTTGTATGGTTTCTTGGGTCTGTTTTCAGAGTTGTAGTCAATTGTCACCCTCAGGATCAACCTGGGGGCAAGTGGCAGTGCCAAGGTATAGCCACCCACTCAATTCCTCTAGAAGTGAGGTAGGAACTGGGGAAGAGGAAGTGTCAGGACTGGTGGCCCAGTTTCTTGTCTGGATGACCAGGTGGATGGGGAAGTTGATCTCTGGGGGAAAAAACAGATGCTAAGGGGAGGAGCAGGTTCAGGGAGATGAAAATGAGTTCAGTATTTGGCCACAGAGCTCTCAGGGGCTCCAAATCTGAGTGACAGATAGAGAATGAAGAAACCAGCAAGACAGGGATAATGAAAATGTGGTCCATAGGCCAACAGTTCCAGCATCACCTAGCAACCAGTTAGATACACAAATTTCCCAGTCCCACCCCAGACCTACTGAATCAGAAACTCTGGCCTTGAGGCCCAATCAGTGTTTTAATAAACTCTCCAGGTAATTCTGATGCCCATTAGAGTTTAAGACTCTCTGGCATTAGAGGTCATCTTCTTACATGTCTTTAATTAGATTTATTTCTAGGTATTTTCCAGGCATGTGGTAGGTTTTGATGCTATGATAAATGTTATTTTTAAATTTATTTTTCTGGTTGCTGGTTTATGGAAATACTTGAGCTTCTCTGGTGGCTCAGACAGTAAAGAATGCTCCCGCAATGTGGGAGATCCAGGTTTGATTCCTGGTTTGGGAAGATTCTCCTAGAGAAGGGAATGGCAACTCACTCCAATATTCTTGCCTGGAGAATTCCATGGACAGAGGAGCCTGGTAAGCTACAGCCCATGGTTTCACAAAGAGGCAGACATGATTGAGCAACTAACACACACACGTGTAGAAATACAATTGATTTCAACTGATCTTGAATCCAGCAACTTTGCAAAATTCACTTATGAATTCTAATCATTGATCCACAGATTCATCCCTTTGGATTTCCTTTGTGACTGGTGAATGATATGAAAGGATAACAGAGAAGAGGTCATAGTTTGGAAATCAATTTTACATCTGTAAACCCAGTAAGAAGCTATTTGTTTGGAGAAAAGGAGTCCAAAGTTAGAGTTCAGGGCACTGTTGTGCACTACAGGGGGGTGTGCATGGGTGTGAACACACAGACACAGAGAATGTTCCACATGTCATGTAGGTGAAGTGTGGGCTGGACTGCAGAAGTTCTGGCTTCCCAAACCTCTCCCTCTGTCTCACTATGACTGTCAGACTTCCCCTTTGCGAAGTCAGAGGTTGGCACAGGTTGACTAAATGAAATCTATTTCCCAGGTAGGGAAAATATCAGGTATGGACAGGATTGTATGCCAGCTAAATTGATCAACCATCTGAATTGCCCTGGAACCAAAGATTTTCCCTGGATGAGGGACTTTCAGTGCTAAAGCAAGGACATTCCCAGGCAAATTGAGACGGTTGGTCACCCTAACTTCTAACTTGGCTTCCACGAAGCTGAGTAACCTGGTGGACCAAAGAGATCCAAAGAGTCCATCATGAGAGTAATGCCTGATTCCAGACAGGTGAGGAGTAAAGATCTATTTTGAGAGCCATGAGTGTTCTGGGCTTTCCCGGTGATTCAGCAGTAAAGAATCCACCTGCAATGCAGGAGCCATGGGAGACATGGGTTCCATCCCTGGGTCAGGAAGATCCCCTGGAGGAGGGCATGGCAATCCACTCTAGTATTCACATCTGGAAAAATCCCATGGACAGAGGAGCCTGGCAGGCTATAGTCCATAGGGTTGAAAAGAGTAGGACACAGACTGAAGTGACTTAGCACGCACTCATGAATATTCCTCAGCTTTCACACTGGGGCCATACTCCTTGATCTTTCCACCCTATAAGGCTGAAACTCTACCAGCCAAGTTGCCTGCTTCTTGATCTGTCTACACTGATACTGGGCCGACTGGGGGTTCTTTGTTACCAGAGTTCTCTTGGAATCTCTGAGCAGTCAGTATTTTGGAGTTTTTGACCACTGATCTTCAGCACCCCAGGTACCATACTGTAAGATGCCAGTTCCCTGTCATGTTTTCCCCTTGACACTTAAGACAAATACACGCTCATGTGTAATTTCCATCTCATAGCCCAAATTCCACCACTTTTCATGCAAGAAAGCACATCTTTCTTGCAAGTGAGTAATACTATGACAAGGATAGCCTAGAATTCTCTCCAACTTTTTTTTAAGAAGAAATCATTTGCAAATGTCAGTCATTTATTATTAGTTACAAACTACCAGCAGCATAACACATGTGGATGCTAGTGTATTGAGATACTTCCTTGAGGACTATCAAGTCTGAAACAAATCCTTTAGGGTAAAAGAACACCTGTGCGGGGACTAGTAGCAGCAGAGGTGTTAGAAGTCACCATAGGTACTGGCCATGACAAGGAGTTCTGACTCACCAACCCAGATGGAGATTTCGTGTCTATAGTTTCCAGACTGTAGGGTCCATGGCCAACAGCACTAGTGAGTCATGGACATCACTCACCAGCTGTCTGCCCTCCTGTCATTTCTCCTCTCTCTCTCCTGTCTCTTTGCAGGCAGCTAAGTCTCTGAGAGTTATATCTTCACATCCCTGTCCCAGATAGGGAAGATGTTGAAGACCCAGGTGTCCTTGGCATCTGGACCTGCAAGGTCCCTGCCACACCTTTTCACTCACAGGTAAATGGCTTTAGGAGCAGTCTTTCATGTGGCTGAGAGAAGGGAAAGAAATCTGGACATTGACTCATAAAACCCAAGCTTGGGTCCTAGCTTAAGCCCTCTGAACCTTAGCCTCCTCATTCAACTCACATCTCTTAAAATTTGCATGCCAAAATCACTGTTTTGCAACCAACCATGTAACAATTGATACAGGCAAGAATCCTTAATGGATGCCAAAACCCTTGGGTGAAATGATATTGGGAAATGGATATTCACACAGTGTCTGGGTATCATTCCACAGTTACTTGTTAATTACAAAAAGAAAATGTACTTCCGGAGCGGCAAAGGCTTCTACGTGCATGCTCAGTCATATACAACTGTTTGCAACCACATGGACTGTAGCCCATCAGGTTCCTCTGTCCATGGAATTTTTCAGGCAAGAATACTAGAGTGTGTTGCCATTTCCTCCTCCAGGGGATCTTCCTGACCCAGGGATCAAATCTGCATCTCTTGCATCTTCTGCATTGGCGGGCAGATTCTTTACCACTGGGCCACCTCGGAAGCCCAAGGGCTGGAGTTAACAAATCATTAAATCCTAATACCCATGTCATACTGGTATTGTCTCTGTAATAGTTCCCCACCCCCGGCCCCGCCACAAAACCAAACAGAGGCAAGTTCCTTCTTGCATATTCCTACTGATGGGCTACTCACTACTTTCCAAGATAGCCCCTTTCCCATGTGGTCAGCACTATCTGAGAAGCAGAAATCTTCCTGAAGCTTCTACTATCCAGTGTCAGCATTGCCTTTGGCAGTCTCAGTATATAACTGAATCCTTTCTCCCCAAGAGAACTCATCAAAAATGGGTAGACAAAGACTGTGGCTCTGCTGCCCTCACACAGCTCTGCTCCTGGCAAGCCCTCGGCTTCTGCTGTTTCAACTGAAATTGGCTTTCTAGTCTCCTCCTCCCCCTGGTTGCCCTCGCAACGCGTCATCATCCACATTGTCTATATTCCTGATTCACTACCCTCCATGCCTCTAACTGCCCCCTCCACTACCATTTTCTGCAGTATCCAGCTTGGACCACCTATTCTGCACCACTCCAAACAGTACCACCTGCAGAAGCCATCAATCCCATTGGGGATCGTAGATGTGCATCCTCTGAAGGGCGAGCATTCCTCTTCACGCAAGGCTGGAACTAGCATCAAATACCTCCTGTGGTCCAGGTTGTCCCATTTAATCTTCCCCATCAATCCCATGAGTTCAGTAGGAAGACTCCCAACTTACAAATGAGATTGCAGGCTCAGGGAGCTTCAATAAAGACTTGCCGACTAATAAATGATGATGACAGATTCGTGGTGCCAGATCAGTGGGATTTCTAAGTCCAGGCTTTATCCTCCACATTGCATAGGTGCAGCATGGCTTACCCCCAAGGATGGGCTTGACAGAGCAAGACAGGTGATACCCATCAACTCCTGGGGAGCAGGTGTCAGCCTCAGAGCATGTATGGGAGACTCTTCATCTCCCCACACCTGCCCAGATGTGGACATACTGTGTCACAGCTGATGGCTATTGTGTTTTGTTTCTGGACTCAACCTTCTGCATGTTCCCAAGTGAGTGTCAGATTCAGCACTATGTAGCACAGGGGACGCCAATGACTCTTCAGCCCTGTATGATATTCCTTTTTATTAGTTCTTTATTGTGACAAAACCACTTACACCAGAACTCGGTAGCTTAAGACAACAGATATTTGTCTCTTCACAGTTTCTGTGAGTCAGGAATCTGGAGGCTGCTTAGCTGTTTCTGACTCAGTGTCTCACAGGCTGCAGCAACTGTATCAGCTGGTGCTGAAGTCGTCTGGAGCTTCCCGGAGGCTGGAGGATTCACTTCCAACTCACTCTTGTGACTGTAGGAAGGAAGCTTCGGTTCCTCTTCACGTGCACTCCTGTATCGGGACACTGACAACTCGGCAACTGTTCTCTCCCACCATGAGTAACCCAGGAGAGAGAGGGGGCTCAGGATGGAAGCCATAGTTGTCTTTATGAATCCTTTTATAACCTGAAATTAGAAGTGACAGACCATCATTACCTCCGAAATAGTCTCTTGGTCATACAGTCTAATCCTTGTGCTACGTAGGAAGGGAAGTGAACACAATGGCATGAACACCAAGAGGCAGGGACCATGGGCACCATCTTGGAGGTTGGCTATCACATCCCCAAACAACATGTTTTTCCCTAAATCATGTATGACTTCTGCAATCTGCTCAGGCACATTTGAGAAGCCACAGGAGTTCCAAAGGTGTGCATGTGCAAAAGCATGTGCACATGCCTGCTTACACACACACACAACACACACACACACACACACTCCTTAAAGAGATAATGATACTGCCTTCCTCAGCCATTCTTGAGTGATGCTTTTGAGAAACATTTGCTGATTAGCTGCCTGGATGGAGGCATCTCAGGCTTCCCTGGTGGCTCAGATGGTAGAGAATCTACCTGCAATGCAGGAGATCCAGGTTCGACCCCTGAGTTGGGAAGATTCCCTTAGAGAATGGAATGGCTACCCACTCCAGAGGAGGCATCTCAGAGATGGGTGCTGGGTCAAGGGGGATTCAGGTTTCCATAGACAAGAGGACAAGGAAGGAAGGCCAGGAGGAGATATTGTTATGACTGTGACTAAGCGGGGAGGGGAAGGAAGTAGAGTGGGGAGGGGAAGGAAGTAGAGTCAGGAGGGGAGAGGGATATATAGTAATAGTTAACAAGTGGATCACCTCCGATTGGAGACTCCCCATGCAACTCCAGAACTGAAGCACTTCAACAGCTTTCAGGGTCAGAGATGACAATAGCGATCCATGAATGTGGGAGTTTGAATGCAACTGAGGTTGAGTTGTGGGGAGAACTGTAGCTGTAAGAGAATCAGTCAGGGAAATTAGTCATTTTAATTTTCTCTGTATCCATGGCTATTCCTGTATCCTCATTCTATCTTTGGAGATCTCTTCTACTCTTGTTTCTAATTTAACGTAGTCTCATTTATTTTTCTCTCTTTTTAAAAATTTTCTTAATTAGGTTAGCTAGTGGTTTATTTCCTTTATTGCATTTTCCCCCATGAAGTACCAGCTCTTATATTTATTAGTTCTACTGTTTTTAATTCATTAATTTCTGTCTTTATCTTTAGCAGTTCCTTCTATTGCTTTTCTTAAGCTTATTTTGTTCTTGCTCTTCCTAACTTTTGGACCTGAGCCCTTAATTTATTTTCCTTTCTTAAACGGAAAAGTATTTAAGATTGTGACTTGTCTTCTGCCTTTAAATTAAACCTTATCTGATACTGAGACTTAGATTCCTGTTCTCCTTTGCTGCATTTGCAAGGTAGGGGGCTAAACCATCCTTTATTTTTTTCATCCATCTTTGGGCCTTGGTGTTAGATGCATTTGTCTACAGCATATAATTTGCCTTTGTTTTTACAAGACATCTGAGAGCTTTTTCTTTAACAGGAGAGTTTATCTCATTTGCAATTACAAATAAGACATACTTGTTTGTTCTCAGGCTGTATAACAAACATTTTAAAAATAAACAGAAAGAAGCATTAAAAATAAAATAGAATATAAAAAGGATGACAGGGCTGTTTTCTTTTTTTTCTTTCACAGGTTTTCCTGCTGGTAGATTGGAAAGGTTTAGTTCTTGTATGTGTTTCTCTTAATGATGCTGTTATTTCACTTTGTAAGCTGTATATTTGTCAGTCATCTCCAATGCACCACTTGGGTCCTCTTGGACTCACTTCTCTCTTGATCTGCACATCAACCAACTTCAAGCAGGCACAACCCGATGGAGCCAAGGGATGTCAGGAGGTCACACACATGCCACAGGCAAGTGCAGAGGTATTTACACCTCATCGTGAAAGTGAAAGTGTTAGTTGCTCAGTCATGTCCAGCTGTTTGCGACCCCATTGACTGTAGGCCAACAGGCTCCTCTGTCCATGAAATTCTCCAGACAAGAATACTGGAGTGGGTAGCCATTGCCTTCTCCAGAGGATCTTCCTGACCCAGGGATCTAACCCATGTCTCCCACTGTAGGGCATCTCACATGTGCTCATGACAAGATGGCGCTTGGCGGAGATCAAGAGGGCAGGACTGAGGCTATTTACAAAAAAAATGCAATTGGCCTTGGCCAACTTCCTCTTAGCAATGCCTGGACGTGACCAGTGTACATTGGTGTGCCACCACCTGTATGCGTGACCCTTACAGTGATTGGCCAAGCTCCCGGAAAGCCCCGTTTGAAACCCCCGCACCGTTTGCCTTCCTGCGCTGTTTGTCTATATAAGCTCGCCCTTCAGCTCAATAAAACGGAACTGCTTTGACAGAACCCCCGTTGCGTCTGAGTGTCTCTCTCCGGGCGAGGGAGGCTGTGGGGCAGGCGGTCCGCTCACCCCCTCCTCGGGGCTGATCTTCCAGAGGCTCCCATCCTTGGAAGATAACTTCGGAGGGTCCTTCTGTCTGAGACGGAGGGCTCGCCCGGATTTCTGACTCCCGCCCTGGAGCGCTACAGGGCGGGTTAGAGAGTTGGAGAGAAAAGGAAAATAGAGAGGCCCCACATCCCACATTGCAGGAGGATTCTCTACCATCTGAGCCATCAGGGAAGCCTTGTTTATACCTCATGGAATAAGCCATTAACCAGTAGGAAATGAGAGCTTGTAGATATATTCTTCCCACTTTGTCTCCCTGGACAGACCATCCTAAAACACAGTTCATGAGTTTACTCAAGCTGACATAACAAATATCTCAGACTAGGGGACTTAAACAACAGAAATGTCTCTTTCCCCAGTTCCAGAGGCTGAAAGTCCAAGTTCAAGCTTCCTTCGGAGGCCTCTCTCCTTGCTGTGCCCTCACCTGGTCATTCCTCTGTCTGTCTGTGCCCTAATGCTCTCTTCCTGTAAGGATGTCATTCATACTAGATCATGGAATATCGTGCTCAGTCACTTTGCAACACTAGGGACTATAGCCTGCTAGGCTCCATTGTCCATGGAATTATCCAAGCAAGAATACTGGAGTGGGTTGCCATTTCCTTCTCCAGGGCATCTTCCTGACCCAGAGATCCAACCCAAGCCTCCCTCATTGCAGGCTGATTCTTTACCACAGCACCTCATTAGAAGCCCCTATAATTGATCAGGGACCACCTATATAACTTCATTTTAAATTAATTACCTCTTAAGGTCCTATCTCCAAATACAGTCATACTCTGAGGTACCAGGGATCAGGACGTCAACATATGAATTCAGAAGAGTGGGAAGACAGTTTAGTGCATAACATACAGTTTTCTATGACTTACCTGAGCCTTGTCCCAGGAGACAGAAGAATCATTTGCACCCAGTGGCAGCCAGCTGGATTTTAAATGCTATGGACTTGGAACTTCCCCAGTCGTCCGTTAGTGAAGAATCCACGCAGAGGACACACCAAGGGGCAACTGAGCCCATGCTCCACGATTAGAGAGCCTTCACACCACAGCAATAGATCCCACGAGCCACAACTAAGACCCAGACACAGCAAAAACTATTAAATAAATTTTTTAAATGGAATCTCATTTTAAAAAAATATTACAGGCTTTCCTTCTTCCTGTGTCACCCTTTTTGTCCTTCACCTCTGTTTCCTCCGATTGACATCCCTGATACATTATAATCCGCAAGACTTTGCCGAAGGTTGTGCTTCCTGGGAGGCTGGATCAAGGCGGTATTTAAACCTGGAATTATCATCTTAACTCTGTATATGAGTGATGAGAGCTTGAATATGGTTCATGTTCCCACTTTCTCCCAACTAATCTCATTTCCCAGTTTTGATGACCATATTGTTGTTGAATACTTTCCATAGTCATCTTTATACCTTTCAAAGCATATTTATATACCCATCAGTTGCTTCCTTTCTCTGAGCCACATCATTTAGCCCCAGCTTCTTTGCAAAACAAGGAAATCTGCTTCTTTCCCTCTCACTTTGCTTTCCAACTTGTGTCAAAATTATTGCATTATTACTGTATTAGCTTATAACACATTGCACCTTGTTCACCTTAATTCTCTCTCTTATTATCAGGTCCACATTTTAATAGAAACGCTGTAATCTAGCAGGAACTCATGGGGCCTTCCTAAGACAGACCCTCTCCCTTATCCTCTGCTTTAGTTCCTCTCTGAAGTACCTAGCTAATAGTATTTGATGCACATTTCCTGAGTTGTTTTGGAGATGTGAAAATCCTCACCAAATGGAAAAACTACTTGATGACTATTCTCCTGGAGCCTAAGGATTGATAATGTTCACACCTGTGACGGCACCCTGCTACCTCACCATCAGCCAGTCAGAGAACTGTGTGTGAGCTGATTACTTACCCTGCTACCCTTGTCCCTCACCTGGCATTTAAAAGTGCTTTGGCAAAACATTGAGCGAGCTGAGACTTTTCAGGGCAAGAGATACCTCTTCTCTTGGCATAGCCCTGCAGTAAACCTTTCTCTGCTCCAAACTCCAGTGTTTCAGTTTTTCTGGCCTCACTGTGCATTGGGCATACGTACTTGAGTTAGCAACATTGCTCAGTGTTTGCCCTTTTATTATGATTTGCTTGTAGTAAAATGTCATCTATTTTACTCTCTTCCAAGCACCAAAGTACCAGTACCAAAAGGTACTCTCTTCCAAGAAGACCTTATGGTAATTATTACATGTGTAATGATAATCATGTCTTACTCTTTTCTGGAGTGACAGCTTAGCATTCTATGAAGAATAAAATTCTTCATAGGTGACACTGGGGAAATTTTATCAGCATCAGTTGCTAAAAATCAGTGGCTCTCTCTATAAGAGGGCTACACATCCTTGACCCCTGCCAGGTGACAGGCAATGCCTCACAGTAGATGGGAAGTTTCCCCCACCTCCATCCCCACCCTAGCTCCCTGATCTCTTTTCCTAAGGGCTTTGCAGTTTCATTGTCCATTGCCTTCAAGCCCTGAATATAATGTGCAAAATCTAAGGGCAGTCTGATTTTCCTCTTTATTGGGTGTTTTGTATTTTTGGCTTGAACATCCATCATAAATTTTTGAAGTCCAGAAACGTCACTATGATGCATCTTCATTTTAGGTATTAGGTTGGCTAAAACGCATAATGTTTGTTTGGGTTTTTCCATAAAATCTTGCAGAAAACCCCTAGTGAACTTTTTGGCCAACTCAGTATTTTAATCTTTATTTGTTTTGGGGGCAGAGTATATCCTTTCAATTTGCCTATTCAAGTTTCTATTTTAAGCAATTTTTTTCCCATAGATATGTATATTTCCATTATTGATGTTGCTGAAGCAGGAAAAAAGAACAAATGGAAATGAAAAATGTTGAATCCTTTTATATATATCTGCAAAGGTCTCTATTCAATTTTTTCTGCACTCTTTGGTCTTCTATAGTTAATGCTTGTCTCAAATCCTTTTAAATACTTTTTTTAAATTTAATTGCATTTGATTTTCTCCAAAAAACTTTATCTCTATGTTTTCGGCAACTTTTCTCATTCTTATTGCTGATTCTAATTTGACTTGTTTCTTGTTGTAATGAAGATACTTATAATAATAGCAACAATTATATAACACTCACTGTATACCCACTCCAGTATTCTTGCCTGAAGAATTCCATGGGCAGAGGAGACTAGCAAGCTACAGTCCACAGGGTCAAAAAGAATTGGAACAACTGAGCAACTTTCACTATTTACCAGGAACTATTCTAAATGCTTCTACAAATATTTATTTATTTTATTTATCCTGGCATCTATTTTATGACATGGTGCTATTATTACCCTCATCTGAGGTAAAGAGGTCCCAGCTGAGCTATTTCAAATTTTAAAAGATGATGCAGTGAAAGTGCTGCACTCAATATGCCAGTAAATTTGGAAAACTCAGCAATGGCCACAGGCGGGAAAAGGTCAGCTTTCATTCCAATCTCAAAGAAAGTCAATGCCAAAGAATGCTCAAACTACCACACAGTTGCACTCATCTCACATGCTACTAAAGCAATGCTCAAAATTCACCAAGCCAGGCTTCAACAGTACATGAAGCATGAACTTCCAGATGTTCAAGCTGGATTTAGAAAAGTCAGAGAAACCAGAGATCAAATTGGCAATATCCACTGGATCATCGAAAAAGCAAGAGAGTTCCAGAAAAATTTTACTGACTATGTCAAAGCCTTTGACTGTGTGGATCATAATAAACTGGAAAATTCTTAAAGAGATGGGAATACCACACCACCTGACCTGCCTCCTGAGAAATCTGTATGCAGGTCAAGAAGCAACAGATAGAACTGGACATGGAACAAGAGACTGGTTCTAAATTGGGAAAGGAGTACGTCAAGACTATATATTGTCACCCTGCATATTTAACTTATATGCAGAGTACATTATGAGAAACGCTGGGCTGGATGAAGCACAAGCTGAAATCAAGATTGCCGGGAGAAATATTAATAACCTCAGATATGCAGATGACACCTACGGCAGAAAGCAGAGAGGAACTAAAGAGCCTCTTGATGAAAGTGAAAGAGGAGAGTGAAAAAGTTAGCTTAACATTCAGAAAACTAAGATCATGGCATCTGGTCCCATTACTTCATGGCAAATAGATGGTGAAGCAATAGAAACAGTGAGAGATTTTATTTTGGGGGACTCCAAAATCACTGCAGATGGTGACTGCAGCCATGAAATTAAAAGACGCTTACTCCTTGCAAGAAAAGTTATGACCAACCTAGATAGCATATTAAAAAGCAGAGACATTACTTTGCCAACAAAGGTCCATCTAGTCAAGGCTATGGTTTTTCCAGTGGTCATGTATGGATGTGAGAGTTGGACTATAAAGAAAGCTGAGTGCCGAAGAATTGATGCTTTTGAACTGTGGTGTTGGAGAAGACTCTTGAGAGTCCCTTGGACTGCAAGGAGATCCAACCAGTCCATCCTAAAGGAAATCAGTCCTGAATATTCATTGGAAGGACTGATGTTCAAACTGAAACTCCAGTACTTTGGCCACCTGATGCAAAGAGCTGACTCATTGGAAAAGACCCTGATGCTGGGAAAGATTGAAGGCGGGAGGAGAAGGAGACGACAGAGGATGAGATGGTTGGATGGCCTCACTGGCTCAATGGAGATGAGTTTGAGTAAACTCCAGGAGTTGGTGATGGACAGGGAGGCCTGGCATGCTGCAGTCCATGGGGTCACAAAGAGTCAAACTGAACTGAACTGAGGTACAGATAGAGCAAGTCGCTTGCTAAAGGTCACACAGCTAGTGAGTAGCAGACACAGCCCAGGCACATGCCTTTATATTCTCTTCTACTTGTTCTCTTTTCCCATTCCTCCCTACTGATTTGGGTTTTTTCCCTTATCATTTATATTATCAGGTATGCAACTCACTTTTATCCTCTACTCTTGCTGTCTTCTTTTCCTTGATTTTTTTGTATGGAGAACACCTGACTCATCATTTTTATCTGCTTCAAAGCATTATCTTTCTGGAGTTCTTCATCCATCTCATGATTATTATCATCCTTGCTTCTTTTATTCCTGAAATTCCTTTGCACAGAGGCTGGGGTTTTTGTTTGTTTGATTGGTTGGTTGGTTGGCTGGTTGGTTATTTATTATTCTTCCTACAATGAAGGAGGTATAGTTTTTGTTCAGCTGACTCTGTGCGAAAGGATTATTGGAATCTGGAAGTAAGCTGAGGTTTTCAGAAAGATTGACTTAAGTTTGCAGTCTCAACTTTCTCACTCATTCTCTCCCCAGGGTACGTCTGTGTCTAGATTAACAGGAAATCTTGTTGGCTGATAGCAAAGTCTCACACTCATCTCTCACCCCTCCCAGTATGTCACACATTGGTTTAGGTGTCTCTTGATTATCCTTTATTCCTCTGCTGCTTCTCAGGGCTGCTTGTCATGCGCAGCCTCCCCGAAATTTGAAACCTGCTAATTGCCAGGGTGATGTTTCTCCCTCCCTATGGGACTCTGCCTTGGAGATCACTCCACAGTATAAACCAGAGCTTAGGAAGTTCTTGCAGCCTCCACCTTCCCGGTTGGCCCAGATAGTAAAGAATCTGTTTGCAATGCAGGAGACCCAGGTTCAATCCCTGGGTCGGGAAGATCCCCTGGAGAAGGGAATAGCTACCTATTTCAGTATTCCTGCCTGGAGAATCCCTTGGACAGAGTAGCCTGGCAGGCTCCAGTCCATAAGGCTGCAAAGAGTTGGCGGACACAACAGAGCAACTAACACTTTCGCTTTCACTTGCCCTGCCCGGCCATGGGTCATGAGTTTTGATCCTTAGAGGTCTATTTTGCCTGACTTTCATGAAGATTTGCAGAAGCAAGTCACACACTATCCTCCCTCCCCTGGTCCAATTTTCACTGCATTTGCAGTCTAGTTCCATGCAGTGTAGTTGAGAATTAATCCATAAATAAAATGGATTAATCATGATATATTCAAGCAATGGACCAATGTAGACAACTATGGAAGGAAAGTATGGTTATATACAACAGTCCGGAGGAAGTTTACAAGCAATTTTAAATGAAAGGAGCACATACAATCTGAATCTCTTTATATAAAGTTCAGGGAGAGATAAAGACAACCATTCTGGGGTGCTGGATATATTCATCTATGTGAATACAAACATCTATTACAAATATTACTGTTCAAGGGATCAGAGTTCATATCACCAGAGAAAACACGATGAGTAAATGCAACATGAAACCCTGAATGGGATCCTGGAACAGAAAAAGAACATCAAAGAGAAAATTGGCAAAATCCAAGTAGAATATAGAATTTAGTTAATAATCTTGTACCAATGTTAATTTATTAACAAATATATCATGATTATAAAAATGTGCATATTAGAGGAAACTGGGCAAAGAATCTATGAGAATTCTCTGTACCATCTTTGAATCTTTTCTGTAAATTTAAAATTATGCCAAAATAAACTTTATTAGATGCATCAATCACTCCCTTAGCTATTTATTTGACTGACTTTTAAAAATATATGCCCATCCAAAACCCTGCACATGAATGCTTACAGAAGCTTTATTGGAATTACCTAAAAGTGAAAGCAGCCAAGATGTTCTTCAGTACACAGGTGATCAAATAAACAAACTTTGGTACTTTCATACAATAGAATACCATCCATCAATAAAAACGAACAAGTTATCAAGCCACCAAAAGACATGGATGAATCTTAAATTCATATCACTGAGTTGAACAAGCCAGTTTGAAAATACATACTGCATGATTTCAATTATTTCAATTATATGACATTCTGGAAAAGGCAAAACTAAAGACAGTAAAAGGATTTGGGGCTGCTAGGGATGTGGTGGAGGGGATGGTATTTGAATAAGTGAAAAACAAGGTATTTTTACATGAAATGATTCTATATGGTATTTTAATTATGAATATGTGGTACTGTGTGACTGACACTGTATGTCAAAACCCATGGAACTTTGCAGCACAGAGAATGAAACTTAATGTCTACAAATTAAAAAGAAACAAAAAACACATTTAGGAGGTCAGGGAACTCCAAAATGAAATGCAGAATATGAGGAGAGAATCTAATGTTACAAATGTAAGGGAAAAAAATCTCACTAAAGAGAGAAGATGGAAAAGATGATGACCCAACTAACTAACTTTGGAAGTAAGTGGAGTCTGGAAGACTAAAGGCAAAAGAAAGTGTACATAAGAACTCTATTTCATGAAGTCATTGCCCATGGGAGTGCGGGTTATCAATTCTGAAACCAATATACCTGTATATTGAAATTGAAAAATTAAGTAAATGGATGGTGAAAGGTGGGAGCCAGGTTTCTCACTGTTACAGTGGGAAGTGAGATAAGCAAGGAGAGGAAGAGAGAATAATCCACGTGGTAATGGATTCGAGCCAGAGGCATCAGCGTGAACTCACATTTAATATAGAGACAGAAGCTTATAAATAAAAATATTTATAGGAATGTGTATATACATGAATTAACATACCTAAAAATATTTTATCTTCTGTCAGCTGAGAGGACCTAGAAGCAACTACATCTCGATCATAACAAACACTGTCACCCCCTAGATCTTGGTCTCTGCGAATACTTCTCATGTAGTAGAAACCAGGACTCCTTGGAGAAATGGCTGCATTTCTAGGACTGGGTCTTCCCTGGTGGCTCAGATGGTAAAGAAGCTGCCTGCAATGTAGGAGACCAGGTTCGATCCTTGGGTCAGGAAGATCCCCTGGAGAAGGGAATGGCAACCCACTCCAGTATTCTTGCCCAGAAAATTCCATGGACAGAGGAGCATGGTAGGCTACAGTCCATGGGGTTGCAAAGAGTCGGATATGACTTAGCAACTACCACACACAGGACTGGGCAGGAAATATATTAGATGAGTCTGGAGTATTTTATAGTGTCAGAGAGTAAGGAGGTGCTTCACACACACACACACACACACACGTGTGCACATACACACAGAGATGGAGGTACGTCAGAGGGACACAGAAATCATCTGAAAGAGCTCCCAATGGCCAAAGCTGGTGCAATTTGAGCCACAAAGTAAATAAAATAGTACTGGGTGAAAGCTCAAGCATAAGATAAATACTCACAAGTTCCTACTGATATAAATAAATGATTGAATAATTACAGAAATGATGAAGAGTCAAATCTCTCAAGCAGAAAAATTTCCAATATTTTATGCAGAGACTCAGCCCTTAAGTTCTTAAGTCCTGACTCTGCACGGGAACCCCCCTAAAAAAAGTACAGAATTGAAAGCAAGGGGAAAAGAGAGTAACTTGACAGCAGAGAAGCTCCACAGGCACTGCCTGAAGCCAGATGATCAGGATTAACATCAGATACAAGAGGTACGTCATGTTGATAGTACATATTTTGGTTTTGATGTGATGAGAATGACACTCTACCTCTGTGATCTTCTCCAGCGCAAAGGATAATTCCACTCTAAGAGAAAAACATCAGGCAAATCAGAATTGAGGTCTATTCTCCAAAAGACCTGATCAATACTCTTCAAAACTGTTAAGGTCATAAAAACAAGGAAAGTCTGAGAAACCACCTCAGCTTAGAAGAGTCTAAGAAAATACAGTGACTAAATGTAAATGGTGATCTCTTGGGAGGGATGCTGGAAGAGAAGAAGAACATTGGGTAAAAAATATACATGTAATCTGAATACTATATGGACTTGCTGCTGCTGTTGCTAAGTCACTTCAGTCGTGTCCGACTCTGTGTGACCCCATAGACGAGAGCCCACCAGGCTCCGCCATCCCTGGGATTTTCCAGGCAAGAGTACTAGAGTGGGTTGCCATTTCCCCCTCCATATGGACTCGAGTGGATAATGATATATCAATATTGGTTTGAGCATAGTGACAAATGTATCATAATAATGTAAGAGAACAGACCCTGAGTATGGAGCATATTGGAACTCTCTGTTCTACGCTCACAACTGTTCTAAAAACCTAAAGCTATTCTAATATAATAAAAAGTTTACTTAAAAAAAACCAAATACTTCTCAAAAGAGTAGCTGCCATACTAACAGTAGGGGGAAAGCTTACTAGCAAAAAAAAAAAAGAAATTAATGCTTCTGGGTTTATTGAACTTGTAGAATGACAGATTGTTAGAATAAAATCGTGTTTAGGAAAACAAAAACAATGACACATATGCAGCACAAATAAAATTAAACCTTGGTATTTAGTAATGCATCCTTGGGTGGTAAAACTGCAAGGAAAACTCAGGAAGTCAGTACCATAAAAATCAAGGTGCTGATTAATTTTGGTGGGAAGGGACCTGAGGGTAATTTCTGAGACTGTGAAGCTCTATTTCTTGAACAGGGTGGTGGGTATGTGGGTGATAAATTTGTATTATATTTGTGATAAATTATAGAGCTATACCTTTCTGTTTTGTGAATTTTTCTATGTGTGCTATAGATCACAACAAAGGTTAGCGAAAAAAAACAAATGCACGAAATCGAGAGAATGGGTAAGAATGCTCTGTAACTGGTGAAACATATGCATCCTCAGATAAAAGAATTTTGAAACTGACGAAAAAAAAAATCCACACCTAGACACATGATTTAAAAGACACGAGAAAAACAAATAGGGCAAAACATTAACAATCTAATACATCTAGCAATTGGGATCTTAGGGATTATGTTATTTTGTATGATTTATGAATGCATGGAATATTTTATAATTAGCTCATTTTTTAAAATAAATGTAAAAGCACTAATAAGAAAATATAGATAAATAAACAAAATGCCTATTAAGAGATGTCAGAATAGTGGTTGTGGTTACTTCAGAAAAGAGGTTTTGGAATTAATTGTCATTGACAGGAAAGCAGTACAAAGGTCCCCTTGGGGGCTGGAAATTTTTATAATTTGATCTAGTCACTGGTTGCATGGTGGACACATACCTAAAAATCCATGTAGGTATTCATTTAGAATTACCCTCCATATCATACTTTAATGCATATGTTAAATATTCATTAAACAAGAATTTCCCTGGTAGTCCAGTGGCTTAGACTCTGCACACCCAATGCAGGGGGCTCAAGTTCAATCCCTGGTTGGGGAACTAGATCCCACATTCAACAACTAAGACTTTGCCTGCTGTAACTAAAGATTCCGCATTCCGAAATGAAGATCCAAGATCCTGAGTGCTGCAATTAAGGCCCGGCACAACCAAATAAACAAATATATTTTTTAAATATATTAATTAAGCAGTTTAAAAGTTTACAAGAAAATGCCTGTGGCAGCACCTGGCACCTGCGTGCATGCTAAGTTGTTTCAATCGTATCCAACTCTTTGCGACACTAGGGACTGCAGCCTGCCAGGTCCCACTATCCATGGGATTTTCCAGGCAAGAATACTGGAGTGGGTAGCCATTCCCTTGTCCAGGGAATCTTCCCAACCCAGGGATCAAACCTGTGTCTCATGTCTCCTGCATTGGCAGGCAGGGTCTTTACAACTAGCGCCACCCAGTGGCTGAGAACTAGTAGGTATTAAAAGGATATATGCGCGCTCTGATGCTGAAACTGAAACTCCAACACTTTGGCCACCTGATGCGAAGAGCTGGCTCATTAGAAAAGACCCTGATGCTGGGAAAGATTGAAGGCAGGATCATAAAGGGACGACAGAGGACGAGATGGTTGGATGGCATCACTGACTCAATGGACATGAGTTCAAGTAAGCTCTAGGAGATGGTGAAGGACAGGGAAGCCTGGTGGGGCTGTAGTCCCTGGGGTCGCAAAAAGTTGACCCAATATACAGATTGGTGTGTCAAGCCCAATATAGATGGGTTCGATCACGGAAGACAAGCAACCACAGAAGACTGATCACACGCTGAGTACGTAGATAAGCCAGGCTTCAGCCCCAGGTGTGCATTTTGGTGTGATGGTTAGGCCTGGGCATCCCCGCCTCCTCCTTCCTGGTTACAAGCCTGAGGCTGAAGCTGGCTTTGGTGGAGCCAGAGGCTTGGATGGTAGGTGTTCACATATGGCTCCCCCATTCCACTGGCCAGCAGGTTTACAAGACCCACTGCAAACCCCGTCTGCCTGTTCAAGCAGTGGCCGCTAGGAGGTGCAGCTCCAGGCGCCTAACAGGTGTCACAGAACCGCCTCCCCACCTGGGGCACCATCCACCCTGCAGGCCTTTGGCTGGCACAGGGGCTATCACTCAGACTCATGATAATGCAAAATTTCAAGTGCATGTGGAATGGGAGAGAGTAGAGCCGGTGTAGAATCAGTGCCTGCCGGTACCTGTTGCCACCTGCCTCTCCCTATCCCGCAGAATACCTTGCTCTCTGGGATATTCTGAATCGTTGCTGTTTAGTCACTAAGTCATATCTGACTCTTTGCAACCCCATGGACTATAGCCCACCAGGTTGTCCATGGGATTCTCCAGGCAAGAATACTGGAGTGGTTTGCTATTCCCTTCTCCAGGTGATCTTCCCAACCCAGAGATCACGTCTCCTGCATCTTCTACATTGCAGGTGGATTCTTCACCCACTAAGCCACCCAAGAAGCCCATAACTTCTGAATTTGTGTGTGTGTGTGTGTGAGAGAGAGAGAGATATGCTCAATTGTTTCCAGCTCTTTGAGAGCCCATGGATTGTAGCCCACCAGGCTCCTCTGTCCATGGAATTTTTCAGGCAAGAATCCTGGAGGTTGCCATTTCCTCCTCCAGGGGATCTTCCTGACCCAGGGATTGAACCCGTGTCTCCTGCACTGGAAGGCAGATTCTTTACCACTGAGCCACCTGGGAAACTCCTAACTTCTGAATAGCAAATCCCAATTCACAAGACCACCCCAGTGCCCATTGACTGACACAAGGGATTCTTGTTATCACGCTGGGAGTGCTGGTATGAGACCAGGAAATTAGGATCCCCAAGGGTGTACCGGCAGAGGTGGGATTTCAGCCAGGTCTCCTGCCTTTCCATGCTGCCCACTGTATATATTGCTCTCTGCACACATGGGAGGAACAATGAGAGAAAACAGGACAAACTCATACACAAAGTGAGTGCTCAAAATTTCAAGTGCTCTGAGAGAGTGAAGCTTCTGTCTTCAAGCTTTAGAAACAAAAACGGAGTACTTCCAAGAAACCATAACTACCCCTCCACAGTGACTCCTGTCACGACTGTACCCCAATTCCAAAAAGCTGGGCCACAAGTTCTTTTCTGCTTTTGAAGGAAGCTCAGAGCAAGAAAGGAGAAGGGGCAGAGTCCGACATTTTAAAGCTGGAAGTTATAAACTTTTTATTAAGGCGGATTCTGCTTTTATCATTAGCATGTAATGAATTATTCTCAGCTATCAATGCCTTGGTAATTGTCTCTCTGAAGAATCTCATTAAACATTGCAGGAGACTTTTTATCATTATTAACAAAAGTGATAACTTGGAATAATCTCTCATTTCTCAGTTGAGGCTGCAAACCTGACGCATTAGGATAGATAATTAATGACAGGTGGAAATCTTCAGAGATAGCCACCAGCGGTGTTTTGTCTTTGTTCTTCCCAGCGGGTCCTCCTAGGTTAGGGGGAAGTTTGCTCACTAGCATCAAACCATCTCCCTGACCAACAGCTTGAATTCCTTCTCCACCACTTCCTGGCCATAGATCAACGGGCACATTTCTTCTCTGAGCATCCATTTCCTTCTATGGGTTCCTTTAGCTACTAGTGAGAGAGATTGAACTTCAAGGCTGAAGCACAGAAAATGTTCACAGGATGCCAGATTCTATTGTTATTAGTCAAGAAATATGTACTCAGATATTTTTCTTCAGGACTCAAAATTATGAAAATGTATTTGAAAGCTCCAACAGTAGCCAACATGAAATCACAGCATCCCATTTGAGTCAGGATTCCTCTGTGTTATTCTACATTATTTATAGGAATAACACACATTATGCTCTCATTATAAGCCAAGTACTAAGCTAAGACCTTTAATATGAAGTAATCTCATTTGATACTTCATATTATGACAGTTCTAGGAAGCAGAAACCATTTTCCCCACTTGAGATGAGGTCCAAAGTCATTCAGGCAATCAAGAGTGGAGCTGGGATTCAAACCCATGCAGGCCACTTCAGGCAACACATGTCATATTTGTTTTAATCTTTTCAGATGCAAAGTGATCTTTTTGAAAGCAGAGAACTGATGATCTCAGAATCCTCTCCATTCTATCCCAAGTTTCTCCCATATGAGCCAAAGATGATTCCAAGACTTCCCAGTGGATTTTCTAATGTGCACGCAATGCCCAGTCCTCACCAGCCTGCTTCTAAATCTTAGTTATAAGGCAGATCATGCTTCCTGAAAATATTTTTTCCAGTATCTCACACCTCACATACCCTTCTTATAATCTGATTTTGATACTCTTCCATTCTGTGGTGGGTTCCATGTCCCCCTCTCCCTTAAATTCAGAAGGGTTTGTTGCTATGTGACTTTCAAGGGTAGGTCATAACAGCTTCCACATGATGCTCCTAGGAGATTTTTGCTCTTGGAACTCATCAGCAGACTGTAAGGAAGCACAGGCATTCTGTGACAAGATCCTTGAGGAGAAACTTACATGGAAAGGAATTGAGACTCCCAGGCTTCAGACGTAGCTAAGATCCAGGCAACAGTCTGAGCCCATCTGCCAACTACATGAGAGAGTAGCCGTACTGAAGGTGAATTTTCTGACCCTCCATTGAGCCAACCTAGCTGATGCCACGTGGAACACAGGCAAGCCTTCCTCACCAAACTCTGCCTAAATTATGGATTCACGAGCTAAAATGTGTTTTAGGCTACTATATACTGAGTGTTTGTTCTGCAGCCATAGGCAAACTAGAAGAAGCTCTTTTTTTGCTTTCTAGACCCATATTTTCAACTGCTTTCTGTACATGAATGTCCTCAGGTCACTTCAGACTAAATGTATTTAGGGAGTTCTACTTCCACTTTGAACGTAGAAGTGGACATAGAAATCCCCCTAGATGTGTCACTTCCATCCTCATTATGCAAATAAGCCAGATAAACTACAAAATCATAACTTTTTTTGAGCCCATCAGAGAACTGAGCTCCTAAGGCAGCCAAGTGATCTGAATGCCAAGGCATAGCAAGCTCCTTTGAGGAGTGACCACATGGAATGTTTCACCTTCAGAATGCAGGTGGAAAGGATGTAACTACCCCAAAATTAGGTAAGAAGAAACCAGCTAAAATTGTCATGAACTTTTAAACGTTTGGTACAGGCTTACAAAAGACCCTCATGCTAGGAAAGATTGAGGGCAGGAGGAGAAGAGGGTGACAGAGGATGAGATAGTTGGATGGCATCACCGACTCAATGGACATGAGTTTGCACAAACTCCAGGAGATGGTGACAGGGAAGCGTGGCATGCTCACAACTTGGTGACTGAACAACAATAACAGCACAAGGGAAGTTTGCATTTCCTTGTGGGTCTTTCCCTAGGGGTCTCAGCAATGTGTTCATGAGAAAGATTAGAAGCAGGGCAGGAAATGTGGGGAGGTTCGAATAGGCAGCACAGGCATACAGCTGATGCTCGACTGCATCTGGGTCATAGACAAAATCCACTCCTTTCACTCCCCCAGACCTTTCTCTCACACAGCAAATGTTGTGAGATAGTGGGAAGAGTGAAAGAAGTCCTCCTGCTCCCAAGGCTTAAGCAAAGACAATCTTCTTTGGGGGAAAGAGGTAGAAGCAGAAGTCTTCTGTCCTTGGGGAAGGGGGAGGAAACACTCCCAGAGCTAGGATCTTCCTCTGATACAAAGCATAGGTCTGCTACTGCTGGGGGAGCAAAGGGTCCTGTGTCAGCCTTAGACACAGAACAGTATTTGGCTGCCACAGAGGGAAGAGCAGGACTGTTGATAATGCCCCATCCCTGAGATCCAGGTACAGAGTTAGTTGCTCAGTCATGTCCGACTCTATGTGACCCTGTGGACTATAGACCACCAGGCTCCTCTGTCCATGGGATTCCCAGGCAAGAACACTGAAGTGGGTAGCCATTCCCTCTCCAGGGAATCTTCCCAACCCAGGGATCGAATCCAGGTTTCCTGCATTGTGGGCAGATTCTTGACCATCTGAGCCACCAAAGAAGCCCCAAAACAGTCTAACATCTATGTAATTAGAGTCCAAGAAGCGGGGGGAAATGGGAGAAATTATTTGAAGGAAGAATGGCTAAGGATTTTCCAAAATTAATGAAATATAGCAAACCATAATACTTCCCTAGTGGCTTAGATGGTAAAGAATCCACCTGCAATGTGTGAGACCTAGGTTCAATCCTTGGGTAGGGAAGATCCCCTGAAAGAGGGCATGGCAACCCTCTCTGGTATTCTTGCCTGGAGAATCCCCATGAACAGAGGAGCCTGGTGGGCTATAGTCCATTGGGTTGCGAAGAGTCAGACATGACTGAGTGACTAAGCACAGCACAGCAAACCATAGATGCAAGAAAATTGAAGAACAAGTAGAATAAACAAGCACACACACACACACACATTTGTATACACACTCAGGCACAGACACCTAGACATTTCATAATCAAACTGCTGAAATTCTAAACATCGGAAAGAAAAAGAACACCTTAAAGATAGAGAAAAAGGGAAACATTACATACAGAAAAACAAATGCAAGAATTCGGCAGAAGAATGAAATGAGGCAAGGCAGAAGAAAATGGAGTGACAACAACTTTAAAGTACCACTAGAAAAAACTGTCAACCTAGAATTTCAAGTCAAGCAAGAATGTCTTCAAGAAATGAAGGTGAAATCAAAAATTTTCAGAAAAATGAAAGCTGAAAGAATACACTGGGAGCAGACTTGCACCACAAGACGCTTTAAAGGGAGCTCTTCATAAGGACTAAAATACCAGACAGAAATTTGGATCTATACAAAGAAATGAAGTACCACAAAAAGTGTAAAAATGTGGATAAATGTCTTTTTATGATATTTTTAAACTGATTTTTACATTGCTTTAAAATATAATTGACTGTTGAAGCAAAAGCCGTCATAATGTATCTGGGGTTTATAGCATATGTAGAAGTAAAATATATGTCAACTATAGCATCAAAGCAAAAATGGGAATGAGGAAATGGAAATATGTACAGAGACTGTGGCAAAGCTAAAGACATATGCTACAAACCCTAAAGCCATCATTAAAAAGTGAAAAGGAAATGAAACAAATAAACCAAGAGTGGAGATAAAAATGAATTATGAAAAATACCCAACTGATCCAAAAGAAAGCAGAAAAAAGGGAATAAGGAAAACAAAAAAAAAAGATGTAACAAATAGCAAACAACCAGCAAGATTCGTCCGAGCCTTTTTCCTTCAGCTTTATTTCCTCCTGAGCCTGATGTAATATTTAAGCGACAGTGCAGGGTTCTTAGTGAGCCTCAGCCTGTTTAATTAGCACTCAGCATTCTTCGGGTTGTTCCTGAAGATGCTGAGGCCACTGGTGGAAATGGCTCCTCCTCCTCCATCATTAGCTCACAGCAACAGAAAATTACATGCTCTAGATTCTTTACAGAAGTTTATTGAATTTTATCAAGGGTGGATCAGAGTAAAGTCTGTTATATGAAGACAGGATTGTTAAGAGCTGCTCAGCAAATGAAATACTGCCTGGGAAACAAAGACCCTTGTGTCCTCCTCCTCTCTCACATCTGGCTCCTGCTCCTCATCCCGGAGCTCCAGCATGTTTGCATTCAGGCTGAAATAGAAGTTTAAATGTAAGATGTTCTTAGGACAAAATCAGGTGTTTTGAAAAAGCAAAAGGAGAAAAGAGAAAAACTAGCAAAACCATATATTTAAATATGTATATTAAACACACCTAAATCAGTGTTTGAATTAAATATAGCCTAAGAAACTCAATTTAAAAAAATAAATGTCAGTAGACTCTAAGAAAGTAGATAGAGATTATGATTCCAAAATCTGTATTATTTTTGGAGAAGGGTAAAGATACTAATTAACTTCAAACTTTGGTCAAGTAAATGTACTAAAAATTTAAGACAATCACTGAAGTAGAAGACTGTGCAATTTCTCCCAATGTGAAGGATGAAACAGAATCTATAAAGTAAAATGGGATAAAGCAAAAAAAAGGGAAAAAAGAAAAGTCAGGCTTGATGAACAAAGGCCAGATCCAAATCTGTGCTACCTACAAAAACACACATACACACACATACTAAGTATAATCATAAATAGAATAAAAAGAAAAGAATGGAAATATATCATGTGAAAATGAATCAAAAGAAAGTTGGAGTGACTATATTAAGACAAGTAGACTTCAGAACAAGGAATGTACCAAGAATAAAGAGAGACACTTCATATTCAAAGGGCTTCCCTGGTGGCTCAGTGGTAAAGAATCTGCCTACCATGCAGGAGACACAGGGGCCTGGGGTTTGATCCCTTGTTCAGGAAGATGCCCTGGAGGAGGGCATGGCAATCCACTCCACTGTTTTTGCCTAGAAAATCCCATGGACAGAGGAGCCTAATAGATTACAGTCCATGGGGTCGCAAAGAGTCAGAGATGGCTAAAGTGACTGAGCTCCCACACATATTTTTTGGGAGCTCAGTCACTTTAGCAATTCTACTCAGATGGACGAAACTGGAGCCCATTATCCAGAGTGAAGTAAGCCAGAAGCAAAAACAACAATACAGTATATTAACACATATATATGGAATTTAGAAAGACGGTAACGAGAACCCAACATACGAGACAGCAAAAGGAACTCAGATGTATAGAATAGACTCGTGGACTTTGTGGATGAGGGTAAGGGTGGGATGATATGGGAGAAGGGCATTGAAGCATGTTAATTATCATATGTCTAGTCAATCGCCAGCCCAGGATTGATGCTCGGGGCTGGTGCAGGGAGATTTCCCGGGGGGCGAGGGAAGTGGGAGGGGGGTTCCGGAGGGGAAGCATATGTAAACCCATGGTGATATCATGACAATGTATGGCAAAAACAATTAAAAAAATAAAAAGAAAAAAAATAATAAATAAATAACACTTCTTAATGTGTAGGCCCTTAATAACAGAACTTCAAAATAAATAAAGCAAAAATTGATAGAACTGTAAGGAGGAAGAGACAAATCCATCATTACAGCTGGAAATCTCACCACTCTCTCAGTAATCAATAGAACTTGTAGACAGAAAATCAAAAGGGATATAAACAACCTAAACATCAGAATCAGAGAACATGAACCTAAACCCTCTTCCAAAAAAGAGGAGGGGAGATTCTAACTCATTTTATGAGACCAACATTATTCTAATGCTTTAAGCCAGTTGAAGAAATCACAAAAAACGGAAACGATAGACCAATGTCCCACAGACCAATGTTTTGGATGTAAAAATCTTTAACAAAATATTACCAATTGAAACCAAAAATCTATGAAAAAGAATAACATGACATGGTCTAATGAGAATTATCCCAGAAATTCAAGATCAATTCAAAACCAGCAAGGGTTAAGATCTCACATAGGGCTGCACTGTTCTACCACTTCCTGAATGCCATGTCAATGGGACCTCTCCCTGTGTTAATAACATTTAGAGGAGGCAGGACCATATATATGAAGTTAGCAGTAAATGTTGTCTTGTTGTTTTGTTGTTGTTTAGTTACTAAGTTGTGTCTGACACTTTTGTGACCCGTGGACTGTAGCCCGCCAGTCTCCTCTGTCCATCGGATTTCCTAGGCAAGAATACTGGAGTGGATTGCCATTTCCTTCTCCAAGGAATCTTTCTGACCCAGGGCTCAAACCCGGGTCTCCCACAGAGCAGGCAGATTATTTACCATTTTAGCCATCATGGAAGCCCCAGTTCAATTTGTAATAGGACTCGGACACAGAGAGTTGTGAATCCAACAAGCTGAGAGAGCCTGTCCATGAGGCAGTTGAGTGAGAGTGATGTTCAGAAATCCAAACAGGTGTTGGCACCACCAATGACAATCAACCCCATGGATCGTGAGTTGTGGGTTCTGGTGAATGAGATGGGCAACACCAAAGCAGCAAAATTCCAGACCTTCGTGTGTATCCCAGAGTACAGGATGAAACGTCAAGTTCAGACCTTCAGGAACAAACAAGGTAGGGGGTCTAGGTACAACTGAGACCAGCGGTCAGGCCATTTCTGGACTGAGTCCCTTCCTCAGGGCTGCTGAAAGCTCTGGCAATCTGGGTCCCTCTAATCTTGTATGTGACAGGTAAAGGGTCCCTGCTAAGAGGAGAGAAGAGCTGGAGGGGAGCTGCAGGGGGCAGGGATCCAGGGCAAGGCTGACAGTTCCTCCCAAGAGATAAACCCTCAGGGGAAAGTCATCCCCTCTCGATGGCCCCTCTTGAGCTTAAGTTCTGTCTGTAAAACCAAGACAGGGTCCCTCCACGCTAAACCACAAACCCTTTGTCGTCCTGGCTTCTCCTTTGCAATGACTCACTGCTCTGAGCACGCTTCTCCCCACATCAGGGATGGGAGACACGGAGAAGACCGTGGTCCAGTGCCCTCTAAAGTCATTGACAACCGCAACGGAAGTCATTGAGGGTCGACAGTAAGTTAGGGACTGAAATTATTCAAGCTCTTAAAATGGGATAATAAGGTAACTTTCCTCCTCCTGCTATGAGCTCATTTAATTGTAAAGATCTTAATAAATTCAGCCTGATTAACTCCAACCTTGTGGGGGAAGGTTATTCAGTGTTGTGGAATTAATTTTAAACAGAAGAAAAAAAAATAGAGCAAGGAAAAGAAAACCTCCAGTGAGCAATGAGGAGGGAGGATATTTACGCGCAGGAAGGCAGCTCTGAGGAGGACCACTGCGGGGGCCCAGTCTGCTTCTGAAATCTCACAGCACAGGCTTTGATTAATAATTCACTTTCCCAAACTTGGCGGAGCCTCAGGCAAGTTCTCTGGGCCTAGGATCAGCTTGACTGTGCACCCCCAGTGCTGAAGATGAAAGGTGAATCCTGAGGCTCTTCTGCCCCTAAGTGCTTTCCGTGTCCCTGTTCTCGCTGTGCCCGGGACCCGGGAGGCCATGGTTTATGGTTTCCCATCTCCACTCCTCTAGCAGCAGCTACCTAACTGTGGATAAGTTGATCCCTTCTGGCATCAGTTTTGTAAGGAAGGTAACAACCCTCACTGTAGGAATGAAATGATTCTCCCAGTCCCAGGAGTGTGTCAGCCCCCAGGAGTGTGTTGCTGCGTGGCCTTGGGGTTGTTGTATGCTCTCCGAGGC
Organism: Antilocapra americana; assembly: GCA_007570785.1. Taxonomy (NCBI): domain Eukaryota; kingdom Metazoa; phylum Chordata; class Mammalia; order Artiodactyla; family Antilocapridae; genus Antilocapra; species Antilocapra americana. Next base: position 28,845,310 of record ML664177.1, on the reverse strand, counting down.
TCTCTCAGCCCTGGTCTGCCCATGGACTCAGCTGAGCTTCAGCCCTGACTCTTCCCATCTCTGGTCTCTCTGGTCAGCCTCTTGAGCTGTCCACCCCACCCAGACCTTGACCCACAGCTTGAATGATTTAGAAAAGGAGTCCGTTGGTCAAGTTGGACCTCCTGAGGCACGCATGCTATGCATTTAACAAACTTGATATTGAAACCTCTGGCCAGCCTTAGAATTTCTGTTGTAGAAAAGGGGATGGAGGGTCTTAGAGAGGTCTACTGACCTGTGTTTGAGGGTCCAGGAAGCCTGATGAAATACCCACACCTAAGGACTTCCCTGGTGGTCCAGTGGCTAAGACTCGTAACTCCTAAAGCAGGAGGCCAACGCTCCAACCCTAGTCAGGGAATTAGATCCCACATTCCACAGCTAAGAGTTCCCATGCACAACTAAAGAACCCGCATGTCTTAACTAAGACCCAGCACAGCTGAAGAAATAAATATTAAAAAGACAGAGAGACTAGAATTTGTGCTTCCTTTGCCCTGGGAAGACACAGCAAGCTGTTCATTTGCAGGGAAGAACATCAAATCTGCCAGCAGTTTGATCTTGGACTTGCCAGCCTTCATAAGTATAAGAAACAAATTTCTGTTTTTTGTCAGCCAGTCCACGAGAATTTGTCAGACACAGCCCCAGCCGACCGAGACAGCCCCCCAAGTTCTCCACTCTCTCCTTATCTGAGTTAAAAGAGCTGCTTAGTGGATGTGAGTGGCCCAGATGGGTGTCTGTTGACTGGTAGGTGTCCTGCAGGTACATCACAGGGTGAACACCTTGAAAAATTAAGCTGACTCTTAGATGGGGGCGGTGATAGAATTTGCCACTGGCTACCAAGTTTTACTCTACCCCAAGCTTGAAACTCCTGTGGGGTCTGCCTTTGGCAAGGAGCATATACTTGGACTTCCCTGGTGGCTCAGTGGTAAAGAATCCACCTTCAAGGTAGGAGACACAGGAGATGCAGTTTCAATCCCTGGGTCGGGAAAATGGCCTGGAGGAGGGCATGGCAACCCACCCCAGGATTCTTGCCTGGAGAATCTCATGTACAGAGGAACCTGGCCAGCTTTGGTGCATAGGGTGGTAAAGAGTTGGACACGACTGAAGTGTCTTAGCACACATACATGCATATACTTGGCCTTGGTGCTCCTACCATAGCCTGTGGCTCAGAGGGAGTGTTGTGGAGGCCACCCAATGCACACCTGGTTTCGGATCCAGGCCCACTGGCTCCCTGAGAATAGCACTTAGCCGACTTCCATAAACAAGGACATTCATCTTTGTCAGCCTTAATGAACTGCATTTGTCAGACAGGAACCAGAGAGCAGCTGTGTTGGAGGGAGACGAATCACTTAATCCAAGGCTCCTGATGTGGGAGCCCCTGGCACAGCAGCAATCATGGCATTTAACTATGGAAGGGGCCTGGAGGAGCCCCATCGGGGGAAGGGCTGGCTGCCCTTGACTGTTCCTATTGGGACAAAGCTTGTGAGCTGGCAAGTCAGGGTGTGCGCTGGCTGGTGCTTCTCTCCCTGATGAGCATCCGTTTCTGGGGCTGAGTACCCTGCAGATGTCTGGGCAGGAAGAGAGACATAGGGGGTGGGCAGCCTCTGTTGGCAGCACAATGCAGGCCCAGAGTCACCCCTTTGGGTTCCACCAACTTGTTTCCTTTGAGATATTTTTAGGAAAGACTCTTGGGTACCAGGGACAGGAACCCATCTCAAGTGAGTTTAGGCAAAAGGATATGTATGGACTTCCATGGGCTGTGAGGTTGAACATCTGTGTTGCAAGCCAAGTGGGCAGCAGCTGGGCTTCACGAACAAGTACCTCTGGGAACTCAAACACACTTCGGATGCCTCGGCTTCTCTCCATGCTTCTTCTGCCTGCTGGCTCTGTCCCCTCTCCCTATAGTCCTTCTCCATCAGTGGGGAATTCGGAGATGATGGCTCTCAAGTTTCACCTCTCAGGGTTTCCACCACTGGGAAGGGGTTGATGTAAGCCTTTTCTGGCCCTAAACTGGAAAAAAAAGAAAACACCCAAGAAAGAGCTCTGATTGGTCATTGTAAGCCAATCAACACAGTCATCTAGCTACAGTCCCAATCTTTTTGGCCCCAGAAACTAGTTTCATGGAAGGCAATTTTTCCGCCGAACTGGGGAGCAGTGGGTGGTTTCGGGATGATTCAAGTGTGTTACATTTATTGTGTATTTTATTTCTATTGTTATTCCATCAACTCCACCTCAGATCATCAGGCATTAGATCCTGAGGTTGGGGACCTCTGATCTATGGCATAAGTCCTAGTCACCTAAGGCAGCTCCCAAGGGAATCCCACAGCTGGAATCAGAAAGGAGCCATTCTCAGGGTAAAGTCAGAGTCCTCAGTAGGCTGGATAGCACATGTCTGCTTTCATGATCTTTGATCCTCAGTTTCCCCCAATCCCATATCCAGGTCAGCTTCTCTCTATACCAGGAGAAGGTCCAGAGACCACTAATTACCCCGAAGACACTCAGGGAATAGGAGCTGGGAGGATGGGTGGGCATTTCAGAGGCTGGTTTCTGCCAATCCAATTTTCAGGGCTATATTTGACGTTCAGGATGGACACCAGGACAAATGTTGGGTTTGCTAGGCAATTCTACTCTGTTGATTTTGACAGTCAAGTATCCCTGAGGCCAGGGTCCTTGTGGATTTTGCATATTTACTAAGCTGCTCCTCCTCTGTACTAGCCCCAGGTTCTCAGATACACCCGGAATAATAAGGACTGTACTTGTGAATGACAGCGGCACACTGCAGGTGGCAAAAATGTGTCACAATCACCCTCCTTGAAATTTTCAGTCTTGACCAAGAATCTCAGTAAAAAGTTTGTTTTTTAAGTGAAACAATGCATTTCACATCATGATCCAGGACATACAAACACACACACACACACACACACACACACACATAAAACTGAAACAAGTTTTGAAAAACTCTACTTGCCTCTATCATACAGGGTGCAGTTTGATGTTTTGTATTCTGTTCGTTCCTTTTCTATTCTATTTTTACAATGCCACTAAAATTTTTTCATGACCCACAGATGAGACTGAGCCTGCATGGTTTTATTTCTTCTTTTTTTAATTGGAGGATAATTGCTTTACAATGTTGTATTGGTTTCTGCCGTACATCGACATCAATCAGCTACAAGTATACACGTATTCTCTCCCTTGTGAGCCTCCCTCCCACCCAAGATCCCACCCCTCTAGGTCACCACAGAACACCTAGCTGAGCTCCCTGTGTTACACAGTAGCTCCCCACTAGCTATCTGTTTTGCACATTGTAATGTCTGTCAATGCTACTCTCTCAGTTCGTCCTACTCTCTTCTTCCCCACAAGTCCATTCTCTACATCTGCATCTCTCTATTCCCACCTTGCAAATAAATAGATTGAATCACCGTGTTGGCAATAAACATGCATAACCTCACTGAGTCTTGACACAATACAGACCTCATTAAACAGCCATTTGTAAAGCAAACATTTCATAGATAGTGTATCTTCTGGATGCCAAACCCTGACCTGGGCTATTTTTTTTAAACTGATCTTTACAGACATTTTTTTTTAAATTTTACACAATCTTTAAAGGTTACTTTCAATTCCCAGTTATTACAAAAGACTGCCTACATTCCCCGTGTTGTACATGACATCCTTGAGCCTATCTTATACCCACTAGTTGGTTCCTCCCACTCCCCACCCCTAGGCCAGGAGCCAGACCTGGGAAAGAAGCTGCCTTCACTACACCAAACTAACTCAAGTGGGGATGAGGAACCTCCCAGCTGAGCCCTGACTTGATTCCTAACCACACAATGGTGAGATGTAATAAATTGGTTGTTGTCTTGAGTCAGTAAGTGTTGGCTACATTGCTACACACAATAGACAGTGAGTTTCAAGAGCTCCAAGCCACCAGCAGTGTCCAGGTTCCTGGAATGCGTTGTCTCTTCTCCCTGCAACTGAAGGGAGGAAGGCTGCACCCCACCAAATGGACTTTGCTGAGAATGTGCCAAACCAGCACATCTTGTCTCTCCTCCTCTGCCATCAGTGAGTCCTTTGGGGGCTTCTGGACCCCCATCTCCCACATGCTAATCTGCCCAGGGGGGCCACTGGCCACCCACAGATGCCCTCCATGGAATGGAGGGGGAACCAGAGAGAAGGACGCTGCCAACTGAGAAGGTGAATGTGTCAGCTATGGAAATAGACATAAAGAACAGAAAAGATTTCCTTGCGTTTCGAGAGGGGTCTCAGGACACCATCACTCCCCCACCCCAAGAGGCTGTCCCATACGGGCGGGAGGCCAAGGCCAGAGAGGGGAAAGGTAGAGGGTAGTGGGGGGAAGGGTAGGAACTGTTTGCTACTATTTACTCGAATTAATAAGATGTTGAGCAACAGCCTCTACATAAAAGCCACAGTAAAAATTAGCAGGTAGTTCATCCTGGTCTAACAATATGGAATAATTAATATCTACACTCAGGTGCTTTTTTTTTATAAACAGTAATTAAAGAGAAATATTATATCGCTGCACCTGTTTTTCTCTTTCGGCTTACTACAGTGAGTAAACCCCATCTTTAATTGATGAGAGGAGGTGCACGCTGGAAAAACCATAGGAAGAGCATGAAAACCCCTCCAGCCTTCCCTGGAGACGTGTAAGAAATCTCAAATTATTAAACCATATGGAGTGCGTAAAGCAAGCGGGCCGTTCCCACTGTGGGGCCAAGACCTAATTTCCCTCTGACTTTCAGCTCCTCTGGCGAGTTCCAAGCTGTCGAGGGAATCAGGCTTGTCTGCCCCGAGGAAGGAGATACCTGTGAGCTGGTTTTCCTGAGGGCAAGGAGAGAACTGATTTCTGTGGCCTGTTTCCACTGCTTTCCAACTGGGCCTGAATTCTCTGCCAAGTTCAGAGGCTCTGGGCCCCCTTGTGGACTTCAGCCACCTCCAGCCAGCTCACCCTTCCTGGAGACAGGGCTTCAACCAATCTAACGGGTGAGGTCAGGGCAGGAAAAGTTAATGTTTGAGGGCACTTTACAGTTTGCTTTTTGCAGCTCTCAACACTCAGTATGCAAAGTTGTTCTGTTCTCCTGCTAAATCCCAGCAGGGCTCCGGCCGCAGCTGCTGCCTGAAAATTCTGTTCCTGCCTTGGGGCTCTGATTCCACCCAGCACCCTGGGGACCTTGGTGAGGATGCTCCACCCACCCCACAGTGTGGATTTTGTTTTGCAGATGCTTGTTTACTAAACCTGCCCAGTGTCTGGATCAGCCCTTGAACTCCGGGAAAAGGGGCCAGATGTCAAAATAATGTGAGCATCCTCCAACTTGTCACTCCGGCTGGAACAAAGCTGTAACTGGCGACAAAGAGCCCTGAGAGGGGACTTGGAGTAGACACTTCACAGACGCAGACATGAGCCCCCTTTATTAAGCTCCCAGTGATGCACCTTGGGCTCCATGAGTCCCCTGGTTCTGCAGCAAAGTGTCAGTACAGTTACTCATCTATAACCACCCCTCCCAGGGGCTTCCTTGGTAGCTCAGTGGTAAAGGATCTGCCTGCCAATGCAGGAGATGAGGGTTCGATTCCTGGGTCGGGAAGATCCCCTGGAGGAGGACATGGCAACCCACTCCTGTATTCTTGCCTGGAGAATCCCATGGACAGAGGAGCCTGGTAGGCTGTACAGTCCATGGGGCTGCAAAGAGTCAGACACAACTAAGCATAGACACACAGAAAAGATGGTAGAAGGAGGCACTGCAGTCAGCACATCATTGCCCTTTGAGGCTGCCTCCCAAGCAATGGAGTCCTGCAGGTACAAGGACGGAAGGCGGCCTCACGTCTGCTGTTCTCCTCCCGCTGGTACCCACTGATGGCACCTCCCATCCAGGCTGGCTGGGACTACCACTCCGAGCATCATGGGTCCCTTAGACTCACAATGGGTCTGGGACACATGTCACATTTCAAGGAAGCAGGGTGAGCTCAGAGAGCAGGCTGGGGTAGAGGGTTCCTGGGTGATATCTAGGTAAGTATCTTGGGCAAATGAAAGTAAAGCCATGAACGAGGTCCCAGAGATTATTGTGGGCCACACCCCAAGAAAATAAGAGCTGTCGGCAAGGTCAGAGGACTAAGGTGGACTTGTGGATGGACCCAGGGTGAGGCAGAATGAAAGGAAAGAGAATGACTGTGAAGAAGCTTGGAGATGCTGGACCCTGTTAAGTCTTTGTTCTGAGAGGGAGTCCCTCTTCCCTGTGGATATTCTGCACATGGCCTGTCTGCTCCCCAGCCCACTGGGTGAGACCACCTGGTGACCCACCTCTTGGCACCTGCAGCAGAGCTGATCTTCAGTCAATGACCTGACTCTTGACTCTAACTGATTTTGACTGGTTCACCCACCTCTGACCACAGAAGTGATACCTTTGAATTTTTGTCATTATAAGCACTCATGCAGGGCTAATGGGAGCAATTTGGCAAAATGCATTAATAACCTCAAAAATATTCAAAACTTCTAGCCTGATAATCGTCCTTCTGGGAGTCTGGCCTAAGAGAATCATCAGAGATGTGGACAAGGATTTTGCTCAAAGAAGTTCATGACAGTGTAATTTCAAAGAGAAAGCAACAAACAACAAATTGCTTAAATATTCCATGAAAGGAATGTGGTTGTGTGTAGGAAATTCTCTATATTGTGAAATATGATGCAGTCACTGGAAGTGATTACAAGGATATTTTTAAGCAGGGAGATGCCCATGACATACAATTGCATTAAAAAAAAAAAAAAAAAAAGAATATCTGAGTTCTTGAGTTTGGCTGTTTGCTACTTATTTGTTCATATATATTTTCTACATTTTCTAAAATTTCCACAATAATCACACAATACTTCTAGAATCAGAAGAAAAGAAACAACTGCTGCTGCCTTCTTCCAGCCTATACAGACTTGGTTTCCTGAAACCCACGTCCCTCATTAACCCCACTGAGGTTCACAAAGCTGACTCCATGCCTTCCCTGTCAGACCTTGCCTGGCACAGCCCAGCGGGAAAGTTGTGTGTTTGGCTCTAATTCCAAATCCCAATAAAAACATCACAGCTGTTTTTCTTCTGAATTCTCATCACTGCAGAAGAGAAAGCTTACCCCACTTTTTTGATTCTCTGCTGCACTGCCAATGTCTCTTTTCATGCAAATACTAAATATACTTTAATGGATCCAGATTATTACTGATGTAACCTAAGATCTGGAAAATATAGGCACCATCAGCTGAGTTCTCAAACTCTGAGTTCGGTACTCACAACTCTCTACAAAGCATGGGGGGACACAAATCCAGTTCTGCCTTAAGAATTGTCTCAATTCAGAATGGAAAAGTGAATTCAACTTGGCTTAAATGATAAAGGGAATTTATTGTTTCATGAAAACACAAAGTCCAGAGGTAAGTGGACTTCAGGCTCAGTTTGATCCAGGGGTCCATGGTGACATCAAGGCCCTCGTGCCATTTATTTCTGCTGTTTCGTTGGTTCATTTTCAGCCTCAGTCTGGTTTCCCTTGGGGTTATAGTAATCTAGGCAGGTGAGCCTCTATCCACAGGGCCCTGCTCAGAAGGGAGGATGCCACTGTCCCAACCTTCCCAGCTGGAACACTGAGATTGGCTCTGACTGAGCAGGCTCTACTCAGGTAGTCACACTTGAACTGTGACAGAGAGATGAAATGCATTGATTATCCTACACTATCATGTGCTGAATCAAGCTGGGAGTGAGGGTAGTCAGCTCCACCAGAATCATATGGACCCCCAAACAGAATTCAGGACCTCTAGACAGTAGAGGATGAAGGCCCAGAGTCACCACAAGTGTCCACCATAGGAAAATTGTCCTTTGACATTCCTTTGGGGAGAATAGCTAAGGGTTGCTTTGCAACTATCAATTACAGAAATGGATGTTCAAGTCTAATAATTTAGTCAACAAACCACTAATTTACAAATCTAGTTAAATAAAATATTTTAATTTGTCATTGTTTCTGGCACTTCAAGAAAATAAATGGTTTAAAGAACACTGACTCAAAATACTTGAGTGGCCCAAGGAAACAAAGATTAGAAACTTACCTGTAGCTTTTCTTTTGGGGAAGAAAATAAAAAATGAGTTCAGTCAATAGACCCATGAAATCCATCGGTGAGAGAGACTCTTTCCTTGGGATCTCACCTGACTTTACTCAAGTTCTCCCCTCTGCCCAGATGCCTGCCCTTTCCCTCCCTTCTCTGTTAACATTCCTTCTCAGATGTCCATGGTCCTCTGACATGCCCTCCTCTAGGAAGGCTTCCCAACCTTTTCTCCACTTAGCAGAACCCATAATTCTCTCCTGGGCACTCAACCTGCACTTGCTACATTATTCTGGGGTGCTGTGCTCCCATCTGTTACCCTGTAGACCATAATAACCAGGGGGCCCAGGGACTGGGATGAAGAAGAAGTGAGAGGAAGGACAGTGATCATGAAAACCTGTTGGTGGTGGTGATTTAGTTGCTCAGTCCGACTCTTTGCGACCCCATGAACTATAGCCCACCAGGCTCCTCTGTCCATACTCTGTCCAACTCACTCCGGGCAAGAATACTGGAGTGAGTTGCCCCTTCCTTCTCCAGGGCATCTTCCCGACCCAGGGATCAAACCTACTTCTCCTGCATTGCAAGTAGATTCTTTACTGCTGAGCCACCAGGGACTCTAGTGCTGAGGATGGCCAAAGGATATGGGAACTCTTCTGGTGATGAGCCTTGGGGAGAAACACAGGGAAAGGATCTATGACCTACATTCGAATCGATTATAGATAGAAGGAGGGTCACAACTAAGAGAATCAAGGAATAAAATAGGAGACACCATCCTCCAGGGCTCCCTGGAGATTCAGAGATAGGCAGGGAGATTCCCACCACACATCCAGGACTCCTGGGATTTGGTCCTTCAGGTCTTAAAGGATGGGAGACTGGGTTTTAGACACCTGACTTCTGGGTTATCTTTTGGTAAAAACAACAAAAAAAGAATTGTAAAATGCCCCATACTAAGCATCTAGAGGTTTACTACTATACAGTCCTAAGGAAACACAGAACTTAAATGGCCTTCAGTTGTGGCAGACTCTTTGTGACCCCACGGACTATACAGTCCATGGAATTCTCCAGGCCAGAATACTGGAGTGGGTAGCCTTTCCCTTTTCCAAGGGATCTTTCCCAGGGACCCCGGAAAATGTTTTACTGAGCAAAATCATGTTTCATTTCAGAAAACATTTCCAAGCCAGAATCAACCTCTACCCCCACCTCCTGCCTCTCTCTCCATATGTCTCTTGGCTACAGGCTGCCCTCCCTCCCACTCCACCCCAAGAAAGCTGCTCTGGCCACAGTCTGTTGGCACCTTCTGGCCCAAGGCACAGGAGGCCCCCTTCATCATTTGGGTCAGGGATCAGCAAACTATCACTTATAGGCCATATTCAGCTTGCCACCTGCTTTTGTGTGACCCATGAAAATAGTTTTCACACTTTGAAATGGTTGGCCAAAACCATGACAAGAAGAATGCAATTTCATGACATGGGAAAATGACATAAAATTAAAATGGGGGCCTCTGTGGAGGGTCTGCTGATGTTTTCCTGGAACACTCTCACTCATGGACATATTACCCGTGTCTGTTTTTCCGTGTCAGTTTCCGCAGCAGTGGAACTGAGCAGTTATAGCAGATGCCTTCTGACCTGCAAAGCCAGAAATATTTACTCTCTCGCCCTCTGCAGAAAATGTTTGCTAACCCCCACTTTAGATATTTAAACTGGGCTCTGCTCTGAGAAGTCAGACATATCAGTGACCTTTCTCTCTCTCTGACTCCGCCAGCGACAACTCACTGCGGCAGACTAGATAAAAGAGAGCCGCGTTCTGCTCTCTCCTGTGGACAACTTCCCACACTCGCCCTTGGGGAGGAGTTTCTACCAGGCCCAGAACCAGGTTAAGAGACTCTCACCTTGACAAGGTCACCTGTGAAGGGCTGAAGTTTCAGAAACTGGTTCGTCCCTGGGCCCAGAAGCCCCGCCCACACTGGCCCAAAGCTGTCCATCATCTTCTCCCCTCTGGAAGCAGGAAACTGTCCTTGGGCACCCAGACACCACGGCTCTCCCCCTCTCAGCGAGTCCGCTGCAGCCCTTACAGTTTCTGGACTTCAAACGCGCTCTGGCCACCAAAGGCAGCCACCAGCTTCAGAAAACGCATTTGAAATTGAAAAACGGGGATGAAATCACCTACCCGACTGTCTGAACGAATGCCGTTCTTCCTTACAGACTAAGGCAGAGAGTTGAAGTTGCTATTCAAACCAGAAAGCTCCTTTTGATGGTTCAAACAAGGAGAGGAAATGGCTTTAAGTGTGTTCTTCGAAGCTAATCAAGCCTGTGGTGTTCCTCAGCCCCGCTGTTCGGATTCATGGGAGGGAGGCCCTTGTTTGAAAGACATCCCGGAGAGTATGTGTCTTAGCCTTGGCTTTGAAGCAGTTCTCAAAGCTGGCGGAGTCCCTGTTAGGCCCTCGTGAGATGTACTCAGACTTGAGCCGGATTTGTGGCCTCGAGGGTCATCCTGGGGCCACTTACAAGGGGATCTTGTGATGGTGAGGATGTGGGCAGCCCCGAATGTGACCCCCCTCCCCTACTTCAGCTGTGCAAACTCAGCAAAACCATTGCCCTCTCTGAGCCCCAGGCTCTTCCTCTGTGGAATGAGACTCTTCAGAGTATACGGCAAAAGACTTTGCAGATTAAGTAAATGATGTCAAGTTTACGAGCACACAGATTGTACATAATACATCGTAAACCAATATTGAAACAGCAGTGAAGCAAGCATCTTGTTTCCCTTGGGAACTTGAGCCCTCTGGAAATAGAAAGGTAAACTTTGGGTTTTCTTACCACCTTTGCTTAAACACTGACAAAGACCATCTGCTAAGCTTCCCCCAACACACACTAACAACTACCGCCAACAAACAATAACAAAACTGGGGCAGGTGCAGCCTAGTTACAAGGTGTTGGGGCAAATACTTTACGTCCTTATCCACTGGATTCTCATAACAGCCCTGGAAGGCAGGTATCAGTACTGTGCTTTCTCACTTCTTAGGTGAAGACCAGAAGCAGCTAGTAAGCTGGGAAGGCAGCATCAGAACCCGTAACATAAACCATTTTTCTATATTGTCTTCATTAAAGAGACAAATGGACATGAACTTGGGCAAACTCTGGGAGATGGTGAGGGACAGGGAAGCCTGGTGTGTTGCAGTCCATGGGGTTACAAAGAGTCAAACATGACTTGGCGACTGAACAACAGCAACAACAGAGACAAATAATGGGTAGATGTGTGGACAAGTAAGTGAATGACTAAATGAATATATTAATCCCTTACATCCAGGCTGCCCAGGCTAACAGCATTTGCAGAATTTTAGAGAAACAGTCTGCTAAGGGCTGGCTTACAGACAATGCAGATGAGGTGTTCCAGGGAGGTGTGTCTGCCTCCTGAGTCCATCCAATGCATCAACTCAGCCCACTGTCCTATCCAAGCCCTTAAAAGCAAAGGTCAAGGTGCCAGAGAAAGGTCCAGAGGTAAGGGCTCAGAAATGTGATCAAAGGGACAAGCCCATGGGATGACAAGCAACGAGGCCGAAAACACATGAGAATCTGCCATCTCAGCAGTCCTGAGATCCAGCCCCTTCAGAGCCCTTCTCCAATCTCCTGGGAACACTACCTCCTCCCTTTTATTTTTCTAGCCCAAGGGGAGGTCACTGATTCCTGCAGGTACTAATCTCTGAGCCACCTCTGTATACCCACTTCTGCTCTTTCATTCTTCGCATATCCAGGTAACCCTTCTCCTACATTGTTTGTTGTTGTTCAGTTGCTAAATCATGTCTGACTCTTTACGACCCCAAAAACTGCACCAGGCTTCCCTGTCCTTCACTGTCTCCTGCGGTTTGCTGGAGATCGTTTCAAACTTAACTGGAGTTTGTTCAAATACATGTCCATTGAGTTGGTGATGCCATCCAACAATCTTATCCTCTGTCGCCCCTAATCTCCTACATTAAATCCCCTCCATTTGAAATACTTAGTGTGACTCCAGGTTTCCTAACTGCCTCACCCTTCCCCCTGACTTAGCCTAAATGAGTCTAAAGTTCCTTGACAATAACAGAATGGGTTTGTGACTTGCCCACAGGTCTGAATTCAGGTCATCTTGTTCTTGTCCAAGATCCTTGTTCTCTTCCCTGCACCCTTGGGTCATATAGACCAAAAAGAAGTGTGTGGCATGGATGCAGGAATGTACCAGCAACCACAGCCACTGAGTATTCTCACTCATCCTCTCTCCTTGGACCAACAATAGGTTAACCCCTTGCTTCCTGAAAGAGTTTAAACTACCCATCCTTCATCAAGACATGCAGAGAAGAGCCTCTTGTCCAAACTCCTCTCACAGGTCCGTCTGCAATTTTCTCTGGACAAAGAGCCTGCACTATCCTTTTACTGGAGAAGATTAGTCTTCTCAGCCAGATGACAGGCGCCAAATGGGAAGCGAAGCGCTCTGCCCTCTCTCCACCATCTGTTAACATAACCCCAAGCCATTCTCAGGTTTGTGCTGAACCTGCTTAGCTTGTTCTGAGCAGGCTGTCACTGCTTTGATTGCTTTTCTCTCAATGTGTGCACTCTGAGAGCACCCTGGATTCCGGCCTTCTTCTCCTGCCTCTTGGGAGGAAGCATCTAATGTGATAACTGTATCAACTGTCTGAGCAGAGATCCAGGAAGGATGGTGGCGACAGTAGACAACCAGAATCAGCATCAGGGCTGGTTTTGCACATTCAGGACTGTTTCTTATTACTTTGTAGGCTTCTGTTCACATGTTCTCAGCCTGGGATGTCATGAATATATGGCCCGTGGGGGCTGAGTTGAATTCAGTGAGATGGCCCTTTATTGCTGCAAAAATATGACCTGACAAATTCAACATCTGTCTCTGTGGAAACTGAGGAGGGACCCAAATCTACCCACAGAATGGGGTCCAATGTCCCATGCAAATACTTTCCTTTAGATCTGTTTAGGGAAGAATAGAGGGTGGGGGCCGTGACCCACCCCTGCCCAGGACATCTGTACCATCCCATTTATGCATCTCCTGAATAAGGTGAAACAGACGTCACTGCTCAGGGCAAGTACTTCTCTTCAAATCATTTTACACCACTGACATGACAAGAGCCAAGAGAGGCAGGAAATTCAATCCCTTCCAATGTCTGCACAGAAGATTAACCACCTCAAAGAAATTAGGAAAGTGTCTTCATAACAGTGACAGAAAGACATTGCTATTCAGTATGTTAATGAAAAATCCATTGATGTTTGGCATTTATCAAGTGTCAAAAATTAAATTTAGCTGTCCTGTGATTTTAATTAGCGGTAACCCAGTTAAGCCAGCAGGTAGCTGCTATGGTTCAGGCAGATGCCTTCATCTGCATATCTTTTACCAGATAACAGGAGTGAAAGGAGTGGGAGGCACAGAAAAGCTTCAGGAGAAGGTGGTGTTTCAACCAGACTTTGAAGAAGTTTGACATCTCAAAGGGGATAAGCTCGCTTTAGGAAGAATGAAGAGCACGTGCAAAGGGGAAGAGAGTTAAAAGAACAAGACACATTCTCAGAATAGCAAATAGCCCCATTTGCTTGGAGAGTGATGGGGAGATGAGATGCAGAGGCAGACAGGAGATGGGCTGTAAAGGGTCTCAAAGCTAAAGCAGAAATGATCAAGTAGAAATGGGGAGCAGTTGAAAGCTTTGGGGCAAAAATCTTATATATACATACGTTTGCAAAATGTATGTTTATATATATGAATACAAAGGAAATATACCAAACAGATAACCGTAGCTACTGCTGGAGAAAAGAGTGGCCTTGAGTGGAGCAGACAGACCTTCTCTTAACTGTATTGCTAGAATTTTTACCAATAAATGAATGCATTGTGTAATTAAAATAATTTCATACAATTTTAGACAAATGTTCTAGGGCCACAAATTGACTCAACTTTTCTCAACTATAAGAAAACACAGCTTACTTCTTTCTTCATGTACTTAGGCACTTGGTCATGTCAGATTCTTTGCCACCCTATGGGCCGTAGCCTGCCAGCCTCCTCTGTCCATGGGATTTCCCAAGCAAGAATACTGGGGCAGGTTGCCATTTCCTACTGCAGGTTTCTTCCTGACCCAGGGATCGAACTGGCGTCTCCTGCGTCTCTTGCATTGGCAGGCAGATTCTTTACCTCTGCACCTTGACAGATCTAATCTTCTGGTCATCTTGCATCCCTCTAACTGATAGAAGTGCAGGAGCTGGGGAAACAGACAAACATTAAACTTTCCAATCAATAGTGTCTTGGTCTCTGACAGTTTGATGGTCTCTGCTAAACAATGAGCCCCTTTCCAATACCATCTTCATCTCTCTGATTTCTTCCTTCTGCCTCTGCTCTTCTCTGAAAGAGAAGTTTTCCTGCCCTCATGGTAAGAGGAGAAAGGGGGCTTTGAGCCTAATAAAATCCCTCAGGTCATCCTGGTCTATCTCAGTGGCCAACAACATCATCTGGTCTTTGGGGTGGTCGTGATACCACTGAAACAGGAGGGAAGGGGCCAGGGCACAGCCTTTAAAAGAATGACATAGCCCGAGGACACAAATAAACTGATTAGAACCATATAGTTCCAAGATGGTGGATGAGTCGACTCTCAATTGAGCCTCAGCATATGCTCAATCATAACACAACAACAAGCTAAATGACATACCTACAGGTGCCTTGACAGTTCCAAGGCCAACCATAAAGGTCAAGAAGTGGTTGTCATTGTTCAGCCACTAAGATGTGTCCAGTTCTTTGCGACCCCATGGACCGCAGTGTGCCAGGCTTCCCGTCTTTCACCACCCCCTGGAGTTTGCTCAAACTCATGTTCATTGAGTCAGTGATGCCTTCCAACCATCTCATCTTCTGTCACCCACTTCTCCTCCTGCTCTCAATCTTTCCCAGCATCAGGGTCTTTTCCAATGAGTCAGCTCTTCCCATCAGGTGGCCAAAATATTGGAGCTTCAGCACCAGTCTTTCCAGTGAATATTCAGGGTTGATTTCCTTTGGGACTGACTGGTTCAGTCTCCTTGCTGTCCAAGGGACTCTCAAGAGTCTCCTTCAGTGCCACAGCTTGAAAACATCAGTTCTTCAGTGCTCAGCTTTCTTTGTGGTTCAACTCTCACATCTGTACGTGACTACTGGGAAAACCATAGCTTTGACTATACAAACCTTTGTTGGCAAAGTGGTAAGTAAATCAAAATGAGGTCTGAAGAGTGATTTCTAATGAGTAGAGTAGCAATCCCAAAAGCCCAGCTCAGTGTGCACTGTGAGCACCCCTCCTACCTGCTGTTACACCTCCCAGCTGCACCATCGCCTTCTGAATGACCAGCAGAGCATGTCCATCCTTTGTTTCGCCTTAATCAGAAAAGCCTCTGAAAACTCCCTGCTTCTCGGTCTGAACAGCTTAAGGAGCTATCTCTCAGACAAAGAGGGGGGGCTGGTCCCTCAGCCTCCCTCAGACAATCCTTGAATCTCAGCTCTCACTCCTCGTCCTTTTGTGACACAGAGAGGCATCTTGGGGTGGATCAGCCCCAGTCTTCCTCATCCACTCTAAGTCCCGTGGAGGGCTAGGGGCTCTGTCCCTCTGCTCTTTGGAAGAGCAGTGGAATTGCTTGTTTGGGACTGAACAATGGCTCAAGAGCAAGGGGCCACTTGGGACGTCAGCTGTGTATACTCAGAAAATGTCAGGCCAAGCCACAAAGAGACCAGGTCAGGATCCACAACAAGGACAGGGAGGGGCCACTTTACCTGCCAGCCTCTGAGTCTCTTTCCTGGCTCAGCTCCAAGTATCAGGATCCCTGAGCAGTAGAGACAACAAAAGGAGATTTGTTTGTTCAGGAGTTATAGTCAGGGAGTGATCTGGGAGAGCCAGAGAGCAGCTGGGCCCCTGCCTGTGGCTTAGAAGTTGACTTTTCCTTTGTAGTCAAAAATAATTCATCTCTTCCTGAAGTGACAGGTGGCTGGACCAATTTCTTTGACTTTCAGCAAACCAACATCAGGTACAAGAAGCCCCATGCACAGAAGGAAGGAATTAGTCAAATGCAACATTAGGGACCCAGTTTTTTAGCAGCCAGACAAGAATTAGGAAAAGAGGCTCAGGCTTTCTGAAGAATCTTTTTTTTATGGCTTCCAGAAAACACATCCCAACTTAAGTCTATTATTTTCACTTTGAGTGACAGAAAACCCAGAATAGGGCTTTCCTGGTGGTCCAGTGGTTAAGAATCTGCCTGCCAATGCAGGAGACCCAGATTCGATCCCTGATCCAGGAAGATCCCATATGCTGCTGAACAGTTAAGCCCGTTCACCACAAGTACTGAGCCCATATGCCCTTAGAGATCATGCTGTGCAACGAAGGAAGCCATGGCAATAAGAATCCTGTGCTCCACAACTAGAGAAAGGCGGTGAACAGCGACAAAGAACAAAGACCCAGTGCAGCCAAAAATAAATAAATAAAAAGAAAAAAAAATTTAAACAAAAGAAAACCTAGAATAGACTCATTAGGACAAAAAAAAAATCCCTGCCAGAGAACAGAAGAATTTGAATCAGGCATCAGCCATGGGCTGACCCAGGGTTCAAATGATATCACCAGCAAACTCTTTCAGTGTCTAAGTTTGGCTCTCTGTGTGTGCTCTCCTTTCTTATTTAGTCTCTCCCCTCATGACGAATCAGCAACTTCTTGGACCTGGGACCTTGTAATTTCAGGTTTAAATTCAGTGGGCATGGGAAGGGGGAAGAGACCCTTGTCCTGGCAGTCACAGCTATGAAAATCATGACAGTCTGTCTGTTTGTGCAAGCTCCATCTGGAGACAACCTTGAACCAATCATCGACGTCTAGAGAATGCAGAATACCAACTGGTTTGAGCCTGGGTTATATGCCCCAGCCTGACACATAGCTGAGACTGAGGGAATGACAATCCATAAACACAGTTGGAGCTGTTGCCGGGAGACCAAGGAGGGAGATGTGGATGCAAGAGAAAACAGCCATTGTCCTTTACAATTACTAACTTTTAATGAGCTCCAGCTGTGTGCTGGAGCTTTCCATGCCATCATCTCACTTATCCTCTCAACATCACATCCTTATTTTACAAATGACAAAGCAGGGTCAGCGCAACAAAAGAACTTGCCCCATGTTACCCAGTTCATGAGTGGCAAAGGCGGGATTTCAAACTGGAACTCCTAAGCCTGTGCTTTCAGTAGCTATATCCTCTGTGCAGCCTGTTAGAGGTCCGTCAAGAAGACTGTCTCAGAGGCCCCAGATGAAGACCCCTAATACGATCCATGATGCCCAATACTTCTTCCAGACACTGCAGTCATGTGACAATAAATTTTTGCTTTTTGTGTAATGAGTTTAGTGTAGGTTTTTCTAGTGGAGATAGCGATCACTATTAGCACAGTTGCTCTGTTTTCAGAAAGTGAACTTTTACGGACTCCCTAAGAACGAACACCTACAAAGATCAAAAAGTGAAAGTGTTAGTTGCCAAGTCATGATCAACTCTTTGTGACCCCATAGACTGTGTGGCCCACCAGGCTTCTCTGTCCATGGAACACTCCAGGCAAGAATACTGGAGTTGGTTGCCATTTCCTTCTCCAGGGGATCTTCCCAACCCAAGGACTGAACCTGGGTCTCCTGTATTACAGGCAAATTCGTTACCATCTGAGCCACCAGGGAAGCCCCAGATTTTGACCATAAAGATCAAACAGTCCATCTATTCTTGGACCATCTTCACCCCACCAGTTCTGGACACATCAGCAAGTTCAAACTCATCTTATTTCCCAAGTGAATCACTATAAGCCCCATCCCTGACTCCTTCCCAATAATCCACGTTGTTTTCCTTTCTGTGCTGAATCAGGAGGCTTCTTATCTTAACTAAACCAGATACAGCCCCCTCCAGGGAGCCATCAGGCAGAACATCTGCAAAGAACACCAAAAGCTGGATGCTGCCAAGCACCTGTCTTCACAAGGAGCAGACTGAGGTCACTGCCAGAACCAGGGAAATCAATATGGGCGCAAAGATAAACTTCCAGGTGAGTGGTGGGAACGAATGACAGCCAGCATGGCTACTTCAAATGTCCAAAAATTAGGTCATCAAAACCTAATAAGTAAGTAAATGTTAGTCCCTCAGTCATATCTGACTCTTTGAGACCCATGGACTGTAGCCTGCCAGGTTCCTCTGTCCGTGGAATTCTCCAGACAAGAATACTGGAGTGGGTTGCCATGCCCTTCTCCAGGGAATCTTCCTGACCCAGCGACCGAATCCCAGTCTCCACATGGCTAACAGTTTGTTTACCATCTGAGCCACCAGGAAAGCAAGTAGAGAAACTCCAATCCCAAATTCAAGAGTTTGGACTACAGATAAACAGAGTGAGACCTGTTCCCTTTACTGTCAAAGCTTCTGATGGCTCCTCCCCGTAAGCCAGTACAGCCATCATGTCACAGGGGGAAGGAAGCTTTTTTCCCATTCACATTGTGCTCAGATATAGTCCCATCTTCGAGCTCTGTCTCTGCCACCTCCCCTCCCCCGACCTCTCAGGTATTCTTTTATATATATATTCTATATATATATATATATATATTCATTTCCACCAGACCGGAAATGGGAACAATGATGTGGGTTTTGGGAGTAGCTGGAAATGTGTCCTGAGAAAGTGGCAAGACCTCCCCAGTGGCTGCCTGGCCTCTCTGCAAGGCTGGGCTCTAAAACCTCTGGACTGTGGCAAAAATTCTCATATATATATATATATATATATGTTGTATATATACTTTAATTTGGCTGCTCCAGGTCTTAGTTGCGGCACACAGGATCTTTTTAGTTTCTGGATTCTAACTCTTAGTGTGGCATGTGGGGTCTAGTTTCCCCGCCAGATATGGAATCCAGGCTCCCTGCCCTGAGGGTGCAAAGTCTTAGCCACTGGACGACCAGGGACATCCCCATATACTCTCTTTTCAGTGAATGGTTTTAGACAAGCTACAAATATCAGCGATTTTAATTTCTCCCCCTCTCATCTGATCAATCTCGAAGCCAGTGGCTCTCAGACTTAGCTGCACTTTAGCTTCACCTGTGATTTGTTTTGTTTTTTCAAATACAGATGGCTGGGCCCCATTCATCTCTGGCAGGAGAGTTTCAACTTTTTCTCACTGTGACCTATTGGAAAAAAATACATTTATATCATAGTCCGGCACACTTACATCTGAAAGTATGAAAAAAACATCATACTCTTGCTATGTGGCAATTACTCTAGTGTTTTCCTATGCTATTCTTTTCTGTCATTGCTGTTTTTTAATGCCGATCATGATCTGCTCAGAGCTCATGCAGATTGGAAAACTGTTGCTCAAGACATTAGTTTGTGTCGTCCTGTCTGAATTTCCTCTTCTTCCAGTTTCAGGCTCGTAACCCAGTTCTTTGCAATTCCTCCCTTTGGGGATTTTTTTAAATGCAGACACTGCCTGAAGTCAAAGGCTTTCCCAGACTTTTATAAAAACCTAAACTTTTTGATGAGATTACATATGATGTCCCCCAGGGGAAAAGAAAGAAATGGCCGTGGAAGGTGACAGAAGATTAGAAACTGATTTCCACCAGACCGGAAATGGGAACAATAATGTCGGTTTTGGGAGTAGCTGGAAATGTGTCCTGAGAAAGTGGCAAGACCTCCCCAGTGGCTGCCTGGCCTCTCTGCAAGGCTGGGCTCTAAAACCTCTGGACTGTGGCAAAAATTCTCATGCCCCAGAATTGCAAGGAATTGGAAGGCTGCTCTTCTTCAAGAGACCTCAATGAGAAAGGGAGATACCAGCAACCATTCCATAACCAGCTGGAAATTAAACACCCAGCTCTACCTCAGGTGCCACTTAGACTCCTGAAATTCCCATGGAGCCCAAGAAGTGGGGAGGATGAGATGCCTGCCAACCAGTGAGGCTGGCTGTCCCACCAACTTGCTGAGATGCAGACACAGGCAGACTTAAGTCGATTTAAAATAGAACTAAGAGGGACTTCCCTGGCTGTCCAATGGTTGAGATCCCTGTGCTCCCAAGACAGGGGGCCCAGTTTCGATCCCTGGTTGGGGAACTAAGATCCCTCATGCCACAACTAAGACCCGGCACAGCCAAATAAATAAATATTTTAAAAAATAAAATGGAACTAAGAGACGTAATATTTCTTTATACACCTAGGTTCATGAAATACGACTCATATCCATCAAACCTTAATCCTACATCCACTCTTTCTGCTCTACATTCTTTGATCCCTGCCGCCCTTATTTCACAACAGACTAGAGTCAGGCTTTTCCGATTTTCCAAACAGAAAAGCAAGGCCCACAGTGGATAAAGGACTTGGTGTGATCACTCAGCAAGCAGGTAGGTGAATTAAGCTTCTAAATTCAGTTTCTACTTTAGCCCATGGGAGAAGTAGGGAGGGAGGTGTTACCCTGGGGGTGAGAGAAACACCCCATAAAGGGAAATACCTTGAGGATGAGAGACTGGTGCTGCTCACAGTGGCTTCCAGGCAGTCCCAGCAGTGCCCATATGGACACAACAGATCAGTGGGCAAATGGCCAGCATCCAACCTCGCGGTGTCCTGGAGAGCAGAGGGGCTTGGGGCTGTGCTGCCCTCTTAGATGGAAAGGGATACCAGGAACCCCAGCACAGTGGGCAGGCTGAAGGACAGAGTTCACTCAAGGTTGGTTGAAAGCTAAATGGGAGCACATAAACTATTTTTAAGAGCAAATTTGGAGTGTACATCCATTAGAATCTGGCTGCGCGAAACTGAAGGTGGGACCCCCACCACCACCACCAACAGGAGCGAGGGGAGGATTTTACAGGGAGGGGCAGAAGCGAAGCAAGTGTTTGGTGGGTAAGAGGGTCCGCGTGGCTTTACGGGAAGCGCGGTTGGCTGTGTGTGACTGTTTGCTGCCAAGTGTCGGTGTCTCAGAGTGAAGTGCACTCACCTTGGCTGAGGTTGGGGTTGGCCCGTGCCGCTACCAAGCCACCAGAGTCACCCCAGTCGAATGGACTCCTCTTCAAATACTGTAATAGGTCTCAGTTCAGTACGGGTGAGTGTGGGGCAGGAAGCCAGCAGAAGATGGTCCAGCAGTTGCTACAAAGGTCAGCCTCCCTGCGCGAGGCCCAAACTCACCCCCGATTCTCAGATTTCCTAAAGAGTTTAAAACTGACAGCGCCATCCATTTTAAAACCTGTGCCAATTAAAATTTTCTAGAAAACCTAGGTCTTAACATATATCCTTCTACTCTTTAAAAACAGTCTCTCCATAATCCTGGAGGTTCCCAGGTGGCTCAGATGGTAAAGAATCTGCCAGCAATGCAAGAGAACCAGGTTCCATCCCTGGGTCGGGAAGATCCCTGGAGAAGGAAATTGCTACCCGCTCCAGTATTCTTGCCCGGAGACTTCCGTGGATAGAGAAGCCTGGTGGGCTATACTCCATGGAGTCACAAAGAGCTGGACATGACTGAGTGACTAACACTTTCACTAGAAAATTACAAAATGACATTTCTGATCTGTTTATTTCAAAAGGTGGTGAAATACACATAACATAAACTTTACCACCTTAGTCATTTCTAACCGTATAGTTCTGTAGCACTAGGTTCATTCACATTTTTGTGCCACCATCACCACCAACCATCTTCAGAACTCTTTTCATTTTGCAAAACTGAAGCTCTGTGCCCATTAAACATGAACACTCCCCACCCTCTGTTCTTGGCAAGCATCATTCTACATTTTAGTCTCTGTGGATTTGATTACTCTAGGTATCTTACATCTAAGTGGTACCTTATATACAGAATTGGTCATCTTGTTACTGGCTTAGTTCACTTAGCAGGATATGTCATCAAGGTTCACCCACATTAGAACACATCAGAATCTTCTTCCTTTTTTGTGAGTAATGTTCCATTGTACGTATATAACAAGTTTTGTTTATCCATTCATCTATCAATGAACTCTTGGGTTGCTTCCACCTTTTTAGCTACTGTGGATAATGCTGCTGTGAATATGGATATATGAATATCTCTTTAAGACTCTGTTTCCGATTTTGGCGTAGTATGTATGCAGAAGGGGCATTGCTAAACCATTTGGTAATTCTATTTTTAATGATGTGAGAAACTATCATACTGTTTTCCATAGCAAACTGCATTTCTTGAGGAATTTTCTGATATTTAAAATGATCAGGGAGTGCAGCTGACCCTCCCCTATTATTCTGATGCAGAAAGGGTTTACTGTCTTTATTTCTAGAAAGTGAGTAGAAATTGCATAAAGCATTAATGCAGAATGTATCATCCAACTTAATCACACTCAGCCCAAGCTGGCCACCTCAGAATGGGATGCTGGGTACCAGCTGCATCCACAGCCTCAAAAGTGGCCTTTCTCCTAGCCCTCAGTGGGCTGCCTGAACCTCTGGCCACAGTCACACCTCTCCACCCCTCGGGGCCTTTGAGCAGCAATACTTTGGAGCATGGAGCCTGGAGGAAGTGGTTATTTTCCTGGGTACCATAATTAATGGCTCTTCTGGGACCATGTCGAGTGGGGAGGGGCAATTCCACCTTCCCCCTCAAATCACGATATGTTAAAGGAGGGCACTGGGCATGTCATACGAGACACTCACTACACACATATACTTAGGAAAGGTGGGAGCACCCTTTCCACACTGTATGTTGCACATTGGTTAAGAATATATTCCACATCTGGCAAGATGCCACGCTTATAAGCTCTTCTTTCCAGCTGAGACTTACTCTAGCTGATTTTTCCACAGATCACTGGAAAGGCAGTTTTAAAGGCCAGCTGCTTGTTGAAATTGAGGTACAACAAAAAACCAGGGAGACTCACGTGCATCAGTACATGGCCTATTTTCCTTTCCTGTAATGGCATGCATAGTCGTGTTTCACTCTTTGTGACCCCATGGACTGCAGCCTGCCAGGTTCCTCTGTCCACAGAATTTTCCAGGCAAGAATACTGGAGTGGGTTGTCATTTCTGACTCCAAGGGTTCTTCCCAACCCTAGAATCAAAGCTGTGCCTCCAGTATCTCCTGCACCGGCAGGTGGATTCTTTACCACTGGTCCCACCTGGGAAGATCTTTTCCTGTAATAGGACCTTCTTAATAGAAGCCGATGCTGTGTTAGATGTCATGTGCTATGGAGACCATTCAGCAAGTCCATGCTGGCCAAGACATGATAGGTGGGGAGTGACAAACTCAAACTGCAGATAAGTGTCCATTCTGGGGCGATCACACAATGGAAACAGCCATTAGGTAATCAGGTTACCACTAAGTGGCTGGCTGTTCCCCTAAGACCTTGGGGCTCCCAGATCTGTCCTGTGTGAGCCCATTTCCCCGACCCTCCGTTTTATCACCTATAAAAAGGGGATAAAAATAGAATCCGCTAAGGATTAAATGAGTGAATGAGTGTAAAGCACTAAGAACCGTGTCTGGCACTGGTGGGTTTTGGAGGCGTTCTGCACTCTATTACTGTGACCAAAGCAGTTTCAGGAGAGTAGTGTTCTCTGTCATTCTCCTGAGTTTCTGCAGGACTTCCAAACAGGGGCTTGACAGCTTTTGTCTTGGGCTGTCTTTGTAAGCATGTCTGTATAACAAACAGCCTTGGAAGTTATTATGTCTGTCTCCAGGGCAGAGGGCAGATTGGATTGCTGTCCAGGACAATAATGAGAATGTTCCCCTCCAGGCAAACATTGAGCAGGTTATAAAACCCAGGAGTTGCCCAAACTCAGATTCTTCAACAGTGACACAAACCCGCCCCACACACAGTATGCACCTGGGTTGCTCTGCATCACTCCATGAAACTTGGGGCTTAAACCGAACCGTTGCAAACATGTGACTCAGGCTCTCTGCTGGGCTGTGAGTCATAAAGTTTTTGGTCTACAATCCAGGACTCCTGCGAGCACGCATAAAATGGTGACACACTAAATTGTAAGCTTCCCAACAACGCAAAATTTCAGAGTCCTTGACAACCAGAAGCTGAAAGTTGGTTGCTACTGCTGGCAAATCAGATTCATCTGTGATGATTTCCAGGACTACCTTGACCCATATTGTCAAACTCATTCCCCGCCTCCCTCCAAGCCTTCATAGATCCCTTATCCAAGACCTAGTTCTGTCCCACGTATGTGGGTGAAATGTTTAATGGCTTAATCATGTCCAGCTCTTTGTGACCTGATGGACTGTAGCCCACCAGGCTCCTCAGTCCGTGGGATTTCCCAGGCAAGAATACTAGAGTGGGTTGTTATTTTCTTCTCCAGAGGATCTTCCCAACCCAGGGATCAAACCCAAGTCTCCTGCATTGCAGGCAGATTCTTTACCATCTGAGCCACCAGGGAAGCCCAGGAATGTGGATAGACCTGGGGAATTCAGATCAAGTCTCAGGGCGCACCTTGTTCAAGAAGCCCCACCAGACTCAGGTAGTTCCTTCCCTGTGCTACACTTTTCCCATCTCCACAAAGCCAAGTGGCAGATTTTCCAGTGCCCTGGATATTGGAGTGGGTTGCCATTTCCTTCTCCAGGAGACCTTCCCAACCCAGGGATTGAACCCCAGTCTTCCACATTGTAGGCAGACGCTTTACCGTCTGAGCCACCAGGGAAGTGGATATTAGGACTGTCAGAGAACGTTTATTTCAGGCCAGCATTCTTCAAAGTGGTGGGATCAAAATGCACAGCCACGACTGGCTAAGGTATCAGGCAAAACTGGCTTGAGTGTGGCCATCAGCAAACCCAAAGGAGAGCCCCAGGGGAAACTGATGCAGGTCTAGGCCTGCACTCAGCAGCACCAGATTCACCACCTCACTCTGGCTTCCTCAAACATGCTTCTCAGTCTGGAGGATTTCAACAAGCAAGGCAGCTCTGCGCTAAGCTCTGTGACAACAACCCTGTGAAATATCAGGCCCATATCAGAGATGAGAAAGTTTCAGAGAGAAGGCATTTGCCCAGGATCACAGCTAGTAAATGACAGAGCCGGGATTTGAACTGTCGCCCCTCTGAGAGTGAGGGATTTCTTCCCATTGCACCGCCTTCCACCCCCGGATGCAACAGAACACCTCCCTCTCCTCACCAAGGCGCTGTTTCTCCACCAGGTTCCCACGTCCGCCTCTGGATTTCGCAAAGGTCCCCTCTCCCCTGGGACTGAGAGCATCCAGGCACAGGTGCCAGTCCCCCAGCTGAGAAGGTTTGCTGGCTGGTTGTTAATTAGCAGGTACTTAACATCTAGAAGTCATTAATGCACCTGAAGTGTTTGACAGCAAATAAAGTACTGAACAGGCTTCCCTGGTGGCTCAGGGGTAAAGAACCTGCCAGTCAATGCAGGAGATGTGGGTTCGATCTCTGGGTCGGAAAGATCCCCTGGAGAAGGAAATGGCAAGCTTCTCCATGGGAAATCCCATGGACAGAGGAGCCTGGTAAGTTATAGTCCATGGAGCTGCAAAAGAGTTGGACATGACTTAATGACTAAGCAGCAACAAAGTACTGAACTCCTGGCAGGACCAGTCTCCTGTCGCCTGCCATGGCACTGACTTCTCAGCAGGTCACTGCTTTCTTATCCTGACCCCCTCCATCCTCTGAGACACACAGAAGAAAAAACAAGTCCGTCTTTGTCCTCTGGCTTTTATCTTCCTTGCCCAAGGCAATTCTATACTTTCAAGGGCTAAGCCTACAGTGAATCTTATTTGCAAAATTGGCCCCAGCTTTCAGCTGAGCCACTAACCTAGCCCCAGATTGAAGCTCAAGGCTGCCTCTCCAATTTGCATGTCTCAGGAGAGGAAGGTCTTTTCTACATCCTTACCACCACTCCCTTCTGTCAGCTAGTTGGATGATGGAAGAGGCGGCTCAGAGCAATGAGATGAGCTCTCAAGAGCCCAGGCCTCTCCACCTGCAGGTTGCCCCAGCCAGGGGTGGGGAGACGTGCCCTCCCTTCTGGTTCCTCCAGCCCTCCCACTCTCTCTTCGGAAGGCCAGAGCGCTGTGCTCAGCAACAAGGGAGCCAGTACCGCTGCCTGCGCTCGGTCCCCATCAGGCCCCAGGTAAAGGCAGGCACGGCGCAAATCCTTCCAGGCACTCAAGGACAAAGCCAAAGGAATATTTTCTTCATCTATTCATTTAATATTTCTGTAATTATTCATTTTTAACCATCTTAAATTGACGTGTAGGATATATATATATATATATTCTTTTCCAGATTTTTTTCTATTATAGTTTATTACAAGATACTGAATATAAGTTCCCTGTGCAATATAGTGCATCCTTGTGGTTTATCTATTTTATATGTAGTAGTGTGTACGTGTTTATTCCAAGCTCCTAATTTATTTCCCCCACCCCTACTATCCCCTTTGGTAACCATAAGTTTGTGTTCTATGTCTGTGAGTCTATTTCTGTTTTATACATAAGCTCATTTGCATCATTTTTTTAGATTCCACATATAAATGATGCCATATGGTATTATCTTTCTTGATCTGACTTATTTCACTTAGTATGATCATCTCTGCCATCCATCCATAGTGCTGCAAACGGCATTATTCATTGTTTTTTATGGCAGAGTGATATTCCGTGGCATACACGTACCACGTCTTCCTCACCCATTCCTCTATTGTCAGACACAGGTTGCTTCCATGTCTCGGCTGTTGTAAATGGTGCTGCTGTGAACACTGGGGTGCAGGCATATTTTCAAATTAGAATTTTCTCTGGATATTTATTCAGGAGTGGGATTGCAGGATCATATGGTAGCTCTATTTTTAGTGTTTTAAGGACTCTCTGTACTATTCTCCTAGTGGCTTCACCAATTTACATTCCTACCAACAGTGTAGGAGAGTCGCCTTTTCTCCATACCCTCTCCAGCATTTCGTATTTGTAGACTTTTTAATGATGGCCATTCTGCCTGGGGTGAGGTGATATCTCACTGTAAAATTTGAAGGAATATCCTCCTCAGGTCTTCGCTGAGGGCTTTAACATCACAGTGAAATGAAGCACTGACTGCTCACCCCTCTTTTTAGTGTATAATTTATATAACATGAGAGCAACCATTTTAAAGTATACAATTCTGTGGCATTTAGTACATTCACAGTGTCATGCAACTGCCTCCCCTAAATAGCTCCAAATATTTCTATCATCCCTCCAAAAAAGAGATCTCCCCATCCCCATAAGCAGTCATTTTCCATTCTCTCTTCCTCCCGGGGTAAGTCTCCAATCTACTTTCTGTCTTTGTAGATTTACCTGTTCTTGATAGAGTGTAAATCAATTCATACAACATGTAACCTTTTGTGTCTAGCTTCTTTTATGGAACATAATGCTATTGAGGTTCATCCATGCTGTGGCATCAAATGAACATCTGCACACCCATATTCATAGCAGCAGTATTCACAGTGGAAACAAACCCTATGCCCATCAGTGGATGAAGAGAGAAATGAAATGCAGTATTTCCATACACTGGAATATTACTCAGCCATAAAAAGGGATGAACTGTCATAGAGACTGGAAGTAGAAAGGCAACTGGGGGAAGTTATCAGGGGGAAGTTAATGAGGACAGAATTTCAGTTGGGGAAGATGAAAAATTTCTAGAGAAGCTGATGGAGGTGTCATGGTGCTAAGGTTGCAAACAATATGCATGCATTTAACACCTTAAAAATGGTTGAGGTAAATTTGTTATGCATACTTGACCATAATATAAGAAAAGGAACAGGGAACTGATAAATGCCTCAATGTGAGTGAGTCTTTAAAACATCATGCCTGCTCCCCACCGTTGCCGCTTTTGTCCCATGTTTTGTTGTTACACAGAGTAAGCCTTTAAAACAACTTCTGAAAAGCTTCTGGGTTTGAACCCGACATTGGTTGTCCTACTCACTATCACTAGATGTGTGCCAGCTCTCACCATCATCACCATCACTATCACCGTCACCCCATCATCGTCATTATTCACACTTAACACTGGAGGAAACGATGAGTAAAATTTCCAGTGTTTCCATTTTGCAAGATGAAAAAAAGCCAGAGAGATGGATGGTGGTAAATGGTTGCACAACAATACGAATGTATTTAATGCTCCTGAACTTTACACTTGAAAATGGCTGAAACGGTAAATCTTATTGGGGTATCTGCCACTACTTTACGAAAGTGGGGGAGAAAGAGGATTTTTCATGAGTTAATTTCAGGAGGTTCCCCAGCTATCAAGTGGCAGGGAGGGGCGATGAATCACTAAGGATGGGAGGGGTGGGAAATAGTCTCGGATGGCCAGGGCCAAGCAAGTGTGATGGGGCAGGCCTGGGCCAAGAGTCTAGGGACCGGGCTGTGGGCAGGGCTCTGCCAACTGACCTTCAGGGTGACCCTGGGCCAGTCCCTTTCATTCATTGGTTCTTTGGGGGCTCTGAAAGTGAAGAAACTATGATTCAGAATGCATGCCTGTGGTCAGAGAACACCTTAATAGATGCCAAGAGCAGCCTTACAGAAGGAAGTCAGTTCCTTCAGTCCTGGCCCAGCATCAGATCTGGGGACAGAGATCCTAATTCAAGCGGATGTGCCAGGTGCCAAGGGGCATTGAGGAGCTCCCCGCCTGGGGAGACAATAATGGTTTATGACTCTGAACTCACCGGAAGGTTAGCTAGGTCAAAGCGGGAGCTCGAGCGTTTGTTTAAATTTCTGTCCAAGAATCTCTCCACTTGCGGCTGGAAGATAATGAGTTCTGAGCCACGCCAGAGTCCGGCACTCTGTGAGTTTGACACGATCTGCTCTTTGAAGAGAAATCCACGCATATTAATCACCAGAAAGGAAAAAAGCAGAGCAAACCACCATCGTTCGCTCAGAGCGCTGCTACGTGCTCGGCACTGGAGATAAGACAGAGGCAAACAGAAGTGGTGAGTGCCGGGCTTCCAGGAGTCTGCCAGTGAGTAAGCAGGGATCAAAGTCAGAGGAGAAAATGATAGAGGAAGGGAATGCATGGCTGAAAACAGCCTCTTCAGGGAGAAGTTGAGTCCTAAAGACTGTGCTTCCCTGGGTCACCATGGGCCATGCCGGGACCTTGACCTACCCCCTCCACCCCTGGACTGGAAGAGCCCAGAGAATAGGGATGTGGTCTGGTTCATTCCTGTACCACCTACACTGCCATGGTGGCTGGCATGGAGTGAGTGACTCCAGGACCATCCTTGAGCTGCATGAGGGTCCCCTTGGGATACAGACTAGAGACCAGAGCCTGGTGAGGTGGGGCAACTAGCCAGAAGATTCCCCAGTGAGCCCAGAGCTTACCTTACATTTCAGTTTCATCCAACATCTATTCACTGGGGCCCTGCTACCTGCCCTCTCACCACCCAAAGCCCCACCTCCCTCTCCTGCTCACTTCTCTCTAGCCACTATTCCTTCAGTGCCCTGGGCATAGTCCTACCCCAGGGCCTTTGAGGGAGCTGTTTTCTCAACCAGGAGTTTCTCTCTCCTGCCCTGCTGACATACTGAATCCCTCTAATCATTCAGGGGTCAGTTCAAAAGTTTCCTCTTCAGGAAACCTCGCCATCCACCCAATCAGTAGCCCCACTCCACCCTGAACATAGCTTTCGATGCCAGTCCTCTATTCTGTTCTCTCCAAAGTACCTCTTCCTCCCCGTGGTTGCCCTGCTTTACTTGACTACCAGATTATGTTCTGCAGCCCCAGGAAAGTGTGAGCTCCACTGGAGTGAGGGTTTTCCTGGGACATCATCTCTGAGGGGGACTGTGTGATGTAACAAGCTGCAAAGAGAAGCCAGCTCCCACAGAACAAGGACCTGGTTTTGGAGCTTCTCTACAAAGGACAGACAAACCTAGCACTTTCCGTGAGCACTCAGGAAAGATGAGATGGATGGAAGGTGAAGATGAAGGGGAGGGAGGGAACAGGGTAAGAGAGAAAAAGGAAGATGGGGATAAAAGAAAAAAGGAGAGAGAAGGAAAGGGAAAAAGCAGGGAAAGAAAAGGGAAAGAGAAGGAGAAACTTGGCCACTGTTCTCAAAGGCCTCATGGACTATGGAGAAGACAGACTTGCAAACAAATAATGAGGGTAAATTTCGCTATATGCTAAGATACAGGACAAAGAAGACAGAATGCTTACACCCAAGGCAAGTCAAGCAGTACTTCAGAGAAGCGGTATCACAAGAACTGGTTTTGAAGGATGGAGAGGAGTTCTCCAAAAATCAGGATGTCATTTCTAGAGGGAGACAACAACATCTGGGAAAGTCAAGAGTTATGAAAACAATGTGGGGTTGTTAGGCAAGCCCATCTGATGTGTGATTGGTGCAGAACAGGCAGTTGGGGAGGACAGTTGGAGAGCAGAACTGCTGAGAGCAGCAAGACCATTGCTCAAAGTCCCTGGGTGCCAACACTGGGAGCTTGAACTTGATGCTGTAGGTGACCTGAAACAAGAGTCTTACGTTGGCAAAAGAAACAAGTGATGGTCAAGGCAAGAAATGATGTGACTATTAGCAATAGTGGACAGAAAAGGGGAAGATTCCAGAGATGTCTGAAGGACAAAGAATAGAGTGTGGTGATCAAATAGCGGGGATGAGGGAGAAGGAGGCCTAGAAAGTGCCCGTGTTTCTGGTTTAGGGACCAGTGGGTCCACCTCTGAGCTGGGAGCCTGGGAGCAGCAGGTGGGTCATCAACACCAGGTCAGGACCACCACAGGCCCAGGGCCTAGAGCTGGGTGCCGAACAGCCTTTGATAAAGGGCCAGCTGCCAACTCTCCAAACTAGAGAGAGCAGAGGGATCCGTGAGACCTGCAACCTTCCTCATATATTTAACAGGGCTCATAAATCACATAAAATTTTATAAATCCTACAAATTCTCTTTTTATGAAGCATGAAAATCACCTGTAAGACACCACCTGTGGTTGCAAGCAATCCCCTGAGACGCCTGGGTTATTCTCAAACAGATGGATGTTCACCATCTTGGGGACTTGACCCCACTCCCTGCTCGAGTACCAGCTCTTGCCTCCCCAAAGGTGAGGAACCACATGGGTTAAGATTCCAGGAGCTGCCACTTCCTGGCTGAGACTTTGGGCTTGATACATAAACTCTCTGACCCCGAGTTTCATCTTCTCTGAAGTGGAGATGACATTTACCTAGGAAATGACATCTGTTCATTGATTCCCAACTTCCTCTAGAGGAGGTAACTCAGAATTTGGGTTTGTGTCCCAGTGGGCTGCTCATGCCTCCCGGGATCCGTAGTCACCCTGCCCAGAACTGTCTCCCTCAGGGTTCTGAGAGGCTTGGGGCCCTGGAGTGGGCTTAGTGAGATTCCTGCTTTCTTTCCAACGTGTATGCTCAGTCATTTAGTCATGTCCAACTCTCTGCGACCCCATGGACTGTAGCCTGCCAGGCTCCTCTGTTCGTGGAATTCTCCAGGCCAGAATATTGGACTAGGTTACCATTTCCTTCTCCAAAGGATCTTCCTGACCCAGCGATCGAACTCAAGTCTCCTGTGGCACCTGCATTGCAGACAGATTTTAACCACTGAGCCCTCAGAGATGTCCTTATCAGGACCTAAACCCTCCCAACCTTCAGGTACTTTATGAGCCATCTCGGGATGTCTGCATCCCAAGAGATGCAGACAGAGGCAGAAAAAAGTAAATCTGGTCTAACATGACTGTCTTTCCCACCCTCCCACCAGCACACTTGGGATTCGGGGCTACAGGCACTCTAGAAAGGTCTGAGTCCCCAGGGTCCAGTCCCAGACTCTGAGCCCTGCCCACAGGGTGTGATGCCCCTCCTCCCCAGCACACACCCACCTCAGTGTTCAATTCCCACCACTCAACAGTTGCACTGCAACACCCTTTACCAACAAAGACTCTCATAGAATTGTAGTCAATCATTTAGCATCCATCCTCTGAGAAAATACATACCTACAAAAAATAAAAGCAGATGCACTGACCTTTTAAAAACAAAACACTACCTTACTCATGACAGCAAAATATATATACGCGTGTCTGGGAAAACATGCTGTGTTTATTTCTACAGAGAAGCTTGGAGAAACTCCTGTGGGAATCCATCTCTATCCAACACCACATCCCTCCCTCCCACCCCTCCAAATGCACCCACCGGCTGAGCTCTTGACACCTCCAGACCCTCAGGACCTCAGGACTCCAACTTCCGTCCACGTCCAGTCACACTGAAGTCTGAAGCAAAGGAAAAAGTGCACCCCTACATACACTTATCAAACTATCCTCCCACACTTCAAACTAAGTGGGAAAAGCTAGTAAGAGCTCTGCAATCAAGTAACACAACTATAGATAAAGCCCTGTGTGATCCAATACCTTTGCATGCCATTACCAATCTTCATGGGCTTCCCTGGTGGCTCAGATGGTAAAGAATCTGCCTGCAGTGAAGGAGATCCAAGTAAGATCCCTGCATTAGGAAGTTCCCCTGGAGTAGGGAATGGCTACCCACTCCAGTATTCTTGCCTAGAGAATGCCAAGGACAGAGAAGCCTGGCAAGCTACAGTCCGTGGGGTTGTAAAGAGTCAGACACAACTGAGCAACTTTCACACACACACACACACATACACCAATCTTCATAAGCCCAGGGTGAGGGAGTGTCAGCCAGGTGGACTGATCAGAATCACCTCTTCTGGTTGCAAAGTAATGTAGCATCACAAAACAACCAACTGTTTCTATTTAAAACTGTGATATTTGGGGACTTCTCTGGTGGTCCAGAGGCTGACTCTGAGGTCCCAATGCAGGGGGCCTGGGGTTCTTCCATAGTCAGGGAACTACTTCCATATGCAAGCATGAGCTTAGCCTCTCAGATGTGTCCAACTCTTTGTGACCCCATGGACTATAGCCTGCCAGGCTCCTCTGTCCATGGGGATTCTCCAACTCCTGTTTGCCAACTCCTGTTCTTGGCCATGTGCAACCCTGTCTTCAAGTGAACCTCCCTCCCTAGCACATATATCCTTCTCATGCAGAATAGGAAATACTATCTTTATAATATTGCATCTTAAACACATCTGCATACTAATCACTTCTTAAAAACATTTTTATTAGAAGGTAATTTCTTTACAATATTGTGCTGGTTTCTGCCACACTGCAACATGAGTCAGCCACAGGTATACGTATGTCCCCTCCCTCCTGAACCTCCTTCCCATCTCCCACCTGTCCCACCCCTCTAGGTTGTCACAGAGCACTGGATTGAGCTCCCTGGGTCACACAGCAACACATCTGCCTATTAATCACTTTTAATGGCTACAGAGCATTCTATCCAGAATGCATGTGTGTAATAGTGAAATATATATGCATATATATTTAATATATATGTGGTTAAATAAATATTCAATAACATCTATAGTGGTTAGGCATAGTATGGCATAGATTCCTCAATCATTATTTATTATTCTATTTGACAATATTACTTTGCTGTGTATGGAGCTTCTAGTTAGGAACTGGAGACACACATGAGAGACACATACAAGGTCCCTGCCCTCAAGGGAGTATATATTCCCACCATTGTGGTTCCCAGTTCAGTCGTGGTCAGCTATGTCCTCAGTTTTCTGGAATATTCTTCCCATCTGTCCTCAAATAGAATATGTCAAACCTTATGTCCCAGTTTGGGATTCTGAAATCAGGGCTTCTTGATCATAAATATCCTTTTTCTTTCTGATAATTTCTTTTGGATAAATTCCCAGGACTGACGTCACTGCCCCAAGCATGTAAACTTTTTAAGGACTCTCAAGTAGTAATGTTAGTTGCTTGGTTGTGTCCGACTCTTTGCCACCCCAAGGACTATAGCCCACCAGGCTCCTCTGTCCATGGGTTTCTCCAGGGAGGAATACTAGAATGGGTTGCCGTTCCTTTCCCCAAGGGATCATCTCAACCCAGGAATCGCACCCAGGTCTCCTGCATTGCAGGCAGATTCTTTACTGTCTAAGCTACATAATCTGTCTTGATATAGATTATGAAATTGCTTCCCAAAGAGAGACATCCAGTTCATACACCACCACCAGCATTGTGTGTGTCATGATTATACCTCAACTGGGTCAGTCCTGGGTGCGATAATTATATTTCTTAATGCATGCCAAATTAATAGGTGTAAAATTGAATCTCGTTTTAATTTGCATTTCTTTGATAGTTACAAAGGTTCAACGCTTTCCCTAATAAATATACACTCAGATTACTCCATTCATGTATTCCTTCATTACAGACATCGCACATTAACCCTGTACTGCTCACTACACACTTGCCAAGGGCTGAGGACTCAGAGATACACCAACAGAATTCTTACCTTCAAGGATTGTGCATCCAGAGAAGAAAGCCAACAAGTAAACCCAGAGTCCCAGTGCAGTAGGAAGGATCACGCACTAGAGAGAGGCCCAGGGACTGTAGGGGGAAGAGGAGGGGCCAGGGAGATGACACAGAGGGGAGCCCCTGACCCAGACTGTTGGAGGAGTGCCTCAGCTGTTCTGGAAGGGCCTTTGGCAGCCGGTTGAACAAATCTGAAGGCCTTTCCTGCTTATGGCTAACCATCTTCTTGCTCTGTGTAACATACCAGTGTGTTCGTTGTCCTATTTGTGTGCCTGCACGTCTGTGTATCTGGTGTCCGTGTGCATTTGACCTTGGAGGTCCTGCTCATGCCTCTGGCCGTAGATCTGGGTGCCTTTGCGCTTTTGTGGTTTCCAGGGCATGTGAGCATGGGTATCCTGGGGTTCCATGCTGTGGGGTCTGCAGTTCTGAGCCAGGCAGTTGAAACAGATGGGCCTGGGTTCCTGGGGGTGG
Organism: Antilocapra americana; assembly: GCA_007570785.1. Taxonomy (NCBI): domain Eukaryota; kingdom Metazoa; phylum Chordata; class Mammalia; order Artiodactyla; family Antilocapridae; genus Antilocapra; species Antilocapra americana. Next base: position 28,810,488 of record ML664177.1, on the reverse strand, counting down.
AGGTAAGCGGGATTTGCAAGGGCTTCGGCTAACAGAGGTACCCAGCTGCACTGACCTCCGTTGGCCACGGTCCTGCCCCAGCCAAGCTGGCCTCTGTCTGCCCTAGGGTGGGGAGGGCCGCCCTGGCCTCTCTGTTTACATCATCCCAGTCAAACACAGCATCTTGAGTTTTTGGTCTTCATTAACTAAATCTCTGCTGAGCTCAGAACCCTCCCCTTTTCACAGCCCTCTCTGAGATGGGGAACCCCAAAAATGGGAAGGCTAAACAGAGCTCATCCTCCTGAGTCTCTGGAGAGTCTATGAGGGGCCCCTGGTTCGCTCTTGGCCACCAGAAGCCAGCATGAGAGGCAATGTTACCCTCTGTATGTACTGCCATGCCTGGGACTCAGACGGCCCCTGGAGGACGAGCCATTGGCCTCAGAGATGGAGAAGAGACAGCACTGACGTTGCCTGCTCTGTCAGAGGGCTGGGAGTCCAGTAGTCATCTGCTTAAAAGCCTCCACAAGTGCCTATTGATGGCCGTGCTTTGTTACTGGAAATAAATCACCAGGACAAGGCAATTGCTTCACCCCTTGCTTCTAACTCAGCGCCCTCCCCCTGCTCTAAACACTGTTAGCATTTTTACAGAAGAATTTATTGAGATGTAATTCACACGCCATACAATACACCATATAACGTGTTCAGTTCAGTGGTTTTTATTATATTCAGAGAGTCATGCAACCATCACTACAATCTAATTTTAGAACATTTTTATATGACCATTAGCAGTCATTCCCCATCCCACCCTTCCCTCCAACCATAGCCCTAAGTAACTCTGATCTAATTTCTGTCCCCATAGATTTGCTCATTCTGGCTATTTCACATAAGTGAACAACATGTGGTCCTTGGTGACTTCTTCAACTTAGCATAATGTTTTCAGAGCTCATTCACAGTATAACATGAATGAGTACCTCAGTTCTATGTATTGCCAGATAATATGCCACTGTGCAGATATCACAGTTTATTCATAGATTCATCAGCTGACGAACATTTGGGTTGCTTCCACTTTGGGACTGTTGTCAATACTGCCGTGAACATGCCTGTACAAGTTCCGGTATGTGTTTCCATTTTGCATGGGTACACACCTAGGAGTGGAATTGCTGGATTATATAGTAACTCTGTGATTTCCTTTTTGAGGAACTGCCAAACTGTCTTCCCAAGTGACTGCGCCAGTTTACATTCTCCACCAGCAGTGAACCAGGGTTTCCACATCTTCACCAACGCTTCTTTTCTTCCATTTTTTCAGTAATAGCCACTGTCAAGGGAGTGAAGTAGCATCTCATTGTGCTTTTGGTTTGCATTTCCCTAATGCAATTTTGTGTGTAACATTTTTATATAAATTTTCATGTCTTTAATTTATGCTCATGGGTATGTATGAAGCTTTGCTGTTTTTTTTTTTAAAAAAATACATGCTGGTATCCCCCACTTTTTGAAGGTTTGCTTTACCCCACTTTTCTTTCAGGAAAGACCTATATTTGTAACTGTTTTTGCTAATAGAAAGAAATCTGCAGAGGATTTTCACTTTTTTACAAAAAAAAACCCTAAAAGTGAAAAACCAAAATAGCATTCAGCATTCGTTCTGCAGCCAGCTGTTATAGAGGCAGCTCGCTCAGAGCAGTAAGAGCTATACCATCAACCTCCTTCCCTGGGAACCCCACTCAGCATCTCAGCATCAAACCAGCATAGCTTTGAACTATGTCCATGAGCTATCTACGCAGTCCCTTGATTTATTTTGTACATCCGTTAGCAAGATATGTTCTAAGGTAATTGCTTCTTCAGTTTATGTCATTTTAGCTTATGGAAGGCTTCATAGGAACTCTCTACTTTGGGAAAATGGGGGAAACCTGCAAACACAGGAGTTCATTCATCCCTTATTATCTGCAACTTACTTTTTCCCTTAAAATGCCTTGGAAATGTTTCCACATTAGTAACACACATCTGTATCACTCTGAAGTAGGGACTGTTAGGCAGTCGCTAAATCGTGTCCAACTCTTTGCGACCCCATGGCGACTGCAGCACGCCAAGCTTCCCTGTCCTTCACTACCTCCCGGAGTTTGCTCAAAGTAATGTCCATTGAGTTGGTGATGTGGGATAGATCACAATTTGTAAACAATCCCCTGTGAATATACATTTAAACTGCTTCAAATTTTCACTGTCACAATTAACGCTTCAAAGGAAACTTTCTCTGATATCTGTTTTTGTGTATGAGTCACTGCAGATGTCCTAGAAGTAGAATTACTCCTTCAAATAATTAGAACTTTTAAAATGTGGTAGTGTTTAGTGATTCAGTCATGTCCGACTCTTTTCGATCCCATGGGCTATATAGCCTGACAGGCTCCTCCATTCATGGAATTTTTGAGGCAAGAATCCTGGAGTGGGTTGCCATTTCCTCCTTCAGGGGATCTTCCCAACCGAGCGATCAAACTTGCACCTCTTGTGTCTCCTGCATTGGTAGCAGATGCTTTACCAACTGCACTACCTGGGAAGCCCCCATATATACAGAGTGCGTGTGTGCTCAGTCGCTTGTGTCATGTCCGACTCTGTATGACCAATCCTGTGGACTGTAGCCCGCCAAGCTCCATAGGATTCTCCAGGTCAGAATACTAAAGTGAGTAGTCATTCATTCCCTTCTGTAGGGGATCTTCCCTACCCAGGGATCAAACCTGCATCTCATCTATTGCAGACAGATTCTTTACCATCTGAGCTACCAGGGAAGCCCTAAGACCCAGCAGGGTGATGCCCAGTGTGATTGCAACATTATTTTTTTGTTGCAGAAAAAGATAATAGTTTTTGAGAATGTAGACAGATTGTCCTAACGATTAGATCTATCTATACACAGAGTAAGCCTTCCCTGGAGGCAATGCATTCCTGTATTCCTTTTCTCAGGAAGTATATAAGCAGACAGCGGACTTGGTAGAGATGCTCTAGAAAGTTCAAACAGGAGAGGGGCTTAACAACACCATTTTTAAGATCTTTTCCCACCCTAAGAACTCATGAGTCTATGAAAGGCCTGCACTAAATGAAGGATTTCCCAGCTCATATCTGCTGTCACTTTCACTCAACCCTGGCTTACCAGTATATTCCAAATGTAATTGGGGTCCCAGATGGACCAGTCTCTGCTCAAGATGGGTTCAAGAAATCTGTAGCCAGACATAAAAATATATCTGAAAGCAACTGCAAATTATGATCACCCTTTTGAGAAATCTCTAAAGGGATAATGTGTACCTGTATTCTGGGAGGTCAGAATATATGCTCAGTGCACAGCAAAACAGCTTAACAATTCTTTCTCCTCCGGCTGCCACACTCAATATCCACATATCTGGCAGCTATCCCTCAAATACCTTTTTCTTTCCCCCATTCTAAATCTCAGTGTAAAATGCTTCTTTCCCTTCCCACCCTCTCTTTCTCAGCCCGAGTTCTTTTTTCTCGTGGGAACAGCTCATCCCTTTCTGATGCAAATCTCCTGCCTTTCCGTCTGCAGTCCCCAGCCTTTCTACCTGGCTCCAATTCTGCCTTAGAAAAGATGAGGAAGTAGCTGGAAAGGCAGAGCTCTACTTAGTAGGCAGGGTTGCCAGGAAACTGAATGGGCAAAGCAGAAATTCTCTTTAACCATAGAAGGAAGGCAGTGAGAACAGGAACGTTCACACATTTTGTCCCTTAGTAGGTTCTAAGCACACACACCTGTTTGGGACAGTGCAGAAGAGCCCAGTTGAATTCAATCAAACAATGTGTGATTTTGAAACAACCAGCCATTATGTGATATTACTGTGTTTGACGGAAGGCAGCTCAATTATTTTCTTAGGTGGCCTTGTGTGAATGTGTGTGCTGACAGACAGAGAAGGTACTAGAAAGTCCTTGTTGCTGATTGATCTATTCAAGAAGTGGGTTTTTGTCTCCAGGAGATCCAGAGACAAAGAAAGACTTATTCAACATTGCACAGCAAGTAGGTATACAAGCAGAGATGTGGCTAGGACCAGGTCCCCCACTTAGGATCAGCCACAAAATTTGCAGGGACCAGTGCAAAAGGAAGGGCTTCCCTGGTGGCTCAGATGGTAAAGAATCTACCTGCAATGCAGGAGATGTGGGTTTGATCCCTGAGTGGGGAAGATCCCCTGGAGAAGGGAATGGCTATTCACTGCAGTATTCTTGCCTGGAAAATCCCATGGTAGGCCACAGTCCATGGGGTCCCAAAGAGCCACACATGACTGAGTGACTAACACTAATTCAAAATGAAGTGTTAGTTGCCTTTGTTAAAAAGTAATTAAGAATTTCAAGACAGATACAGCAGAGTGCTTAGCGTGGGCCCCTCTGTCACTGCCCAAGTCACAGGTCCATGAAGTTGGCCTTGCCCATGACTCCCAGCCCTGGGCTCTCTCCTTCCATCAGCACAGCCCACTTTTGATAAAAAGTAGGGGAGAAGAAAGGATGACATGTGAGTGTAGCCTGGCCTACAGGTTCACAAAGTCAGTGGTTCTCAAATTTTGCTTCACGATGGATCACCCAGGGAGTTTGTAAAAGTCCCAAATGCCAAGACTGCCCCAGGAAACAATAAATCAGAATCTCCATGAAAAGAACATAAGCATCAGTATTTTTTTAACTTCCCAGATGATTCCAATACACAGCCAAGTTTGAGATCCACAGATCCCCAGAGGCGCAAACCTGAAGGACAAGCATCCTGACGGTGGGGACCCCAGAATACTGCCTAGCAGCCAGGCCCTCTTCCCAGCCTTGGAGCAGGGGCTTAGGCCGGGTGCAATCTAATTACGGTCTCTTCTCATTAACGCCTGCCGAGCCCACACTCTAGAGATGACTGAATACATAAATAAGTAGATCTGAGCCCTTTTTAGCTTATGCAGGTTTCCCTGATAAATATGTATTCAGGGAAATTTCTAAGAAACGTAATATTATGTCTCTTCAGAATTGTTCAAGTCTATTGGGAAAATAAATATTGAAGAGGCTCATCAGATGTGTTCCGCTTGCTTGGCAGTCAAAGAAAGAGCTTCGAATTCAGCCCTGTTTCCTTTCACCATTGAGGAGAAGGCATCAGAGGGGAAAGGAGTCTTTCCACCTACCTGCCTGACACACACACGCACTGGCCGAGAAAGAACACCCTCTGCCCACCTTCCGAGGCTGTCTGCAGCTGTGCCTAGCCCCAGCACCCCACCTGCCCAGCTGGGTGACCTTGGGAAGACGCTTCTCCTCCCTGGATCTCCGTGTCCTCTTCTCCCAGAGACTACAAGCCTCCCAAGGCAGCCCACTCCCTCCCCTGGACAGCTCAGACTTCTTCAAAGTTCTGCCTGACTGCACTGCCTCTGTCTGCTGGCTCCTCATCTTGCCACAGCCATCTGCAGGGCGCAGTGACATCTGTTTCCTCAACCCAGAGAGAGCTCTCAAGGGTTCCACAGGTGGGGCCCAGGCTTCTGACCCTCTCATCTGTGGTTTGAGCCCCGGCCCCCGACTGAGCTGACTCCTTCCTCCTCTTCCTGGCTGCCTCCAAAATTGACATTGTGTTAACTCTAAAAGCATCTTCTGAAGATCCTAAAGGAAAAGTTTACAAGCTCCCATTTGTAGAAACTGGCTAGAAAGTTTGAGTCACGGACTCTTTCAGATGTGATTATTCAAACAAAATTTGCGTAAACATCAAGTTTTTTGCCGAGAGCATAATAAAACAGAAGACTGTCGTGTGATCAGTTGCTCCAAACACCACTGCCTGTTCCCATCTCCCCTTTTAAATGAATCACTCGTTGCCCAAAATCTAACGAGGAACAAGGAAGCAGAGAGAGTAGGGTTGGTTTTGTGCTGTTTGGTTTGACACACCCAGTCAGCCAAGCATCCACCATAGTACACAGCCCTGTTCCACATGTCACTTGAACCACTGGGGTGAATTTCACATAGCTGGAGCGGAGGTATGTGATTGCAGGTGGATGGGTCAGAAAGACTGGTACCGGGTTGTTAAATGGGCAGTAAGACCCTGGATGTGAGAACCTCCCCCGAGAAGTGGTCTCCTGGAAGTGGAGGGGCCATTGCCTCATGCGGAATCCCTCGGTTTCATCAAAGAAAAGCTGAAAGAGATGAAATCTCTCCACTTTACAGATGGCGAGACTGAGCCCGTGACAGCTGTGATGTCGCACAGGAATGGGATCATGCAGGAATTATGAGGTCTGATTTGAACTGAGGCTCGGCGATTACAGATGGGACTTCACTGTGTCCTAGGAGTGGACAGGAAGTGTTTCCTAGGACCCCAGTACCTGTTATCCATGGATGCATTCCAAGCATCCCAACTCTCGGTGGCGTAAAACAATATCAAGAATAACACTGATACTATTTCTTCTGATGCCAAGGGCAGATGGGCCCCAATGGCCAGTTCTATTCCATGTGGTTTAGCCAGGGCCACTGGCATGGCTGCACTCAGATGCAAGCTCACAAGGGGCTGGAACGTCCAAGGTGGCTTCTCCACTTCCTCCGTGTGGCTGCTTCTCATTTGTCAGGCAAAAGCAGAAGCTGCCAGGCCTGTAAAGGCAAGTGCGTCACCTCTAACACATTGTTAGTGGAAAGCCCATGGTAAACCCAGCATCCGTGTGGGAGGAGACTACCCCAGACGGTGTCTCAGGGAGGCAGAGGGGACAGGGGCTGTCAACTCAACAGTCAGTCCACTCCATGCCTTCCTGGGAAATGCCCACCCTGAGCCCTGCTGCAGCCTGAGCACTGACCTGGCCACACTCTGACCCTGACCACAAACCAAGCCTGCATCCTGCCCCCTGAATGAGCGGTATCCGTGGCTGCCATTGAAATCCACTTCTGCTGGGCCCCTCGGGAGCAAGGCAAGGGTGAATAATGAGAACCGATGAAGAGACAGGTTTGAACTTTTAATCCCACAAAGGACTTTGGCAGAGGCGGCTGAAGAGGAAGCAGGCTACCTCAGGAAGGAGGGATGTCTTTGTCACTGGAAGCATGTAAGGACACTTGAAATGGCTTCTTAGTAGAGGTCTGTGAGTGTGTGTGTGGCAGGGGGAGGCCTTGGGGAGAACATGGGGACCTGTAGACCCTTGTACTGACCCTGAAAGGGCAGAAGAACCCTAGCACCACAATTTCCTCCCTAGCCTTGAGCCCCAGGCCAGAGAACAATGGCAAGGATGTCCTGAGACCTGGGATCTAGCAGCTGGGACCAGAAATGACCCCAGGACCAGTTCTCATCCAGCTTCTATCCTTGAATCACCATGACAGGATGGCCTTCTAATTAGTAACCCACAGATAATAATCGATGAACAGTAATCAATTCCCCATGCAGAGTAACACTTTACAAATTCAAATTACTTACAGAACATCCTTCTGTAATGGCTCCCTGTCTTCCCCCTCAGAAAATCCCAAAACTCTCAGCTCTTTCCAGACTATTGTGGCCCTGACCCTATCATCTTTCCCTGGTCACTGCACCTCACTCCCTGGACTCCAACCACCAGGGAAAGAATTAACATTCTCCAAATCCCAAGACCTCCCTTATGTCACAAGCATCTACATGTGTGCATGCCAAGTCACTTGAGTCGTGGCGAACTCTTGAGACCCCATGGACTGTAGCCCACCAGATTCCTCTGTCCATGGGATTCTCCAGGCAAGAATACTGGAGTAGGCAGACATTCCTTTCTCCAGGGGATCTTCCCAACCCAGGGATCAAACCCAGATCTCCTGTATTTCAGGTGGATTCTTTACCATCGGAGCCACCACGGAAGCCCACAAGCTCTACATGAGATTCCAATTTCTAGGATGCCCTTTTTCTCTCTCTAGGTGGAGTAAAAGCTATGACAAACCTAGACAGCATATTAAAAAGCAGATACATCACTTTGCCGACAAAGGTCCGTATAGTCAAAGCTATGGTTTTGCCAATAGTGATTTAAGGATGTGAGAACTGGACCATAAAGAAGGTTGAGCACCAAAGAATCGATGTTTTCAAACTGTGGTGCTGGAGAAGACTCTTGAGAGTCTCTTGAACAGCAAGGAGATCAAACTAGTCAATCCTAAAGGAAATCAACACTGAATATTCATTGGAAGGACTGATGCTGAAGCGCCAATACTTTGACCACCTGGTGTGAAGTGCCAACTCAATGGAAAAGATCCTGATGTTGGGAAAGATTGAAGGCAGGAGGAGAAGGAGACGAAGAGGATGAGATGGTTGGATGGCATCAATGGACGTGAGTTTGAGCAAACTCTGGGAAACGGTGAAGGACAGGGAAGCCTGGTGTGCTGCAGTCCATGGAGTTGCAAAGAGTCAGACATGACTTAGCATCTGAACGAGGTGGAATAGGGTGGGCAGAAAACCTAGCAAGGAGCAGAAACCATAGTAGAGGGTAGTTTCCTAGAGCAGGAGTCACCAGTCTTTCTGGAACGAGGGACTGGTTTCAAGGAAGAAAATTTTTCCAAGGACTGGGCAGGTGGCAGGGTGGTATGGTTTTAAGATGATTCAAGTGCATTAGAAATTTTTATGTTACATTATTTCTGTTATTATTGTATCAACTCCACCTCAGATCATCAGGCATTAGATCCCAGAGGTTGGGGAACCCTGCCCTAGGAATGTCAAGGAAAGCAGCACAGACATCTAATAATTTACGTGCTTCCTATATACTAGATGTTGTTCTAAGAACTTTACGTGAAGTATTTTAGGCAATCCACCTAACAACCTTGTGGGATAGAAGGTATTTTTATCCCCATTTTATGGGTAGGGAAATTAAGGTTCAAGCAGATGAAGTTACCACACTCAAACATAGGTTCACACTCATGTATGACTGAGATGGACAACACTATATCTCTCTGTCCTCATACCTATCATGCCCCTTTCTTTATCCTCCCACTTACCTGACTCTCTGTAATAGTCATCTCTTTATTGAGAAAATATTTATTCTTTTTTGTTTATTCAAACGTATTTATTGTGTCTATTATGTCTTCTTGTGTGCAGAATCACTCCTGACTCATCCGTGACTTGCAGCATCAACTGCAGGCCTTTTATGAAGCAATAATTGGGTAGAAGTTTGTTGGATGGATGGAGAGACAGATGATTGCATGATAGATGGATGAACAGATGGGTGGATGGACAGAAGGATGGATAGATAAATCATGGGTAATGTCTGGGTTAACAGGTGAAAAAACATGCAGAGGAAGATAGATGAAAAGAGGATGGATGGAGGGTGGATAGATGAGAGGAAGATGGACAATGAACGCATGGATGGATGGTGGATGGGTGGTGGGGGGATGGGTAGGTAGCTAGATGGATGGGGGATGGATGGGTCAATGTCATCAGGAAACTCTAGTTTGATTACATTGATTGGGAAACAAAACTTTAATGCCCAGAAGCCCTTAGCTGAGCCCTTCCCAACCCCAACCAGCCTTTCCCTCTGTTTCCGGAATCGATGGGGTTTTCCCTGTCCACTGCCCCATTCCCACAGCGGCCATTTGTTTTAAGTGTCCAGGGCAGCTCTGTGGCGGTGCAATTAGTCCTCATTAGCAGCCACTGTAACCGGACTGTAATTTCCAGGCTGTTGGACGGTAATTGCACAGCAACAGCTCGGCGAGGCTCTGCACCTGTAATGACAAGCCAGCCTCTTCCTCTCTCCACGCTGCTCCGAATGCCAACAAGCAGGTGAGCTCTTGATGCCATATTAGCGCGTGGCGATTTTCATTACTAAATGACTCCAGGGCTGTCCAAATGAGGAGTGCAATTAGGCCGATCAGGGGAAGACAAAGCCTCCCTTGATGAACATAATGATGACACGGGCGGAATCGCTCTGGCCTGAGGCAGAGTGTGAAATCAAAGAGCCCAGGGTTCCACTGTGGTGCAAATCAGCCTGGTTCAGCTCGTCCCCTTTGCCAATCCTGGACATCCATCGCTGTCCCCCTCCACCGCAGGGCCTTGGCACCCACAGAGAAAAAACAACCAGTGTTTCCACATAATTAGAAGAAATTGCATATCCAATACCCCTTACTGAGATTAGTAGTTATAGGGTGGAAGTTTTCCAAGAAAAATATTAGTCATTGAAGAGGAGTTAAATAACTGCGAATTAGTTGCTGAAAAGTCCAAGCTCCTTAGCACAGCAATTAAGGTCCTCCTTGATTTCTCTGGTGCCTCCTGCTTCAGCCATAGAATTCCACAGCTTTTGTGGCGACACCGCGCCTCTGGGTGTTTGCAGCTGTTGTTCCACCCACCAGGAGAGCTCTGCCCTTCATCTGCCAAACCCTCTCAGGTGTCATCCACTGAAACTCAGCTTAACCATCGAAGCCCCCCAGGGCCTCCCTGACTCACACCCTTGCCTGTACTCTCCTCTAAACTATTTCTTCTTTTCAAGTGTACTGTTACTTTGGCATTCCTGAAGAGGAAACGTTAAAATTTTACATAACCTCCTGCTCCTTCTGCCTCTGTAACTCAACTTGCTCCTTGCAAAGTCTGGATCAGGTAGGTCATATAGTCTCAGAAAGTGGGGACTTACAATACTAGGAACTGGAGCTTATCTCACTCACCCTTGTCCTGCTCTTTGCAACTGCCCAGCCCCTGCAAACCTGCTTAACCATGCCTGTCTGCATAAAAGTCAGGCATCCCCCTCCCCATCTTGACTGCGCAAAACCCCTTAGTTTAAACCAGCCTATTAGCAGCTAGTGTTGCCCACTACAGTCTGTCTATAGAAACTCCATAACCCCTTTGTTCTGGGCTCAGAGCTTGGAGTGTTAACTCCTCTGGGCCCACCGGCATAATAAACCTGAGTTCTCCAACTCTCCGAACGTGGTGCTTGGTTTCTCAAGTACGGGCTTTTGCAACATTTCCACGCATCCCCCCACCCCAGACTATGAGATACCTCCATCGCTCTAGCACCCAGAAATCTGAGATCTTCCCAGGCAAAGGACCACAAACTAGGGTCCACGTGTAATCCAGCAAGACTCTATGGGGTCTTCCTGGGACAAGCCCTCCCCCATTTCCTGTGCTCCAGCTCCTCTCTGAAGTACCAAGCTAATAGTATTTGATGCAGTTTCCAGAGTTGTTGTGCAGATGTGTAAAACCTCCCCATCTCCAACAAAAGGAAGATGTTAAGGACTTGATGACCCTGAGTACATAGCCCCAGGCCTCCTAGAGCCTAAAGAATGATGTTCACCCCCGTGACACCACCCTGTTGCCTCCCCCTCAACCATTCAGAGAACTGTGCACAAATTCATCACAGATCCTACGACCCCCACCCCATCAACTGGCTTTTAAAGGTGCTTTGTAGAAACCCTTGGAGGAACTCAAGGCCTTTTAGGGCAAGAGGTACCTTCTCACCTTGCAGAACCCTGCAATAAACCTTTCTCTGCTCCAAACTCCATTGTTTCTATTTGTTTTGGCTTCACCTTGCGTTGAGCACAGGAACTTGAGTTAACAAAGGCAAAATCCAACATGTCTCCTGTTTGTGTAAATCAGGTTTTATTGGATCACAGCCTCATCCTTTATTTACATGCTATGTCCAGCTGCTTTCCCACCACAAAGGCAGAGTTGAGTAGCTGCATGGCCTGCAAAACCAAAAACTATTGGCTCTCTGGCCCTTACTGAAAATGTCCGCTCGCCCCAGGCCAGGGCGTGACATACCCAGCCCCTGGACGCACAGATGGGGTGAAACCTCGAGCAGAGGTGAGAATTGGCTTCCCTAGGGTCACACAGCTGGACTGAGACAGAGCTGGGGCCAAGAGCCAGGTCTCTGGCGCCCTCTTGGCAATAAAGCACCCTCCAGGGGCCTGGAGTCAAACAGCACCCCTTCTCTCTGGAGGACTGTCCCCTCTGGTCTGGGAATGAGAAACCTGGGAATCCAGAGACCAGCACAGAGGGCACCCCATGAACATATAGGAGGTAGCCAAGTGTTGAGTCTCATGGGCCCAGCAAAACTGTTAGTCCTTCAGTCATGTCCAACATTCTGAGACTCCGTGGACTGCAGCCTGCCAGGTTCCTCTGTACATGGGATTCTCCAGGTAAGAATACTGGAGTAGGCTGCCATTTCTGACCCAGCAATTGAACCTGTGTCTCCTTCATTGGCAGGCAAATTCCTTACCAATGAGCCACCCCAATACAAAATAAAAAGCTTTTGAAAAACGGAGAATGTCTAGGGCTCACCATAAGCATCCTTAGTCAGTTTGGAACCACTTTCCACCTCCTACATGATCCTTCACACACACCCCTTTTCTGTTTCCCACTTCACAAGTGTAACAAGCATATTAACACCCTCCCTTCTCTCTGTTTTTGTTGTCATATCATTAACTTTTTACATATGTTTTGAACGATGCTTAAAATGTTATCATTTGGTTTTAAACAGTCAGTTAGTTGTCTTTTCTCAAATTCACAAGAGTAAAACATCAGCTGTGCTCCTTCCCTCCTGGTGATGATGCAAGTTTCCACCAGGTAACTTCCCATCATTTCTTTTCAGCTGGAGAACACCCTTTAGCTAATCTGTACAGATCATCTGCCGGCAAAACCTTTTCTCAGCTTTCATTTGTCTAAAAGTGACTCCATGTCATCCTCATTTTTAAAGGATGTTTCACTGAGTACAGCAAGTAAAACTGCCTGGACTGACAGGTTGGGTTTTTTCTTTCAGCATTTTAATGATATCATTCCTTTGTCTTTTGACCCCCACTCTTTCTGAGAAGTCCATGGCAGTTCTAATTATTGTTACCTTAAATGGAATGTGTCTTTCCCTGCCCCCTTTGGCTCCTTTCAAGATTTTCTCTATATTTACCTTTGAGGGGTCTGACTATATATGGCGAAGTGTGAATTTATTTTTCTGAGGAGTCTCTAAACTTTTTGATACTGTAAGTCTATGCTTTTTAAAATCAATTTGGGAAATTTTCAGCTGCTTATTTCTTCAAATATTTTGTTTTTATTCAGTTGCTCAGTCATGTCCTGACTCTGTGACCCCATGAACTGTACCACGCCAGGCTTTCCCGTCCTTCACTATCTCCCGGAGTTTGCTCAAACTTATGTCCACTGAGTTAGTGATGCCATCCAACCATCTCATCCTCTGTCGCCTCCTTCTCCTCCTGCCCTCAATCTTTCCCAGTATCAGGATCTTTTCCAATGAACGTGCTCTTCACATCAGTTAGCCAAATTTATTGGAGTTTCAGCTTCAGCATCAGTCCTTCCAATAAATAGTCAGGGTTGATTTCCATTAGGATTGACTGGTTTGATCTTCTTGCAGTACAAGGGACTGTCAAGAATCTTCTCCAGCACCAAATTTCGTAAGCATCAGTTCTTCAGTGCTCAGCCTTCTTTCTCTTATTCTTGACCAATTTTCATTGCAATCTCCTTTAAGAATTTCTGTTACATGTATGTTAGACTATCTGATACTGCCCCATGCCCTTCTGAGGCTCTGTTCACTTTTCTTCAGTCATTTTCCTGTCTGCTGTCTCCAGTTGGAGCATTTCCAGTGATGTCTTCAGATTCACATACTTGCACTCCTATTCCTTCTAGACTGCTATTAAGCCCATCCAGCAAATTTTCTATTTCAACTACTGCAATTTCTAGAATTTTCATTTCTTTTTAATTGCCTTTTTTCTGCTGAAATTCTCTATTTGTTGACTCATTAAGACTGCATTTTCCTTTAGTCTTTTGAACATATTTATATAGCTGCTTTAAAGATTCTGTCTGTTAAGTCTAATATCTAGGTATCTCAGGGTAAGTTTCTATTAGTTTTCTTTTTTTCCCCATCATTATATGTTCCATTTTCCTGTTTTGTTTTGGTTTTGGGTTTTTTTTTTTTTTTTGGTGAGTGAATTCCTGGCCCACAGGCCATTTCCAGTCTCAGTGCACTGAGGGTGTCAGAATTCCAGCCTCTACACACTGGTATCTCCATTTGATTTCTAGCTTTTGGAATTTATTAATAGTGTTTTTAAATAGTGTCTTATCAAAAATAAGACAAAATTCCCTTTGTACCTACATGTCATTTATACTTAACTCCATGTGTTTAGAAAGTGGAGCAGGAAGGTTCTAGTGTGTGCTGACTCCAACACCATGACCACAAGTCAAAAGCATTTTTAAATACAGCTATTAAAAGAAAATGGAATAGGCTTTTGGAGTTAGTGAGTTGCTCCTACTGCAAGTATTCAAGGAAAATGTCTAGGCCTATCTGTTGGGAGAGGTGTAGAGAGGAATTGCTACATGTTGATGGGTCTAGAGCAGATGAATGAACCCTAAGGATTTGTTCAAACACATAACCTACTCAACACAAAAGTACCTAGCACAGAGTTGGCACCCAATCTGGGCTAAGTCGATTCAATCATGTCCAACTCTTCACGATCCTATGGACCGTAGCCCACCAGGCTCCTCTGTCCATGGAACAGCAAGAATACTGGAGTGGGTTGCCATTTCCTTCTCCATGGGATCTTCCCAACCCAGGGATTGAACCCATATCTCTTAAGTCTCCTGCACTGGCAGGCGGGTCCTTTTCCACTAGCGCCACTTGAGAAGTAGTGATGCAAAAGATGCTTGCAAAGTAGGCAGTAACATACCCCATTATTATTACAGCCAAGTTCAGCTCATCACAGCCCAGTCTGTTGCAGCCTCTCCTCTGGGTAACATTTACCTTTAAGTAGCAAAGAGCTTTAGTCCCAGAGCCCAGGCTTGAAAACCCCTCCCACCATTTCAGAATAGAAAAGAAAATGTTTCTCAGCTGCAAATCACATTTGCTGGTTATGAAAATGATTCAGAACTTTTTTTTTTTTTTTTACATTTCTGTATTGATTCCCAGCTTTCTTGTTTTATTGTACAGTAACAGTCCCTGGGACAGAGAATATATTGTTGCCAAAATGTAAGAGAATCTCTTCCCAGGGAATTACCTGCATCCCACGTGCTGTGCCCCACTTGGGTCCCCAGTTTCAAACAATAGCAGGAAGTTCTACGGAGCATTCAGGTTGCCTTTCTCTGTGGCTAGAGCCCTGGAGCTCAGAAAACACAGTGGACCACAGCTGAGGTCTGGCTGTTCAGGTCTCACCCTAGTGGGGCTGACAGGGGATGAAGTCAGAGCATGCTCAGCCCAGAGAAGGACCAGGTGGGCCTCCAATCTGATTGGAGCCCCTGGGGTTGTCATCAGCATCGCCACCTAATGGGACTCACGTGGCCCCCTCTAGCAGACGCCAGGAAGGAGTCCTAATTACATTCTTTGTGAAACTTCACATTCCCGCCTACCCGAAGCTCAACTAAATGACGAGTAATGGCTCCATAAACGGCCATCTGATTAGGCTGATCCCAAGGGGAGGGATACACAGACGGGCAGTGTGTGCAGGGCGCAAGCACGGGGATCCCCATCCATCTCTGTCACCCGGGGTGCCCACGCTCGTTTGTCAGGCCCTGACAGGCGCTGGGTGGAAAGGGAGTAACAATGGGCCTCTTTGTTCTGCACGCACGTGGAGGACCCGGCTGCCTCCTCCCTCCTGCCAGCCATGGAAAAGTAGGTTCTGCAAAGCCAGGCAGGGGTCTTTAGGGGAAGAGGACAGGGGCTTCAGAAAGGGAAGGGCCCCGGAGACTTAGAGACTGAAGGTGGCTATATTGAAGGAGGAGGCAGCGATGAGAAGCTCTCTGAGACTTTCCTGTAACATTTGGGAGTAACTTGGCACTCCAAACTCAAGTCAGACAGAGATTTTTTCTGCCCCAAGCCCACTAGGTCCCTATTTTGCTCAGAGGGAAGGCCAAGGTCTTGGCAGTGATCTGCAAGGCTCTGCATCACCTGGCCCTCAGTCACAGGCTCACCTCGCCTACTACCACTGACTCCTCAGTAACTCTGGCCTCCTTTCTGTCTCCCAAGACATGCCAAACTTCTCTACAGTAGGATCTGTGTACTGGGTTCTCCTTCAGCCTGACTCACTCTCTCTCCAGGTAGCCACATGGCTAATTCCTTCTCCTTCTTTAAGACTTTGTCCAAATGTTATGTTCTCAGAGAAGTCTCTCCTGACCATCCTCACTTCAACTACAAGCCAAGACACCCTCTTTCCCAACCTCCAGGCACCTCTGATCCCCTCAACTCAACTCATTCTTCCTAGAGCATCTGTCCTGCTAGCAGACTGCATGATGGATTGACTCATTATGTTTATCAGTTGTCTATCTCCTCCAACAGAATGTATGCTTCTGGCAGCAGGAAGCTTTCTCACTCACATAACCAAGCGCCTGGCACATGGTGGGGACTTCATAAGTTGTTGTCGAACAGATGAACCAGCCTGGGCTCTGGAGTCAAACAAGCCTAGGTTAAAGTCTCCTCTGTGACTTTGCTTTAGACAATCTTTGCTTCTAAACCTCAGTCTCCACAGCTATTAAAATGGGGATTGTGTCATCTGCCCCACAGTGGGTGTAGGAAGGAGCAGTGGCCATACCCGGGATGAATGGCAGCTCCCATGGTCATGATGATTGCATGTTTTTATTCACATATACACAGATGCAGCTACATCCACAGCCAGTTCCCCTCAACTGGCCATCCTCCACCTGAGCTGGGAGATGCAGCTGTGAACCAGGCACCCTCAAGGCCCGTGGAATGCTGCTAGGAAGGAAGAGAAAAGCCCAGCCATCACAAGGATATGATTCCATTGCATGGGGCTGAATTCTGAGGCCAGCGCTCAGAAACACAGTTTCACATGAATGGACTCTCAACAGAGAGGAAATGATTTTAATCAGCTGAAGGAACACGAAGGTCATCCATCTTCCATTGTCCAAGGGGAAGAATTAATCTTGGGAGTGGGGTGGCAAGGCGGTGAAGAGAGGAAAGCTGGGGCAGATTTAACTGATAAAGAGAGAATTCTCCATAAAAGAACTGAACGAGAGGGCTGCGGGCCCAGAAAGCGCTGGTAGTCATAACTCTGTGTGTGCCCTTCTCGGTGGTGGGAACACACGATAATGATAAAAATCACTACAGCGCCCTTTACAGATTACAAAACTCTTTCGTATCCATTGTCTCATTTAATTCTCATAAAAACCTTCTGAGGTCAGCAGTATTCGCTCTGTGTATCACAGGGAAGCCAGGAGTCACAGACATGCTGCTGAATGGCCTTCCACTCAGCACGGAGTCTTCATTAGCTGGTTCAAATAAGCTTTACATTTCTGTACTTCTTTTTAAACCTTTTTATTGATGCATGGCATACGTACAGAAAAGCGCCTAATGGTGTTCAGGACACACTCCCCACCAAATGCAGCACCTTGACATATGGGATATTTTAAGCCGAAGGATTTTGAGAAAAATGACAGAAGCTGGAAGGTCACTCTGACCTTCTCCACCCCTCCTCCTTCTTCTCTGAAACAAATCATAAAGCCTTCACGTGAGAGGTGCTCTCCCCATACCTGGAGGAAAGGAACATCTTTGTCCTTACAAAGAGATGCCAAGAAAAATCCTAACAGACTGACCTTGCTGCGGTGCCCCTAGTTTCCCAACTAACCTCATATGCCCAACCCTTCTGTAGCCTCCCCAATTGCCCACTCTTCATCAAACTCAGCCTAAAATACTCAGCTCTATTTTTTGAGTCTTTGTTTTCTCCTGAAGACTCTCATGTTAGGTAAAACTTACATTCAATCTATTTGCATGCTTTTCTTCTCTTAAGCGGTCCCTGTCAGTTTAATTTTCAGATCAGCCAAGCACCCTAAGAGGCTCAAAGGAAACTTTGCCCTCCCCTTCATGCCCAAATATACCCCGAATTTTCGCTAAGGAAACACAATCACATTAGGAGTAGAACACTGTCAGCAACCCTTCCTGCTTCTGCCCAGTCACACCCTCCTTTTCCCCAAAGGTAACCCAACATCTATCATCATAGATTAGTTCTGCCTATGCTTTCACGTTCTATAAATGCAATCATTCAGAACCATTCTCTTTTTCAACATTATGTTTGTTACATGTGGTTAGAGTTCATTCATTTCCACTGCTATATACTCCATTGTCTGAGCCTCACAAAAAAATGGTCCTTTCTACTATTGATGGACATTTGAGTGGTTCAGGTGGTTATATATCGAGGAGGGAAATTTCTCTGTCATGGTGTGTGGACTTTGATTAAATTTAGTTTTCTGAAGGGCTTAGAAAGTAGCTTTGCAGAGTAGCTACATGAATGGACGCTCCCACCCCAGTATAAGAGTTTTGGTTGCTCTGTGTCTTCACTGACACTGTGCTGTCTCTTAAATTTCAGCCTTGCTGGTGGGTGCGCAGTGGCAGCTCACTGGGATTTTAATCTGCAGTTCCCTAACTGACAAGGCTGAACTACTTTTCGAAAGCTTTTCGGCCACTGGGACAGCTTCTTTCATCCCATGGCAGTTCAAGTATTCTGTCCATTTTGTTCGTTTTCATTTTTCTTATTGATTTGAACGAGTTATTTCTATATTCTGAAAATGAACCCTTTGTTGGGAGTCTAAATCACAGATCGAAGGGTTGAGGTTTTCTATTACCCCAGAGATTTGTCCCATGAAATTCTACCTTTCCCATAAACCAAATTCTCTGGTGTTCTTGAGTCTATTTCTGGTTTCTCTATTGTTTCATCCACCTGCCTACTCCTCCAGTATCAAGCTGCTTTAATTGCCGAGTTTCAGATGTTTTTGTATTTACTCAAGCTGGCCCCATGTCAACAGTCTTTTTTCCCAAGATTTTACCAGTTGTTTTTGCAGGGTTTTTGTTTGCCCGCAGATAAACTTTGGTTTTATTTCACTGTATTTTTTTTCAATCCTACAAAATTGTATTTGGAATTTCATTGAACATTTCATTTTGAGATCATGCTCCCTTGCGATGTTGAATATTATTACTACCCAACAACAAGAACTTGCTTCTAATCTGAAGTGACTTTCTATATGTCTCTCAATAGAAGTTAGTAGTCTTCTTTGTTGTTCAGTTGCTAAGTCATGTCTGACTCTTGCGACCCCATGGACTATAGCCCACCAGGCTCCTCTGTCCATGGGATTCTCCAGGCAGGAATGCTGGAGTGGGTTGCCATGCCCTCCTCCAGGGGATCTTCCCAACCCAGGGACTGAACCTAGGTCTCCCGCATTGCAAGCAGATTCTTTACTGTCTGAGCAAGGATACTGATCAGCTCAGAGTAACTATGTAGTCAAATGTTTTGCACTCTTCTAGATTTTTTTATAGTATTTTTCAAGGGGATATTTTTAGTATAGGGCAAAATGGTGGGTCTTGAATACTTATGTTGGAATCCACCACTTTGCTGAATTCTCCTGATGTTTTTAACAGTTTTTCAGTGGGCTGGCTTAGAATCTGCAGGTACAGAGTGGTATCATTTGTGAATAATGACATTTGGCTCCTGCTTTTCAGCATCCTTCTCTCTCATCTAACCTCATTGACATGTGCTGTGAGGGCACGCTGGCCGCACTGTGAGGTTGCCCACACAGCCAAGGGAGGAAGTGCGGACATAAACCCGCAAAACTGAGAGCGTAAAGGCAGGGTTTCTCAACCTCGGCCCTAAGAACAACTTTTTTTTTTAACTTTTTATTTTGTATTGGGGTTACAATGAAGGGACTCAGACACACACATTCATGTATCCATTCTCACTAGGGGGCTTCCCAGGTGGCTCTAGTGATCAAGAATCCACCTGCCAGTGCAGGAGACATAGAGACAAGAGTTCAATCCCTGGGTCAGGAAGATCCCCTGGAGGAGAGCATGGCAACCCACTTCAGTATGTTTGCCTGGAGAGTCCCATAGACAGAGGAGCCTAGCAGGCTACAGTCCTTGGGGTTGCACAGAGTTGGACAAGACTGAAGTGACTTAGCATGCATACACTCTTACGAGGGACATCTTCAGCTGGATAATTCCTTGTTGGGAGTGGGGGTGGAGGTAGGGGCTGGGGAGGGTCCCTGTATTTTGTCAGATGTTTGGGAACATCTCTGACCTCCACCCACTTGATGCCAATAACACCTCCCCACTGAAGGTGACAACCAGGGATGTCTTCAAACAGTGCCAAATGTCCTCTGGAAGGAAGAATCACCCCAAGATGAGAACCACAGGCCTCAGGGGAAGTAGCTAGAGTCCCCTCACCCAGGAGCTGATTTTGAGCAAGTCAGCAAAGAGCATCTGTCTTCTCTGGCTCTTCATCCCAGAGTCCCCAGAGCTGTCAGCCCTTTTCAGCCTCATCTTTATCCACCCCTCTTTGACCTCATATGCCCAGAAATCCAGGATTTTCTCCAGGCCATCTATTGCAGATGCTGTTTCATTTATATACCCTGGGTTTAATGAGCTTGCTGCTAGTCTCTCACCATTAGATTGACTTGTGCTCAACTTTTTAAATTATAGTAAGAAAATATCAGTCTGAATCAGAGTATTTTTGGCTGCAAGTCATAGAAAACCCACTCGAGCTGCCTCAAACAATAAAGAGAATTTTTTTAAAAATAGCCCAATGGTAGATTAAACTTCAGGTGCAATGTGATCAGGACTCCAGAGTCACTGCAACTCTCTGAGCTCTGCTCGCCTCTATATTCTGGCTTTGCTGTCTGGTTGGTTTTCCTCTTGCCGGTTGGGGTTGGGGAATGATTACCCAGTTCAAGACCTGACATTTGCAAACCATATAATCCAGAAGAAAATACAACTTCTCTTCCTTCAACTTTGAAGAAATTAAAAGTCCTGAGGTTTACTCTGACTGCACTGTCCTAAGACTCTTTATTCATATTTGAAGCAGTCATTGTGGTCAGGAAACGGCTTGCTGTGTTACTGTCCATCCTTAACTATTCCTTGTGGCGGAGGAATTATACTAACCAAATTAGGGCTAAGGAATCTCCCTTGGAGCAGGGTGAGGGTCAGGAAAAGTCAAACTCTCGGCTGCCCCAATGGGCGTGAATGGATACTGGAGAAGTGTACCATCTACTCTCATATGTGGGCTTCCCTGGTGGCTCGGCAGTAAAGACTCTGCCTGCAATGCAGGAGATGCAGGTTTGATCCCTGGGTTGGGAAGATCCCCAGGAGGAGGGCATGGCAACCCACTCTAGTATTCTTGCCTGGAGAATCCCATGGACAGGGGAGACTGGCAGGCTATAGTGCATAGAGTCACAAAGAGTCGGATACAACTGAAGTGACTTAGCACACACACATGCACCCACTCCAATATATGACTTTAGTTTATTGTTTGTTTTAAATCAAGAGCTAATGTTGGATTCAGTTAAAATTCTTTTTTGGTATCTAATTGAGTTGGTCTTCTGTTGTCTTTTCCCTTTGATACATTAATGTATGATTTTATAACTTGGAAAGGCCTTTGAATTGTAGGAAGAACCCCACTTGAACGTGGTATTTTGTTCTTTTAATAGGCTATGGAAATATTTTTTCATGGTTGTGCTAAGTGAGATTGGTCCGAAGTTCTCTAGTTTTGTGCTAATTTTGTCAAATTTTGGTATCCATGTTATGATAGTTTTATAAAAAGAATTTGGGAGCCATCCTTATTTCTCTCCGTTCTGGAAGAGTTTAAATAGTATCAGGTTCATCTGTTACTCGAACATTTGAAAGAACTTACCTTTGAGACCATCTGGATCTGCACTTTTGTGGAAAGGTTGCTTTTTAATAACATTCTCAATTTCTTCCATTGCCTTTAGTCTATTTAGGTTTCCGTCTCTTATGAAATCAATCTTGACCATTTATAGTTCCTGGAAAATATCTTTTTTCATCTATGTTTACAAATTTAGCTCCTCTGAATTTTTTGCAAAAAAAAAATTTTAAGAATTAAATAATGCTTTTGCAGCAACATGGGTGGACCTAATGCTTGCCATACCAAGTGAAGTAAGTCAGACAGAAAAATAGCCTACAATATCCCTTATATGCAGAATCTTAAAAGAAATGATACAGATGAACTCATTTACAAAACAGAGAGAGACTCACAAACTTAGAGGATAAACTTATGGTTACCAGTGGAGAAGGATGTGGGGGGAAGGGGTAGTTAGGGAGTTTGGGATTGACATGTACACACTGCTATATTTAAAATGGGTAACCAACAAGGGTCTACTTACTGCATACTACAGGGAACTTTGCTCAATGTTAGGTGGCAGCCTGGATGATAAGGGAGTTTGGGGAGAGAATGGATCATGTGTATGTATGGCTGAGTCCCTTTGCTGTCTACCTGAAACTATCACAACATTGTTAATCAGTTATACTCCAAATTAAAATAAAAAGTTTAAAAATCTTTTTTTTAATTGCTTTTATATCAGCAGTATTTTCTCTCGTTTGTTTCCAATGTAATGTATTTGAGTTATTTCCCAATGATTTATCAGTTTTATTGTGTGCTCTCCTATACATGAGTGCTCAGTCACTTCAGTCATGTTCAACTCTTTGTCACTCTATGGACTGTAGCCTGCCAGGCTCCTCTGACCCTGAGATTCTCCAGGCAAGAATACTAGAGTGGATTGCCATGCCCTCCTCCAGGGGATCTTAATGATCCAGGGATTGAATCCTTGTCTCCTGCATTGCAGGCGAATTCTTTACCCCTGAGCCACCAGGAAAGCCCCCTCTTCCATACACAGTACTTCTTAAATTTATTTATCAGCTCTGTTGATTTTGGTTTCTAATTCAGTAATACTTTTTTGAACCTTGAATTAATTTGGTTGATCTTTCCTGACTTTTTAAATTGCATGCTTAATCTGTTTGTTTTAATTCTTGAAGTCATCAATTTTAATTCTTTCTGGTGTAACGTGTTCCTAAATTGAAGAATTTGGCTGAGTGAACAATATGTTCCCCCCAAATATACCAAAATTGAGATCAGAGATGCAACATGATGCAGAACATTTAAACCCAGTGCTCCAGAACTGGTTAGGGACAGCCATATGGATACAGTAGGATATAGCTAAGAGGTTTGGAACCCATTTGCGGAGAGTATTTATTTGGAGAGAGCCATGTTTTAAGTCAGACCCCACTCCAAGGAGCAGCGTGGACAATGCAGCCTCCTGAGCCCAAGTGGGTGGGCCGGTTACAGCAGAGTTTGGAAGTTCTCTGCAGCTGGGGACACAGAGAACTGAGGTCTGACCCACCCCTGAGAAAGCTCAGACAACTGCACCTGGAAGGTCACACCGTGGCTTCAGAGGAGGCTGAGGGAGGCCAGCGGGACCGGATGAAGAGCACCTGCCCAAGAAACAAGAGCTGTAGTCAAGGACGTGGCAGAGGAACCTCTCAAAAAATGAGG
The DNA here is from genome assembly GCA_007570785.1 of Antilocapra americana. Taxonomy (NCBI): domain Eukaryota; kingdom Metazoa; phylum Chordata; class Mammalia; order Artiodactyla; family Antilocapridae; genus Antilocapra; species Antilocapra americana. The sequence goes on along the minus strand of ML664177.1, from coordinate 28,787,340 downwards.
GAAGTGTGCATAAGGCAGTTTGTTATAGCCACATGCCAAGTACAAAGCATGTGAGCCATCTTAGGGCAGTATTGGCAAGAACATGTTTTATATGCCCGATTTCTTCTCCTTTCCTGGAGTGGGAATGACGGTATCAGAAACACTTTGAATTACTCAAGACTATGCTTGTGCTCTAAAGTGATTATATGCAATTTTAACTACCTGAGAGTTACCAGAAAAGGATTGAGTATACTCAGGTATCCATTAGGTGTTAGGGGAAGAACAACCCCACCAAACAGATGAAAGGGATGCTCAAAAATAAAGATGTTTTTCTCATTAAAAGAGAATTAAAGGAGTCCTGCTTGTTCAACATACTGGTTACACTTGTTTGGTTATATGAGTGTTTTAAGAGTAAGATTTTCCTTCAAGAGGTGTTTCTAAGCATCATTACCTACTGTTTTCATTCTCATATACTCTTATGTTCTAGATATTTTTCAATGACAGCATTACTTTATTTTTGACCCAGAAGTTATCTTTGAGAGAGTTTTTCTTTAATTTCCAGGCATTTGATTTGCTGGGTTTTGTTTTTCCCCCATCCTCTGGAAACTTTTGTTGCTTTAAATGCTTTCTTGATGCCCATTATTTCCTGCATAAGTAGTTTTACCTCTTTTAAGTAAAGTTTTCTTTCTTGTGAGTTGCAAAGTACACAAAATATGTCCTAACTCTGCAGCAGATGTTTTTATAATTTTATGAGTGACATTTAATCCTTCCATCTTGGAGGTCTTGCTCTAAAACAATGGTCACCATTTTTTAAAATAAAGAGTCAGAGAGTAAATATTTTAGGCTCTGCAGGCCATATGGTCTCTGTCACAATCAGTCACTTCTGTGGTAGCATGAAAGGAGCCACCAGCAATAGGCAAATGCATGACATGTCTGCACTCCAGTAGAACTTTATTTACAAAACCAGGTGGTAAAAAAAGGAGAACAGGTGACAAGCAGAAACCGGCCCGTGGGCATTTATGTGCCTACTTCTGATGTACAAGATGAGAAAACTATCACACACCTCATCTTTTCTTTTCTCTTTATCTTTCAGTAGTTGAGACTCTAGGCTTATTTTCAGTTATTTTGATGGCTCATTTTATAAAATCAAAAAATATAGTGAACCGTGAAAGACAATGTCAAGACAATGAGAAGTCAAGCCACAGACTGGGAGAAAATATTTGCAAAAGACACATCTGAAAAAAGACTGTTATCTAAAATATACAAAGAACACTCAAAACTCAACAATAAGATAACAAGCAGCGCAATTAAAATATGAGCCAAAGACCTCACCAATAGACACCTCACCAGAGAGGATACACAGATGGCAAATAAGCATTTGAAAAGATGGCTCCACAAAGTATGTCATCAGGGAAATATAAATTAAACAACAGTGAGATATCACTGCATATCTTTTAGAATGGCCAAACTCTATAACACTGATGACACCAGATTCTGGCCTCCAGAATTGTGAGAGAATACATTTCTGCTGTGTAAAGTCATCAAGTTTGTGGATATTTGTTAGAGCAGAAACTAGTACACAGGACATGGGTGACCATGCTAAGTGCAGGCATTAAGGTAAGTATTGCCCCCATTTTACAGATGTGGAAATCAAGTCTCCATAAATTCCCAAAGATCACACAACAGGCCAATGACAGGACCAGGGCTCAGCCCAGTCCTGCCAGGTTCTGAAGCTCAAGCTCTTTCCCATTATCTGACACTGGTTCCATCAGTAGACGGACACCCAGGGTCCAGTATCAGGGAGCCGGCCATCACTGCTGCCCAGTGTTATCCAGTCCACTCACAGCATTCTCTCCAGAGCTCCAGTCCAGGTGCTGGACAGTGGACATTTGGTAACTCTCCTACAAAGCACTGGGGCCATACGTAGTAATCCATAAATATTCAAACCTTCAGACCTAATGATGCATCTCACTGACATTTTTCTTGAAGAAGCCTCAACCAAAAATGCCCTTCATGGTATTCATTACAGATGCATAAAAACAGAAACAATCTAAATATCCAGCAGTATGAGTTTGATTAAATAAATTATAATCCATTCATATAATAGATAAGTAGATGGAAGAGTCCACATACTTTCAAAGTGATGCTTATGAAGATTAGAAGGGAAAATAGCATATATATATATATATATATATACACACACATATACACTACCATGTGTAAAATAGACAGCTGATGAGAAGTTGCTATATAGCACAGGGAGCCCAGCCTGGCACTCTGAGATAACCTAGTGGAATGTGGTAAGGGGAGAGGAGGGAGGCTCAAGAGGGAGGTGATATATGTATAATTATGGCTGATTTGCATTGTTGTAGGGCAGAAACCAACACAACATTATAAAGCAATTTTCCTTCAATTAAAAAATAAATTTAAAGAAATAAAGACTAGGAAGAAGTAGGAAACAATTCTAATGTGCTGTGAAGTGGAGAAAGGAAAAAAATATTCAAATTTAGAAATTCGACAGAGAAAAAGCCAGAAAGGAATATACCAAAGTATGAATTATAATTAGTTTAAAAATGAGAACTTTGGTGACTTTTTTCTTATCCTCTAGTCAACAAATTTTCTATAGTGATATTACATTCCCTTTATGATCAATTCTTATATATGTAAGAAGAGACATTTTTCAGCTATATAACTTATTTATAAGAACCGAACCAGCATGATAAAGACTCTCACAACTTCAACCCATAAATGATTCAGGATCTGAGAGTACTTAGTCTGGAGATGGACAGACTAACGGTCTTGATCACCATCCTTCAACACATGAAAGCTGTCACTTGTGAGAAAAATGAGCTTTGCTCCACGTGAAGACAGAGAGCTGGATGAAGGGTAATGGGAAACCATCTGTTCTGCATAAGATTCTCCAGGAGTGAAACTTCCCAACAATAGAGGGGCAGCCTATAAGGTGGGGAGCACCCATCACTGGAGGTATTCAGGCCTAAGACAGAGCTGGGGTTGTCTGATATGAAGAAGTAGTTTGAAAGAAGGCGGGAAAAAGTCAAGATGTGGGGGAAATACAATAAGAAGGTGACTAACAGGGGTGAGAAGCATCAGCTATCCTGGACGCCTTTCCTGGGCCACTCCTGACTCCTAGCGGGTTTCAGCAAAGAAAACCACAGATGGAAAAAATCCCACAGGCTGTCATAAATGCCTTAGAATACCAGTGCCAGAGGACCCTAGAGGACATTTAGGTTCCTAGCTTCCTGCTACCCAAGAGGAAATGGAGATTCAGAGAGGGCAAGTATGTTCTGGGGACATACAGCAGGTCTATTTAGAGCTGTTTAGATCCCAGGCACCGGGCAGCTGACTTCCAGACCACCCCATCCACCCCTGTACCACCCCCCGACCCCACTCCCACCCCACACTTCCTGGCATTTCTGGTTCCCTCCAGATAGGAGGACAAACTCAGCAAGGGGTGTGACCTCTCCTAGAGAGAGAGAAAAACAGAAACATCAAGGGTCAGAATGAAAAGATGATGGCTTTTCTGGTCTCCCTCTCTCCTCTTGTTCTTTGAGTCACACACACACACACACACACACATGATCACTTTTCTGGGAAGAAATTAATGACCCCTGGGCTGTTCATTGTTCTTTAACTCTAGTGACAAAAAGCACTCGGGATTACTCTGGTTTCATATAAAACCAATATTTGATGAAAGTTGATATTTTTTTGGAAATAATGAAATGTCTATCAGATCCCAGGCACCATACCGGCCCAAGGTGAGAGTGGAAGGCACCCCACTTCATATTTCATTCCAAGGAAAAGCCCTCCTGTAATGAAAACAATTGTGTCCATGTCTCCGGAGCCAAGACAAGGGAGCCAGAGCATTTCCTGAGGAAACCCAGAGAAGAGCCGATCAATAAAATCCATCAGACTCACTGCATTCTTGAAGCACTTTTTGTGTTCATTTATCCTGAACCTGGGAGTGATTATGTCAGAGTCTTTTTCCCAAGGATTCTGGAAAAATAAAACAACTTTCCATCCTGAGTCCCTTCTGTGAAAGGATTTCTTCAACCGTGTGTTCACTGTTTACTTTGAACAGCACAGGAGCCATCCAGGATGACTTTATCATTGGCAACAGGTGTCTTAATGATGCATCATTAATGACACATCATCCCCCGCTTCTGGCCATGGGGTGCAGGGGGACAATTATCAGAGGCCACCCTGACCTTTCTGAGACCCCAATCAGGAGCTAATTTCCTGTCTCTGTGTGCCCAAGTATTAGCAGCTTTGGGGAAGACCAGACATTCCTAGCAATAGAAAAGGTGAAAATGTCCAGTGCAAAGTCCTCTGCTCCTTAAAAAAACATCTAAGATAATTGTAAAATCACATGCCCTTGCAAGGAATAACACAGAGGGGCTTCCCAGCTGTTTCACTGGTTAAGAATCCACCTTCCAATGAAGGGGGCATAAGTTCCATCCCTGATTGGGGAACTAAGATCCCACATGCAACTTAAGCCTGCACACCTCAACTAAGACTTACTGCAGCCAAAACTAAATAAACAAAAATTTTGAGGAAAAAGAATCTATCCCATTCTAGAAGATACAACGCAGAGGAAGCCCTGTCCACTTTGCCCTGTTTGAAAACTATACTGTAACATCACCACCCAGAAACAGACATTGATACAATCTACTGATCTTTTTCTGATTCCCTCAGTTTTCCTTGTATTCATTTTGTCTGTATTCACCAACTCAATGGACATGAGTCTGAGCAAGCTCGGGGAGATACAGAAGGACAGGGAAGCCTGGCATGCTGCAGTCCATGGAGTCACAGAGTCGGACACAACTTAGTGACTGAACAACAAAAATTAAGTTCTGTACAATCTTATCTTCTTGTAGTGATGATGTTAGTAGTGGTCACTGTATCACCTTGTAGGCAACTCCACACTCAAGATACTGACCCTTCTGTATTGTTAAAATCACACTCATCACCTTCCACCCACCATCCCTATAGGATCCCTAGCAACCACTAATTTGTTCTCCATCTCTGTAAGGTAGTAGTTTCAAAAATGTTACAGAAATGAAATCATACAGTCTGTAACCTTTGGGGACTGGCTTTTTTCATTCAGCACAATTCTGTGGATAGTCAACCACGCTGAATCGACAGTATATTCCTTTTCATGACTGAGTAGTAAATAGCCTGTGGTATGGATGTACCTGTTTATTTAACCATTTATCCATCAAAGAACATCTGGGCTGACTCCAGTTTTCAACTTGCCAATAAAACAGCCTGGAAAATTTATGTACAGACTTCTGCATTAGCATAAGTTTTCACTTCTCTGGGTAAACATCTAGGATGTTGGTACGGTTGCCTGGTTGTACCATAGTTGCTAGTTGGTAAGGAAGCTGCCAAACTGTTGTTCATAGGGGCTGCACCATTTTATACTCTCACCAGCAGTGCCTAAATGATCCAGTTTCTCAGCATCCTCACCATCATTTGGTGCTGCCATTATTTTTTTTATTTTACCCATTCTGATGGGTGTGTAATGATACTTCATTGTGGTTTTAATTGGCATTTCTCTAACAGTTGTTGGTATGGAGCACTCTAGATTCATTTTCCAGCTGTCTATCTCCTTCGGTGAAATGTCTATTCATGTATTTAGCCTATTTTCTAGTTGGAGTGCTGTTTGTTTTTTTTCATGGCTTTTGTTTTTCCTGTCATTCTCTGCAAACGACCAAGCTGGCCTTGCCTCATCGGCAGCTCTGCTGAAGGGTTCCTACCCTCCAAAGAGGGAAAAGCCAGAAATCTCAGAGAACACCCACCCACCCTGTTCCTCTCTCTCTCTCTCTCTCTCTTTCTCACATCTGTGCATTAGAATGGGGGAAAATAGTCTTAAGAGAAGCAGTTTTGATCCCAGTTCTGCCATGCCTTGTGAAGTCTGGAGGTTCTTTCACCCCCCTCTCTGACTCTTTGCTTTCCCATCTGTAAAATCAGGAAGTTGGACCTGGTGACGTCTGACAGCCTTGTCCACTTTCTTTCCCATCTCCGTCTCTGGGTTTGGCACACCACTGACAATTCTGCAAAGAGACATTGCTGTTTTGAGCATGTGCTGTTCAGAGCTTCCTAGCACGACCCTCCCTTCTCAGGATTTTCAGGCAGGCATCTACTCTCCCCCACACATCCTGGGTGCTATAAAGGAAGCTGACTCCATCCCCCAGCTCCCACTCCCTCCACCCCTGGGGCCATGTGCCAGGCCTAAACTAATGTGTGAGCTCCATCCTCTTGGAGATTTCTCACCTAAGTGGATCCAACCAGCTGAAGTCTGAAGATTTTGTTTGCTGGTTGGGGGACAAAAAATACCCTTCTCCCCAGGGACCATGAACCATGGATCAAACAGCCCTTCAAAACTGGCAGGCATCTTGGTGGTCACGAGAGGAGACACCTATAAAAAAGGAAACACCAAAAAGGGAATCTGGGGCTTGGTCACATCATCATCAAGACAACCCTGAAGATTCACCCTATCATGAGCCAAGACACTAACCAGCTGGATTTTTCTGTTACTTGCATCCAAAAACTCCTTGTGTGCACAGATGGCCTCCTGAAACCCTGACAATCTGGCATAATTCAGAGATGTCTTCCTGTTTCCTGGCACAAGGAACTCCCCTTTGAAAGCACTGTTCCATGTACTTACAACTGTGGGCAGTGCTGTCCTTTCTCCCTCATAGTTTCATTTATTTTTTATTTTTGAAGCTTTACTGAGATATAGTGAAAATACAGTCGCTCAGTCATGTCCCACTCTTTTTGACCCCATGGACTATATAGCCCGCCAGGCTCCTCTGTCCATGGGATTCTCCAGGCAAGAATACTGGAGTGGAATGCCATTCTCTTCTCCAGGGTCGCCCACAATGCAGGCAGATTCTTCACCATCTGAGCCACCAGGGAAGTCCTATTGAGACATAACTGATACACAGAAAATTGCACGTATCTTACATATACATTTGGATGAGTTTGAGTATATAAATACACCTGTGATACCATCAACATGATCAAGGCATTAAACATATCCATCCTCTCCAAAAATGCGCTTGTGTTCTTTGTGTAGTTTGTTGTTGCTGTTTTGTGTCTTGGTTTGGGGACTTAGGGACTTTTTTTGGTGGCAAGCACACTTCATGTACAATCTATCTTCTTAACATGCTTTAACATAAACAATACAGTACCTACAGTCTCAGTATACTACCTGCCCCTCTGAAGACCATCTGTCCTGACAGGCAGACAAGGGAGACAAAGTCTCTGTTCTCCACCAGCAAGGTGCATCTCAGCATCAGGGTCTTTCCCAATGAGTCAGCTCTTCATATCAGATGGCCAAATTATTGGAGCTTCAGCTTCAGCATCAGTCCTTCCAGTGAATATTCAGGGTTGATTTCCTTTAGGATTGACTGGTTTGATCTCCTTGCAGTCCAAGGAACTCTTAAGAGTCCTCTCCAACACCACCAGAACGCATCAGTTCTTCAGCACTCAGCTTCCTTTATGGTCCAGCTCTCACATCCGTACATGACTTCTGGCAAAACCACCAACTCTATCACCTCATCGATCAGAGTCCCAACCTTATGACCTCATTTATGACCACCTTTATGACCTCATTTAACCTAACTCACCTCCTCTAAGGTCTCATCTCCAAATCCAGTCACACTGAGGGATCAGGCTCCAACATATGAATGTAGGAGGGGACACAAACGTTTGGTGCCTAACGTCTAGCTCGGGCTTGATGGTGCGATTAGCCCAAGTAAAAAAGGCTGCTGCCCCACCCCCGCTCCTTCCCCGGCGATCATTCTGGAAAACAAGACGTGTCTGCTTACAGCAGAGAGACAGGCAATATTGAAATTGCTCCCCTAATCTTTATGCGATTGCCTTCTCCCTGATAGAAATATTGCCTCTTGCTGAGTATTTATTGTCTGCTTCTCTGCAAAGTATTGACTTTATGTAACAGTTTGATATACATCAAATCCTTTACGGATTTAATAAACTCCTCTGGTCAGCCTTCTGTTGTGAACACAATGAGATTTATGGTCGTCTTGGTGTAAAACCCTTTTTCCTTGAAATTTTCTACTTTCAGATATCAAAAGATAAGAAGGCAGACATTCATCATCTTGGAAATCGTACCCCATGTCGGCCTGCTGGGTATTAGTCAGAAATGACTAGTGGTTAAAGGACTAAAATATGACAAATGCTTGACTGCTGAACAGCTGAGGCTGGGGAAAAAGCGGGAATTAAAAAAAAAATTCACCCTCCTCCCCTCAAAAAGGATTTTTCTTCTCAATTAATCATGTGAGTCTCTGAGGCAGAGTGCAGACTAATTTGAGTTGGATGCATAACCTTGGGAGGACTCAGCTGAAAGGTTGAGAAGTTGAGTCAATTCAGGACACATTTAGCAAGTGCCTGTTTTGTGCCAGGTGAGGGCAGAGGAGCTGCAGACAGAGGCACTATGCTACACGGGGTGGAGGCAGGGAGGCAGGAGGGCACCTGTGTGGGGACTGACTTCTCCTCTAGGTACTCCTGCACCTTCTACATCCACCTCTGAGGCTCTTACCCCAGGTATAGAGTCCCTCACTTACGTCTTTCTCTGTTGCTTAGATTGAATCAGATCTTTAGTACGTAAAGAACGCAATCTTCAAGGATAGTTTGTCAAGGGAATAAACGAATGAGTGATGAGTGATGAATGAATGAGGGAATGAGTGAATGAATGAATCTGGCCTAGATTGTTAAGAAGAGATAAAGACAGGAACCAGAGGACCATCTGCCAAGCAACTGAACTGAATGGGTATTTATAATTCTCCTTGATCTCAAAAGAAAATTCCTGGAAAAAATCACAACCTGAATGAAGAGTTTGAGAGGATCAAGAGACAGAAGGGCCTCTTCAGTGTTCTAGATGTTGTTTTGAAGAACCTATAGGACACAGGAGAAGAAATAGGAAAGAGATTTATTGAGTCTCAAAGCCTCCCGTTAAAATTCAATGCCGTGAGAAAAGTGGGTTTCCACATTTAATTGTCTTTCTCACAGTAACTGAGTGTCAGTCTTTTCTAAGAGCCTATTAATTCCGTAATTTAGTGCGGCAAGAACAGAGGGACCGACGGAGGCAGCCTGGGATTTTTTCTCTCCTCATTGACTACCTGTCATCCCACATGAATGCTAGAGTGGCTTCCTCCTTGAACACTGAAAATACTCCCCAATTTAAAAGTTTTTATAGCCAGTTTGATAGTTAAGAAAAAGATGCTTTGCATCAGTTAGCAAAAATGAGGTCCATGACACTGCTTGTTATGATTTTCATTACAGCTCAAAATAACGGGGCTCATGAGAGGGCCCTGTGGATGTCAAGTCCTGGACAGAGAGATGACCCAAGTGACTCTTCTGTGTGGATGGAGCTGCTGTCAAATAAAAACCAGATTTATTCATGTGTCCCCCAAACCGGCTGAACAAAGCCACCTGCATACATTAGATACATGGCCAAGCTTGCCTTGCCCAGGCTCTCCCCCAATCGTCAAAGACATCCTGCAGTCTCTATCTTAGTCTGTGTTAAATTAAGACACCAAGCAGGTCAGACTTTTTTAGAGAAGGGATGCTCTGTAGCCCGGGGCCCCCTAGCAGGCAGGGCTTCCACATAAAATGGAAATCTGGCAGCCAGTGAGTCACCATGAACGTGCATGGCCATTTTCTACTCTCAGAAGCCACTCATGTGCTCTTACCACTTTCTCACCATAATAACTACAAAGAAGCAGATATCGGATGTGGGGAAAATAATCTGCTAGCAGAGAGCCAGATGAAGCCTGCCTCCCCCACTGTCTCACAGGGGTCTAGGGTCTGTCTCTGGCTGAAACTCTAAGCCATTGATTCATTCCTTTATTCATTCATTCATAAAGCACATGTGTACCGTGACTGCTGTCTATAAGTCCCTCTGCTGGGTCCTAAGCAGACACTGAATGATCAGGCCAGTGTCTGTTCTCCAGGGGAAGGGCGATCTGTCAGGTGGCAGGGAAAGCCTGTGCATTGAGCCCAGTCAACAAAGAGCATTTCACCTCCAGGAAACTGTTGGGGGATGCTTGAACTCAAGTACTTGGAATGTGGAAGAGTAGGTGACCTGGGAAGTCACAGAAGGCTATAGATCCATATTCCTTTTGTATCTCATTCTAAGAAATTGAGTTGTTTTTTTTTATCCTGAAAATAATGAGATATGAGATGACCACTGTCTGTCTCTTGTATAGTTTTGTAGCTGGGGTTTTTATTTTGTCTTTCTTTTCTTTTTGCTATTGTTTTTGTGGGAAATGTACACTGAACGTTTATCTAGTATAACCATTTCAAACATTTGATTTATTCCGCTTTAAAAGCTTTCCTTAAAATTGTTGACTTTCTGATTCTGATAGCAATATATTTACCAAGAAAAATTTAGGAAGACTGAAAATATACCAAACTTTTTTTTAAAGACAAAATAATCCAAGAGTATTTTGAAGTACAATCAACCAAAATTAAAAACCTCTCCCTCCATCCCATGCACCACCCTCCCCTCTGCTCTTGACCACAGCAGAGTGACCTTCTATCCAGCTATGATTTCAGTGGGATTGCTATGCCAGAACCCAGGTGTGTATTTAAAAAAAACAATTTATAGATATAGGCAAGTTACCTGAGAAATATTATATCAGTTTACCAAAGATTGTAAGCCTGCCTATTTCCTTACATCCTTGTCAAGCATTATATATCTTTTAAATTTTTTTCTCAGGGATATAAATCAAAAATGTTTTACTTGCAGATTTTTTAATTATTACTGAGATAAATTAGCATTTTGTGTTTCTTGGTCATTGCAGGGTTTTTTCCCTCAGCCTTCTGTGGATTGATGGCCTGTTCATTTATTTTGTTCCATTGTATGTTTATCTTAAACTTAATGATTTGTCAGAGTCCCTCCTATATTAGGTATATTAATTTTGGGAAATTAACTTATTATGTAAATTTTAGTACCTTTATACATTAAATAGACATTGTGATTTTTGAAGAAGAAATTATCATTTGCGTGTATTTATTTTCATGGGAAAACATTTACCCTGTACCAAGTAAAAAGTCATAGGGAAAAGAAAACATACATAGTATAATCCCAGAGATGGAAGCAATGTGACTAAGAAAAAAATGCACAAGAGGAAAAAATCTGAAATACTATATACTAAAATGTAAATAGCAGTCCTAAGGGGCAGAATTACAGATGACTTCTGTTTTTTGTGGTGTAGTAAGTTTTTAATCTATTTGTTGTTATTCAGTCGCTAAGTCAGGCCCAACTCTTTTGCAACCCCAAGGACTATAGCCCACCAGGGCTCCCTCTTGCATTTATTTTTTTTAATTTATCTATTTTAGTTGGAGGCTAATTACTTTACAATACTGTAGGGGGTTTTGCCATACATTAATATGAATCAGCCATGGGTTTACATGTGTTCCCCATTTTGAACCCCCCTCCCACCTCCCTCCTCATCCCATCCCATATAAACAAGCATACATGTGGGTTTGAATCTGTTATATGTGTTGTAAATATTCTTGACCATTCTGGTGTTTGTCTTTGGATCTTATTTTGCTGTGTCAAAGGTTTAAATGTTGATGCAATTAACTGTATAAATCTCTTCCTTCATAGCTTTGAGGTTTTGTGTATTGCTTAGAAAGGCATTTCTACTGCCAAGATTATAAAGTTATTCTCCTAAATTTTCCTTTAGTTCTATTATGATTTGGGTCTTTTCTAATTTAGATTTGTTTTAGTTCATTAGGAGTTCACTTTTATATAAGGTGTGAGATAAGAAACTAAAATGTATTTTGTTCCAAGCTGATAACAAATTGCCCAACACCAGTTTATTGAATAGATCATCCTTTTTGCCCTTGATTTAGAATGCATCCTTTATTGTCTAATACATTCCCTTACAAACTTGAGTCTCTTACTAAATTCTCTGTTCTGTTCTATTGATTTGTTGGTCCATTTATGTGCTAATGTGTTTTAATTATTTTTGTGACTTCGCTGCACAGTTCTAAGGAAAGTTATGACACTTCCTTGCAGAAAAAAGAGTTGGTGAAAAATAATGGAGGGGGAAACAAGAGAAAGATAAACAGGAAATACTCAAGAGTGGTCACCTGGGAGTGGAGGAGACAAAGAGATGAGGTCAAGGAGGAACAAACAGTGACTTCATCAGCCTTGATCATGTTCTAGTACTTAAGCAGGGTGTCAGTTCACTGGTGTTTGTCTTGTCTTATTATTATGCTTCATATTAAATACTATATATGCTCTTTCTATATATATTAGTTATTTCATTTTAATGAAGAATAATCCCTTGGATAGCAAGGAGATCAAACCAGTCAATCCTAAAGGAAACCAACCCTGAATATTCATTGGAAGGACTGATGCTGAAATTGAAGCCCCAATAATTTGGCCACCTGAGGCAAAGAGCTGTCTCATTGGAAAAGACTCTTGATTCTGGGAAAGACTGAAGGCAGGAGGAGAAGGGGAAGAAAGAGGATGAGATGATGATGGACATCAACTCAATGGACATGAGTTTGAGCAAACTCAAGGAGATAGTGAAGGACAGGAAAGTGCAATCCATGGGGTTGCAAACAGACACGACTGAGCAAATGAATAACAACAATTCCCCATTCACCAAAAATCTCATATATACTGACCTTTCCTCCCTGCCTCTTTGGAGCAGTTTCTCAGAGCTATCTGAGGTACTGTCTCCCAGAATTTCTGCTCCAAATTCCTAGTAGTAAGGAAAATACACAGCCATGCTCAAAAATAAGAGAAATTCCTATAGATCTTAAAGCAAGACTCCTAAAAGTAGCACTGGAATGCAGCATGCCTAGCCTAGCAGTAGTAAATAGGTCTAAAACCACATGGCCAACCTCAGGTTGCAGGCCAGATGGAGGCCTCCCAAAAGAAGCTAGGGACCAGAAACCTACTTCCTGCCCAACCATGACTGCCCTGAGACTTCCTGTACCCAATCAAGACGACAGGACCTAGAGACCAGGTGGAAGCTGCTGAGAAATCCAGCAGGTAAATTCAAACACAGTAGGCGCAAATCAGTCGAGGAAGGTCACCACCACGGAGGACTAACCACAAACTCCACAAATGAAATCACTTATCTTGGAAGGAAAAGGAATCAAGTGGACCCTTTCGAGAAGGGCTCCATAAGTAACAGGCACATCATAGACTTACAGAGGTCAAGAAAGGATCCACAACTGTGACACGAGAAATAAAATGGTGAAATAAAAAGGAAGTGACTACAAAAAAGGAACCAATTAGAAATGAAAAAGAGAGTTCAAGAAATTTTAAAACTCAATAGAGAAATTGACCAGGATGCTGGACAAGGCGGAATAGCGAAAATTGAGAAAGCAAAGATCAAACAGAACTGAGCCAAACAGAGATAGGAGATTTAAAAATATGAAAGAAAAAGTTGAAAGACAGGAAACGCGACTCCAAAAGCTCTAAAATTGGTCTGATCGGAGCTCACAGAGAAGTCGGTCCTTGAAGAGATAACAGCCAAGAATTTCACAGAACTTAAATAAGACATGATACCCTGGATCTAAAAATTCTACCAAGTGTTAAGCAGGATAAATTAAAAAAAAAAAAAAAGGAAGGAAAAGCCATACCTAGACTCATGATGGTAAAACTCACAACATTTAGGATAAAGAGAAAATTCTTGAGGATACTGAAGAGAGAGATGATCAGAAAGGAGTAAGAGCCAGCCTTCCTCTGGAGGCCATATAGCTGGGTACCTGAATGCCTGAGGCCGTTCTCAGCTCCATCCCTTCTACCTGTGTGGCCTTAAGCATATTATTCTGTCTCAGTTTCCACCTCTATAAAAGTTGGCTGCTGCTAGTACCTCCCTCATAAGGTTGCTTGGAGGATTAAATGACTAAATCCGTGTAATGCCCTTAAAACAAACCTTGGCATGTGGTAAGAGACTGAGACAATGTTAGTATTCATTAACTGCATTTATTATTCTCATCATTGTCAAATTTTTCCTAAGTAACACAAAAAGTCAGAAGGCAACAGGACTTAGGGCCATGCATGTCTGCTGATGAGGGAGGTCTTCTCAATGGACTGAAAAGAGGAGAGAATGAGATCTGTACTGCAGATCACTTACTATGGATCAAGGAATTTTTGCACATCATCTTATTTAATCTTTGCAACACTTTTTTTTTTTTGGCTGCTTTGGGCTTTAATTGTGGCTCCCCGAGGCATGTGGGATCCTAGTTCCCCAACCAGGAGTCGAACCAGCATCCCCTGCATTAGAAGGCAGTTCCTTAACCACTGGACCACCAGGAAAGTCTCTCTTTGCAACATCTTTGAGATGAATCATAATATCGTCATCACTCAGAAGAGAAATTTGAGGTTCCGAGAAGCTCAAGGAATTTGCCCAAGGTCTCTGAGCTGGGAAATAGTGGAGCCTATTGGACATCTGGCCCCAAAGCCTTTGCTCTTAATAGTCCCATGTGAAGACTGGGGGATGCCGGAATCCTGGCCTTGAGTCTAGTCCTGGAGCTTTTGCCTCTCTAGAGCACCTTCTCTGGCTCAAAAAAAATGTATCACTACCTTCAAACAGGAAGAAAATAAACTATCCTGATTTCTTACAACAGCTTCAATAACCAACATGACATTGTGAAGGACGTGCCAGTATTTGTAATCTCCCCTGACAAGTTGTTAAGTATTTATAGAAACATTCTCTCCTGGCCCTGCTTAAGGAAAGTACTGTATCTAATTTCCTCTGGAGACATGTGCTGGGGGAAATCACAAAGATAATCTGTCATCATAAATAGCAATAAATAGTCACCCTGAAAGAGCTGCTTGTTTAGCAGAGTTGCTTGAATATTAGATTTTCTTTTTATCATACCTTTGTGATATGATAAGCCCTGAGGGGTCATGAATTAGGAAGGTACTGGGTTCCAGACTTTTAGGGGTAGGAGGGCAGGTGGAAGCTCATGGCTGGGGCAGTGCCCCTGAACTCAAGATACAGATACAGAATCAGTATGGGCAAACCATAGACAATGAGAAGAAGAGGTAATTTCCAAGGGACAAGGCTCTCCAAAGACCCCAGAAGCCAAAGATACGTAGAGATCTTCAGACGATATACAATTTCATGGAAGCTGAGACGCTCACAGTCTGGACTAGATGACGTTAGCCAGAACTGCTCTCCTCTCTAGGACTCAGTCTTCCCCATGTGCCAAATGGAATAAAAAGTTGAAGCCCTGGTGGCTCAGTGGTAAAGAATCCACCTGCCAATGCAGGAGACACGGGTTTGACCCCTGATCTGGGAAGATCCCACATGCCTCAGAGCAATTAAGCCCATGTACCACAGCTACCGAGCCCACGCTCTGGGACAAAGAGGTTGATTTTGACCAGAAAGAGATATTACTTGCTTTGATTTTAACTGAATCCCTCGGGCAGCTGCTTTCACAACAGACTATAAGAGGCAAGGGTACCAGTGTTCACCTGACTCTGAACAAACGCCCTGCACATGAGTCCACACAGTATTTCATTTATTGTGAAAGATACACCTTTCAAAGTCCAAGTTAAAGAAATAAACAACCATGGACTCGTGTATCAGTTTTGTTGATGTTCAGTTATTGTCATGTCCAACTCTTTTGTCATCCCATGGACTATAGCCGGCCACACTCCTCTGTCCATAGGATTTCCCAGCAAGAATATGGAGTGGGGTGCCATTTCCTTCTCCAGGGGATCTTCCCAGCCCGAGAACTGAACCAGGATTTCCTATGTCTCCTGCATTGGCAGGATTCTTGACCACTGCTCAACCTGGAAAGCTCCACCTGGCACATAGTAGATATTTAATAAATGTCTGTAAAACTACATCCCAGAAATTCCCATATGCTATTAACTGACATTTCTTTGGCTTCTGAGTATGAAAAAGAAGGAGAGAAAAAAATCTCTTGCAGACTTAGTTAACATTTTATTTGTTCCATCTCGTCTATTCAAAAGCAAAGGGTATGGACTTCCCTGCTGGTCTAGTGGTTGAGAATTTGCCTTCCAGTGCAGGGGACACAGGTTCGATCCCTGGTTGGGGAACTAAGACCCCACATGCTGTGGAGCAAATAAGCCTCTTGCCACAACTAAGAAGTCCCCTGGTGCCTCAACCAGAGAAAGCCTGAGTAGGCAATGAAGACCCAGCACAGCCATAAACAAATAAATTAAAGGTTTAATGGCCAGTTGAATATCATTTTTTATTAAAAAAAAGAAGAAGAAGAAAGGTTAGGAATTGTGTAGAGAAGAGAGCGCACAGACCCCTGTCTTTAGAAAGGCCTGCTTGCAAGTTGGCCCTTAGCTGGCATCTGGAAACCTGAATGGTAAACATGTCTTCATACTGAAATAAAGCTTTCCCTAAAAGAGAAGAGGGATGCCTTGTGCTTCGATCATTCACACAAATTGTATGATTCATGATGAACACCTCTTCTCCTTCTAGGAGACTGGAGCTTCAGTACAAGCTTCTCCAGCTTCCAACATTTCACACATGTTATCACAACCTGCTGCTGGGAATTGAGTGCTCCTGTATGATTCCACCAGGAGATGACTTTGGGAACCTGTTTCCTCCAGACTCTGTGTCATGTGCACTTTCTTTGTTGGCTTCTCTTTGTGGACTTTTGCTGGACCAAACCACAGCTGTGAGTACAGCTACATACTGAATCCTACTGGGCTTCCCTGGTGGCTCAGATGGAAAGATTCTACCTGCAATTTGGGATCCCAATCCCTAGATTGGGAAGATCCCCTGGAGAAAAGAATGGCAACCCACTCCAGTATTCTTGCCTGAGAAATCCTATGGAAAGAAGAGCCTGGTGGGCTACAGTCTGTAGGATCGCAAAGAATTGGACACGACTGGGCAACTAACATTTTCACTTTCTTTCATGAGTCCTTCTAACAAATCTGACCTGGAGATGATCTTGAGGACTTCCAATAGAAGTGTTATACTTAACATTCATTATGCAAACACACTTAAAATGACCAAACCCCAATTTAACAAACATATTTTTTTATCTTAATCAATATACAATGTCACTTTTACCACCACTCATACAGAAATTTATGTAATCCACATAAGTATCCAAAAGTTAACTTTTAAATTGGTAAATCTCAGAAGAGAAAATCACAGTGACAAGTAGATTATATTCATTTCCATATTTACCTATCTTAAGAGTCTAGTAAGTGGCCACACTGTTTGTCCTGGCAGTCAAATGCATTATTCTCAACATGTGGACCACAGACTGTTGGGAAGTCTTGAATTCACAGAGGTGCTACATATTCTCTGTACATAGAAAAACTCTTACAGGTGCTATAAATAATGTATATTTCATAATTCTTATATCTTATATAGAGGTACAACTCTTTTTGAATATATATGGGTGTTTGAGGTTAATAAAACATGAATCTATTTAAAAATACAATTGCATTTGGAGTGGTGAATGTGCAATATACAATTCTACAAAATGAAATAAAACGATTTAAAAAATCTATAAAAGCCCAAGAAAACAATAGAAAATGATGTCATTATTTCAGAGATGGTGAAGAAATTTTGAAGAATATAAATAAACAGAATGTGATATGAAAAAAAAGTAACTCAGAGGAAAACTGCCAAAGAGAAAACCCATTTTGAAGGGAGAAGTTGTCCCATGGTACTCTAAACTCACAGGTATCAGAGAGAAGAACAGACAGTGGACGCTGGTTATTCAGAGAAAGATAATTTGGGGAGCAGCCCTCAGGGCATCTAGACTGATCAGCCCCTTCCCTCTTCTAGGACTGTGAAGCCATGGACTTCCCTGCTGGTCCAGTGGTTAAGAATCTGCCCGCCAATGCAGGGGCCATGGGTTTGATCCCTGCTCTGGGGAGATTCCACATGCCTCAGGGCACCTAAACTTGTGTGCCACAACTACTGAGCCCACGCTCTGCAATCACTGAAGCCCATGTTCCACAGTAAGAAAAGCCACAGCAATTAGAAGTCTGAGCACTGCTACTAGAGAGTAGCCCCCACTTGATGCAGCTAGAGAAAGCCCACGCACAGCAACAAGACCCAGCGCATCCAAAAATAAATATTTAATAAAGAAATGAAGGCAATAGTGTGAAGCTCTGTGTCACATATTCAGCGAGGCCCCTAAACAACACTGACCTTCAGGAAGGATAGGAATCTATACACACAGTAAAACCCACTACCACTCCTCCTTCAAAGCACTACAGGCAGGTATGGAAAACACAGCAGCATGCATTTTTAGGTATGGGACACATCAAAAGTTCACTAAGTATTTATAGAAAACCAACACTATGAAACAAAGAAGTCAAACTCAACAAACTCAGGATTTCAAAGAGGAATAAAACAGTCTCTTCAATATCAATCAAATAGCTTAACAATTAAAATTTTGAGCATCAAACTCAAAAATAATAAACTGAATATTTTCTTTCTGGACATATCAGCAGGTAAAGAATCTGCCTGCAGTATAGGAAGCACAAGAGACTCAGGTTCAATCCCTGGGTCGGGAAGATCCCCTGGAGGAAGAAATGGCAATCCACTCCAGTATTCTTGCCCGGAGAATCCCATGGACAGAGGAGCATGGCGGGCTGCAACCCAAAGGGTTGCAAAGAGTTGGGCATGACTGAGCAACTAAGTACACACACATAATAAATAAATAGCCATTACAGATGAAAGAAAAACCAAAACAGAAAAAAAAAATCACCAAATCAGTAAAATCAAAGCTGTCTTTTAAAATACCAAAGAAATACACAAATTTCCAATGGCAATAAAGAAGTCGGAAAAGAAGCAATATAAATAATACTCAAAATTAGAAATTACACCTAATTACAGATATGTAGAAGACTTTTAAAATTATAAGAGAACATTAGCCACTCTACTCAACAAATTTTAAAATCTAAATAAAACAAATACTTTCCTGGAAAATTACCTAACCATATTCAAGTAGAGATGAAAATTCTGAATGAACTAATTGTGGAAAAAATTGAAATACTAGTCAACAATTACCTCACAAATAGATTCCACTCCATCAGGATTTAGGGACCAAATTCTAAACAGAAAATATTTAACTGTACAAAATATTCCTAAGTATACAGAAATCATCCTTGTTTACTCCATAAAATTTAGCACAACCATGATACCAAAGCCAAGTGAGTGTAACACAGAAAATATTCTGCAAGCCAAAGTTCTTAAATGTGAACATTTTTAAAAATTAATTAGCATATCAAATGCATCACTCTATTAAAAGAGTAATACATTATCATCAAAAAGAATTTTTACCAGACATGTAAGAACAATTCAATATTATGAAATCTGTAATTGTAAATCACCACATTAATAAAGTAAATGACTAGACGCAAGATTATCTTGATTAAGGATAGAAAAGTATTTGATCAAATTCAGTGTTCTTTTTTTTGAGATACAATTGACATATATGACATGTTTAAGGCATACAATATAATGATTGGTTACATGTGTATATTACAAAATGATCTCCACCATAAATCTAGCTGTCTATCACCACACATAGCTACAGAAATTTTTATTGTGGTGAGAACTTTTAAGATCTACTCTCTTAGCAATTTTCAAATATACAATATAGTACTGTTAACTAGAGTCACCGCACTGTACATTACAATCCTAAGACTTATTTACATCTGGGAATTTGTACCTTTGGCCATTTTTACCCATTTAATTCATTCAACACTCCTATAGCCCTCAGGACACTCGGAATGGAAGAAAACTTTCTTGATCTTACAAAGCCCATCTGCTGGTAACCTACAATTAACATCACAATTATTGATGGAAACATCTGAAATATTTCCTCAAAAAAGAGATTAAAAATACAAAAATGACTGCTATCATCATAATTATACAGCATTGTGCTAGAAGTTCTAGTGAATGTAACAAGACAAGAAAATTAAATGTAAAATGTAATCACTGGGAAAGAAGAAGGGGATTTGTCAATGTTTCCAGATCATATAACTGTGTCTTTGGAAAATCTAAAGAAAATCAAATAAAAGGGCACTATAACTAATGTGAGAGTTTAAGTTTGCTAACTATAAAATTAAAAAAAAAATTTTAACACTGCTGGTGGGAATGCAAACTAGTACAGCCACTATGGAGAACAGTGTGGAGATTCCTTAAAAAACTGCGAATAGAACTGCCATATGACCCAGCAATCCCACTGCTGGGCATACACACCGAGGAAACCAGAATTGAAAGAGACACGTGTACCCCAGTGTTCATCATAGCACTGTTTACAATAGCTAGGACATGGAAGCAACCTAGATGTCCATCGGCAGAAGAATGGATAAGAAAGCTGTGGTAGATATACACAATGGAATAGTACTCAGCTATTAGAAAGAATGCATTTGAATCAGTTCTACTCAGGTGGATGAAACTGGAGCCTATTATACAGAGTGAAGTAAGTCAGAAAGAAAAACACCAATACAGTATATTTACACATATATATGGAATTTTGAAAAATGGTAACGATGACCCTATATGCGAGACAGCAAAAGAGACACAGATGTAAAGAATAGACTTTTGTACTCTGTGGGAGAAGGCAAAGGTGGGATGATTTTAGAGAATAGCATTGAACCATGTATATTATCATATGTGAAACAGATCGCCAGTCCAGGTTCTATGCATGAGACAGGGCACTAAGGGATGGTGCACTGGGATGACCCCAAATGATGGGATGGGGAGGGAGGTGGGAGGGGGGTTCAGGATGGGGAACACATGTACATCCATGGCTGATTCATGTGAATATATGGCAAAAACCACCACAATATTGTAAAGTAATTAGCCTCCAATTAAAATAAATTAAAAACAAAAATCAAAAATTTTAAATCAATAGCTTTAAAATACACAGAAATAAACAATTTTTTAAAATGTAGCCCTGATGTGATTCCATCCTGTGTGGCTGCTCATTCGAATAGTAGTCATTTAATTCTGTCCAACTTCTCTCCCACATAAGTGCGTGCCGCCAACCCATGGAGGATTCAGTGGACATGGACATGAGCCCCTTGAGGCCCCAGAGCTATCTTTTTGGTTGTGAACTGAAGGCTAACAGAGATGATCACTTCAAGGTGGATAATGATGAAAATGAGCACCAGTTATCTTTAAGAACGGTCCGTTTAGGGGCTGGAGCAAAGGATGAGTTACACATTGTTGAAGCAGAAGCGATGAATTATGAAGGCTGTCCAATTAAAGTAACACTGGCAACTTTGAAAATGTCTGTACAGCCAGTGGTTTCTCTTGGGGGCTTTGAAATTACATCACCTGTGGTCTTACGGTTGAAGTGTGGTTCAGGGCCGTGCATATCAGTGGACAGCACTTAGTAGCTGTGGAGGAAGATCCAGAGTCAGAAGATGAAGAGGAGGAGGACATGAAACTCCTGAGTATATCTGGGAAGCGTTCTGTACCTGCAAGTGGTAGCAAGGTGCCCCATAAAAAAGTAAAGCTTGTTGCTGATGACCATGAAGATGATGATGATGACGATTTTGATGAGGAAGTTGAAGAAAAAGCTCCAGTAAGGAAATCTGTATGAGATACTCCAGCCAAAAATGCACAAGAATCAAACCAAAATGGAAAAGACTCAAAATCGTCAACACCAAGATCAAAAGGTCAAGAATCCTTCAAAAAAACACCGAAAGGACCTAGCTCTGTAGAAGACATGAAAGCAAAAATGCAAGCAAATATAGAAAAAGGTGGTTCCCTTCCCAAAGTGGAAGCCAAGTTTATCAATTATGTGAAGAATTGTTTCCGGATGACTGACCAGGAGGCTATTCAAGCAGTGGAGGAAGTCTCTTTAAGGAGACAGTTTAAACAGTTAGTTAAAAATATTCTGTAACAGTTGATATCTGGCTGTCCTTTTTATAATGAAGAGTGAGAACTTTCCCTACTGTGTCTGATAAATGTTGTCCATGTTCCATTGCCAAGAATGTGTTGTCCGAAATGCCTGTTTAGTTTTTAAAGATGGAACTCCACCCTTTGCTTGGTTTTAAGTATGTATGGAATTGTCAGGCGAGTGTGGATGTCATGCGAGGATATGCTCCTCGGTTCTTGTCTCGTCACAACAAAGATTTGGAGTGACAGACATGGAAGCCCTCAGCCGGCCACAGCTCTCAGGCCTTGGACAGACCATGTTATAGCTCTTAAATAAATCAGTGTTACAGCTGTATTTTATTTAGAAGACGATAGAAGGAGGATTCATCCTCGAAGCATGAGGGCATGCCGATCCAAGGCTGTGAAGAGAAGAACACCACAGCGCATGGGAGAGAGAGGGAGAGTCCATCTTCGAGGCGCAGGAGAGAGAGAGAGAGAGCAAGCGCTTTGGCTCCTCTTTTATATGTATATTTCTGCCCCCTGGGCCTGTCCTATGCAAATTGAGCTTAGACAGGAGTGCTGTTCTATCTGCAGTTCTCACTCAGGTCCTCGGACCTTCCTTGTTCTATTTTCTATTTTCTCGGGCTTTTCCCTTCCTCGTCTTCTAGCCACTGCCATTTTGGACTCCTGATTCCTATTCTAACTACCTAACAGAATGTTATGATAGGAATAGTAGTAGTGGTAGTCAGACAGATGGAAATGGTGGGGAGACAAAAATATACATGTGAAATAAACTCAGTATTTTAATAAAGTAAAAAAATAAAAATAAATAAGATGTAATGGGCTAGAGCAGAAGTTGGCGTATGCACCAAACCCACCCACAACCTCTTTTTGTAATGAAGCTTTATTATAACTATATATATGCATATATATCTTATATATGTATATTTGTTGTTATTCAGTCACTAAGTCATTTCTGATTCTTTATGACTCCCAGGGACTGCATGCAGCATGTGGTGCAGTCCTCCACTATCTCCTGGAGTTTGCCAAATTCATGCCCATTGAGTCGGTGATGCTATCTTACCATCTTACCCTCTGCTGCCCTGGTCTCCTTTTGCCATCAGTCTTTCGCAGCATCAGGGTCTTCTCCAATGAGTCGGCTCTTCTCGTCAGATGGCAGTATTGGCCTGGATTGGAGCTTAAGCTTCAGTACCAGTCATTCCAATAAATATTCAGGGTTGATTTCCTTTAGGATTGACTGGTTTGATATATATGTCTATGTATATGTACATACATATATATATATTTATGTATATACTGGTTTGATCTCCTTACATAAATATATATGTGTATATGTCTTGTGTCTATATGTCAATTTTATCTATAATGAAAATAATAATATAAGAAGTAGGAGCTATTTGAAGTGTTCTACTATAATCAATTAGTACATACCTCTATAATTACTGACTAACTATTATTTGCAATAAGGACAGAATTTTGAATCCCTGGAACAGAAATAACTATTCAATAAATAGTTTAAAGAAAACTGGATATCTGTTTGAAAAAAATGTTAGATACATAATTCACACCATAAATATAAATTCCAGTCAGATTAAAAGGCTGAACATAAAAAAAAAAACTATAAAAAGGTTGGGATAAAAATGTGAAACAATTCCTATAATCCAGGTGCTGGAAAGACTTTCTTAAAACAAGACATATAACCCTGAAGTCACATAATAAAAGATTAGCATATTTAATCTCATAAAATTTAAAACACTTTCTTGAAAAATGATGCTTTACATACAAAGTTAAATTACAAGCAGCAAATGAGACATTATATGCAACACATTTAACACACAAAGAATTTATAGCTGTAATACATCAAGATCTTATACAAGTCAATTTTTAAAAAAGATACACAACACAATAAAAATTGGACAAGGTATATGAATAGGAAATTGACTAAAGAAAAATACAAATGTCAATAACCATATGAGAAAATAACACGGCTTCCACTAGGAAGCAGGGAAATGGAAATTAAAACAATAATGAGAGATGATTTTGCACTCATTATATTGCCAAAAATTAAAAAGATTGATAGTAACAAATGTTAGCCAGAATATGGAGAAACAAGTGCTTTCAGATACTCACTGGAAGCACTGTGAACTGTGAGGTCATTTGGAAGTCATCAGGCATCGTGACCACTGCTTAAATACGCATTCCCTTTACCCCAGCAATTTTACTTCAGAAATCCAGCCTAGAGAAATACTGGCCTGTGTGCAAAAAATATATATACAACAATAGTTGTTATAGCCTGGTTGGTAATAGCAAAACTGCAGGGGGTTGGGGAATTCATAAATGTACATCAATAGGAGAGTGGCTAAATAAATTCTAGAACAACAGAATTCTCTGCAAACATTAAAATCATGTAGTAGACTTTCATGTACTGATACAGAAAGATTTTCAAGACATACCAAGTAAAATCAAGTTTAAAATAATTTGTACAGTATGATACCACTTGTGTTTACATACACACACACACACACACACACACACACACCGCTACATAAAGAAAAACAGGGAAATTAGAATAGACATTAAGGTACTGACATTGGTTATCTTTAGGGAAGGAGGATGAGTAATAAGCCAAGAACGGATGACTTTCATGTGTGGAAGAAATGTTTTGCCTAAAACTGAGATTGAAGTAGACTGTGTGTTTAGCACCTTCGAGGGCGAGTTGGAGACCTTTTCTGAGAGGCTGAAGGGATGGTGGGGCCGTGGGTCTCTGACTGCTGACATCCCAGGGTGAATGGGCTCCTTGTCAGAGATGAAGCCCTGCTGTTTGGAATATCCAATTAATAGCACTAGATCAATTCATTATCCTTTATTTCTCAGCCATATGACTTGATATTTGTGATTAGTGAGTTATATCTGATAATGGTTTCAGATTATCCATGTCACCAAACTAACCCACCACTAAGAGGCATATGATTTCTCAGGATCAGGTGAAGTCAAACAGCTAGTGATGCCCAGGCAGCCAGCTTGAGGCGAGGAAGAAGTCTGTGCCTGGCTCAGAAAGGTAAATCTCCCCCAGGATATTTGCACTGGTTTATTCCCTTTACTATACACACTACAGTTTTCATTAACATGCAATAAACCTTGACTTACGTCTGGAAATTTTAATTTAGCATGGTTTGCTCTGTACTGCTTAAATCTTATAAAAGTAAGAGCATATTAACATAATAGCTATGAAATATGTAATTAGATAAATAAATGTCCCCAAAGTATAGCCCCTTATTGGGGAGCTTCTTGAAAGTGTAAAAGTCAAAGTGTTAGTTGCTCAATCATGTCTTTGTGACCTCTTTGTGACCCCATGGACTGTAGCCTGTCAGGCTCCTCTGTCCATGGAATTCTCTAGGCAAGAATACTAGAGTGGGTAGCCATTCCCTTCTTAATCAACAGCTATTAAACAACTCTCTCATCTGGAAGTTCAGAAAACATTTTGATGTCAAAATAAGCTTTTGCAGTTCAGCAAGGTACATTGGGCTAGTTCACGTGTATGTT
The DNA here is from genome assembly GCA_007570785.1 of Antilocapra americana. Taxonomy (NCBI): domain Eukaryota; kingdom Metazoa; phylum Chordata; class Mammalia; order Artiodactyla; family Antilocapridae; genus Antilocapra; species Antilocapra americana. Next base: position 28,761,928 of record ML664177.1, on the reverse strand, counting down.
TTTACTACTCTTCTAGTGGATGAGAGGGAGTGAAGCAGAAAGGACATGGTGTGGAAGTAAACAAATTTTCAGTTATGGAGCATAAATTCCCGAAAGGGAAGCACCACCTCCAAAGCCTAACTCACCCTGAGATGCACATCCCTCCCCAGTTCCCTGAGCACACAGGCACACGTGTCGGGGCATCAGTCACCACCCTGACCCCATGGGCCTGCAATCACAAGTCTTCCTTGCAGGAGGGTGCCCAGCACCCTTTCCTCTCACCTGGGGCTGTGCTCTCCTGGCAAAACCCCAGCCTGATTGAACCCAATTATTACACTTCTCCCTGCCAGCACTAGGGCTGCTAAATGCTGCCAGAGAAAATCACTTTAAATGAACTGATTAGTTACAATTTAGATTCACACTGCCGACAAAATTCAAACAAGAGCAGAAAGGTGGGAAATGAATCCTGCAAAAAATAGTTCTCTGCATTTTCTCCCCTTTAACCTCCTCCCATCCCCATTTCAACCGGGGGACATCTCACTTTTCAAGCAGGACCAAAAGGAAACCATCATCAGAAACTCCCTCCTATTCCTCTCTCCAAACCTGCCCCCTGGTCCCCACACTGAGATCCTCACTCCTGTCTCAGTGACGAACATCTCTGCTCTTGGCAGGGACCACTGTGCCCTGGACTCCATCCTCCCTTACCTTCCATGGGAGTTTGCACCTCTCCTTAATTAACTCAGGTCATTCCACTCCTCTGCTTAAAAGCTTCTGTGTCTCCCTTTGTACTTTAGAAGAACATCCAAAGTCCTGGGTATAGGTGGCTGGGCAGTGGGCTCTTGCCCCCATCTCCAGGTCACCTGCAGCCCCTCTGCAAGGCTCTCTGCTTCTCAGCCTAAGGGCTCCTCTGCCCTGGTTGCACCAGACACCACCCAGGGGCTGGAGAAGTGAGCACCCCTGGGCACCCAGTGAGAGAAGAAAGGTTCTAGTTAGTTATCTATTTTATATATGGTAGTGTATATTTGGCCAGATAGTGCTAGTGGTAAAGAACCTGCCTCTCAATGCAGGAGACATAAGAGACATAGGTCCAGTCCCTGAGTCGGGAAGATCTCCTGGAGGAAGGCATGGCAACCCACTCCAGTATTCTTGCCTGGAGAATCCCATGGACAGAGGAACCTGGTGGGCTACAGTTGATGGGGTCGCAAAGGGTGGCACACACACTGAACGTATGTCAGTCCCAATCTCCCAATGCATTCCACATCCCTTTCCCCCATTCTGTGTCCATATGGTTATTTTCTACATCTGTGTCTCTATGTCTGTGTCTCTATTTCTGCTTTGCAAATAGGTAGATTAATTCATCTGTACTATTTTTCTAGATTTCAAAGATATGCATTAATACATAATATTTGTTTTTCTCTTTCTGACTTGTAGTGCTCTTTTTCTGAAATACTCAGTTCAACATAGTCTGGTGTTCTTGAATTGCCTCTATGTCTTGGATACTGGACTCTGGGTTTGCTCTGCTTGTCTTCTTCATGTAAATCTGGTTTTACTGAACAAGACTCAATTCCAGTACCTCTCTTTCCTCTCCCAAAGAAGATCAGCCCCAGGTTATCCACACAGTACCCAAAACAGTGCCTGATACACAATATACACTCATTAAATATTAAATTTTAAAAAAAAACACTCCTTTATAGTAAAATCCCATTTGACTGACTCATTGTTTTCAGCAGTTAAACTCTGATATGCCTAGGCATCATTTACTTCTTATTTATTCTGATTTGGACTTGCTGAAATTCATGGATCTGTATATCTTTACACCACATTTGGGAAGTTTGGGCTATGATTTCTTTAAATAGCTTTTGTTCCATTTTCATTTTCTCTCTTCTCCACTTCTAAGATGCCAATTATTTGTATGTTGGAGGTTTTAATATTGCCCCTGTCCATCCCTGAATCTCTGTTCTTTTTAGTCCCAATATTTTTCCTCTCCCTTCTTCAGACTGAGTCATCTCTATTTGTCTGTCTTCAAGATCACTCATTCTTCCATCACTTCCACTCCACTGTGAAGTTCACCCAGTGAATTTTTTATTTTAGATATTTATTTCTTGTTTCTAGAATTTGTATTTGTTTCTTTTTATATAGCATCTATATATCTGCTAAGATTTCCCTTTTTATTTACTATAAGCACATTAGCTATGATTATAATAGTTGCTTTAATGCCTTTATTTGGTAATTCCAATATCTAGGGCACCTCAAGTTTGGCCTCTATTGACTGTCTTTTCTTTTGAGAATTCGTCCCATTATCCTGGCTTTTCATATGTCAAATAATTTTGCACTGCATCTGAATTTTTCAGGTTATGTTCTGACAACTCTGGATTCTTTGTATTACTCTGCAAATTACTAATTTAATAAGCATCTAACTTGGTTAGACTCATGTGCCTGATGTGCAGTGGACAGAAGATCAAACTTCATTTCAGTTCCCTCGGCCATAGCTATAAGCCACTCTAATCAGCTAGAGACTTGGGGCATAATTTATTTACATAATTGGGGCTCCCCTCTCTCTGCTTTTATTCTTTCCGGAATTCCTCCCTCACTTTCCAGCAGTTGTTCCTCTGGCTCTGTCCTCCCATTCATCAGGCTTCAAAAATAATTTACAATCAGAATTTTCACTGCCTTATGCTGTATCATGACTACAGTTTACCTTAGGTTAAAAGTCATGAAAATGGGAAATTCACCTCATCCTGGTCCCTTCTTCCAAGTTTCAAATACCCTACAAAATCTGCCTGCTTTTGTTCACTCCTCAGAGCCTTCAGGATTTTTATATTTTATCTATAGTTTATTATCTGAGGGATGTTCAGTCTGTTAGGCACTTACTCTACCATCCAAACATGATGTACACATCATCTTTAGAACAAGATATGACATATCAGTTTGTTTATACACACATGTATTTGTTGTATAGACTCAAATGCCATAAAAACAAGATTTGGGGACTGGGAGAAGTGGACAAAAAACAAAGCCAGGTGGGTAGAGGAAAGGTTTACTCAGAAGCTTCCAACTGCGAAAAGCTTCAGCAATTGAAAGAAATTCTGGAATTTCCTTGCAGTCAAGGAAACAAGGGAAATGATATGGATTTCACATGTTTCTGAGGTTCATCATGGGAAACCTACAAATTCACTGAGGAACTTGCCTCCCTGATCTTGAACTTAGTGGAGTGACTCTCTTAGTGGCTATCTCTTAGTGGATAGCCTCTCTTGCAGTGATACCCATGTACACAAAGTTACTCCTGGTGTTTAAAGATTTAATGATACAGGTAAAGCATCTCCCATAGAGAGCCATGATGATGACATAATGATAATGATGATGATGATAATGGTCCTGGAGATGGTAATGATAGTCATGCTGGTGATGAGATAACTTCTACATTTGTCTTGTGTTTGTAAAGAGGACTACTTTTCTTGCTGATAGATTTTTAACCCAGTACATCAGTTAGTCCAGTGAATATTCACCGGAAGGACTGATGCTGAAGCTAAAGCTTCAATACTTGGGCCACCAGATTCAAAGAGCCGACTTATTAGAAAAGACCCTGATGCTGGGAAAGGTTGAGGGCAAGAGGAGAAGGGGGCAACAGAAGATGAGATGGTTGGATGGCACCATCGACTCAAAGTACATGTCTTTGAGCAAACTCCCAGAGATAGTGAAGGACAAGGAAGCCTGGCATGCTGCAGTCCATGGGATTGCAGAGTCAGACATGACTGAGCAACTGAACAACATCAGTTAGTCAGAATGTCAAATGCCACTCTCTTAAGCCAGCTCTAGGGTGAAAGAATCTCCCAAGAACCAACAAACCCGCATCCCAGGGGCAGAACACTATCTTCTTTCTGGTCCAGTTATCAGCCATCTGTATCCTTAGACACATCCACAGAACAAGTGCTCTGCAAAGGCCGGGGAAGCCGGCACTGGGAAGGGCCTCTGGGATCTTCCATTCAATCTGCACGTAAGTGCCGGGTGCTTTGTTCTGAGGAATTAATCAGTGAAGCAATGATCTGGAGAAGGCGCTTGGGGAAATGGAGGAAGCATGGTACATGTTAATCAGCCTTGTGTGTGAAACCAGGGCAGGTCCTGAAAAGCAACACACAGCAGCCCCTAAAGGCCCAAGCCCTTCACCTGCCCCTACCCAGGAGCCCCCTGTGGGGGCTGGGGGCTCTCATCTGAGCCTTCAGTGGTGGGGGAGGAAGACGCCTGCACAACTCCATCATTTTCTCCTACTCATCCCCCTCCGTGAAAGAGCAGCTGAGCTGCAGTTCTGTCTGGGACAGTGCCTTGAGAAGGGTCCCAAGCACGGATTAATCTCCGAAGTCAGGACTTAATCACGGAATCAGTGACTGCTGTCAGGATTGAGGTTGAGGCCATGAGCTGAGGTCAGTTTGTGGCAAGAATGAGGGATTAGTATACGGCCAAGACTATGGCTCATTCTGTGATCAGAGAAAAGACTCAGCTTTGCTCCAGGTCAGGGCTTAGCTGAGATCAGAGCCAGGGTACGGGGGATCCTGATTAGAAACGCAGGACCTCTGAAGTCCCCTCAGCTAAGGAAGCTCTAGGAGGACGCTCCCAGAGCCCACACTTTATTAAAGTGTGCATTATAATAAGAACCATTCCAAATAACTCCAGCTCATGTTCTCCTCTATTGTTGAATCAAATTTTAAATGTAACCTATCTTTGTAGCACAGAACTTGAGCTTTTTCTTCATCTGAGTTTCAGGAAGGTGTAGGAAAACTTCAGGCCTTGCACCCAATTTCTGAATGTGGAACAAAACACCTGGGCACCTCTTCTCATGCATGTCCCATGGCTGCCAGCCTCTCCTGCCTCAGGAACCCTGCTCTGCATAGCATTCCTCTCTAAGGCCCCCCTCCTAGGCCATCCTCACTCTCCTCACGTGCAAGCCTGGGAAGTGTCTCCTTGTTGGACCTGGCATTTTACATCTACCACACTACTCTCTTAGAAATGGCTCCCTAAAGAAATACTGCCCAGGACTTCCCTGAGGCTCCAGTGGCTAAGATTCTCTGCTCCCAATACAGGGGTGCAGGTTTGATCCCTGGTTGGGGAACTATATCCCACATGTTTCAACTAAAGATCTCACATGCTGGATGCACCTCATTCATCCAGGAACAGCTCAAATTGAGATCAGTCCTTTGTGCTGAGCTGAAATCTATCCATCTTGGGAAGAGTTAATGAGACAGACACTAGGTCTTCCTTGTTGGAACCTCCACCCACCCCCCAACTCCACCTAGAAGCACTAATTCCATTATCAAATAGTCAACCCTAGGGAATGAACTTTTAAAGGCTTAAAGCAAGGTAGGTTAATTAAAATCTTTGATCGAAGCCCCGTAAACAGCATAAAACTTCTTTCTCTTAATTATCCTGGATGATCTCACAAGCATTAAAGCCAAAGGGGAGACAATGAAGAGGCTAGGAAGTGGGTAGGAGGTGAGGGGTTGGGAGGAGGGGATCCGGAGAGCAACAGCCACCAGGATGGAGCTGCCATGTTGACACGCTCATCACCTCTCCACGTCCGGACACTACAGGAAGAGAAACCTACCCTTCCTGGTCTAACAGTTACTCACCCAGAACTTCCTAGGTCAGCTGCTCCCCTAGGTGCTGGTGAGGCAGGAGATAGATGGACCCCTGAGACAAACAGCTAGAGCTCATTCTTTCCACGATGAAAATAGCAAGACAAACAAGGAAAGAGGCTAAGCCCTTCCCAGATAGAAGATAAGAGACCACATAGTTCTCAATCAAGGTCAGGAGGTCTCCCCAACTACACATGTGCAGAAGATCTCCTTGGAGGTCAAAAGGGGAGCAACACTAAGTGATGCTAGCTACCCATAGGCCTCTTTGGTAGAATCCATCTTGGTTAAGAGATGCATGTACGCACAGGGGAAGATCTTGAGATATACCAAATATGGACTCTGAACCAGGCAAATCAAAATGAACAGCCAAAGAAAACCAGGAATAAATGCCCCATATAAGTGATATCAACTACCACAAGGGTATGACTGTCCCTCTGACCCACCCATGTGTCTAACCACTCATACAGTCCTCTTTTTCCTCCTAAGAAACACTTTAGTTGTCTCACTACTTTCCATCTTTGTGAGAATTCTTTCTCCACAAAGTCAAAGAGCCAGGGCCTTGTCACTGACCACTGATCTAGTGGCTAGGCTTTGGTGTTCTCACCGCCGCAACCTGAACTCAATCTCTGGCTGAGAACCAAAGCCCTGCTTCAGGACTCATACCTGCAGTATGAGCAGAGCAAGCAGGATAGGAGCTGTGGAATCACAGAGCGGGAGCTCCCAGCCCAGCCTGGAAAGGTCAGGGAATGCTTTCCAAGATGGCAACCTTGAGTCAGGACAAGAAGGATGTGACAATCAGGAGAAAGTCAAGGGCAAGTTCTCGGCTGAACAGAGAGGCCTGAAGGTGAGAACAAGGACAGGAGACAAGATTACAGCATGGATTCCAACTGGACCACTGGTTATTGCCCAGAAGGGGGATTCTGTGTTCAAGGGCCAGGGGCTCTTGTGAGCCCTTTTCTGAGCATGAACAGTAGGAAGGGATGCTACATCAGGAAAGGGGAAAGTAGGCGTCACTAGCTCCAGGTAAGCAGGGGCCAAGGGCCAGGAACATCTCAAGGCAGGTTCATATCAGCATCCAACAGCACAAGCTGGAGCTGTGTGGCCACCTCTCCGGCAGATCAAGAGGAAATCAAAGTTTTCCTGAATCACCACCACCCTGACTCCAATGTTTTACTGCTTTTATAGAATGCTTCTGATGCTATAGAAGACTGCAGTGTCAAAAGATAAATTGAGACATATTTAAATTTTTAAGAGTTTATCTGAGCAAAAATCAATTCAGACTTGGCAGTTTCAAACAGCAAGTGGTTGGGAGAGTTCCACCAACAGGAACTCAAGGCATGATTTTTTTTTTTGAAAAGACATGGAAGGAAGCAAATCAACAAAATGATTTGGCTACAATTTAAGTGGTGGCCTGATTTGGGAAAGTCTCCTTGGCTGTGATGGGTTGTCCTTAGTTTTGATTTCCTAACCATGAGGCACATACAGGCTTCAGTTTGGATTTGTTTATGTATGTACATTGTCACGGCGTTAGGACTCTCCAGACTGATGAACTCTTATTTAATTAATGTACCAGCAGCCACTAAAGGAAGGTTCTGGTGAATGACACTCACTCTTTTTCCTCACTGTCTGTGCTCATGCTATTTCCTCCATCTCAGATAGAGTTGGAGGTCCTGCTCACCTATCTAGGTCTGATTCAAATGCCCCTCTTCCAGGCAGCCCTTCTGGCTGGTCCTCCATCTAAAATCTAGGGAATGCTCCTTCTCCAGGACTCAGCTCCCCAACTGTGCTTCAGTCTAGCCTTTACCATCACTTGAGTCCTGAGAAGCAAATCTATATCCCTACTAAGCTTCTGGTTACCCTGTGACCTTCTATAAGTCATTCAATTCCCACTGAGCCTGTGTTTCCTCATCTATAAAATAGGAACAACAATCTGCCCAGAAACCTCCTGGGCATCTTGTTGGAATGAAGATTCAGATTCAGCAGATCTGGGCTCAGGCTAATATTCTGTTTTTCTCATATAATGTGATTGCTACTGATTCAGTAGCAAAGCAGGATATGTTCCATTCCTGTAAGGAATCCAGACTGTTCCAAAGGGCCAACCTGTATCAGAAACTCAGTAAATTGGGTTTTTTTTTTTTTAAATACTATTATTATCTCCATCACCTGTGCCTGACATGCAGTAAATGTGGAAATAAAGGCATGGCAACCCACTCCAGTATTCTTGCCTGGAGAATCCCATGGACAGAGGAGCCTGGCAGGTTACACAGAGTCGGACACGAGGGAAGCAACTGAGCACAGCACAGCACAGTACTCCCCGGCTACCTGGCCAGTGTCCTGAGGGCAGGGTATGTGTCTATTTGAAATGTCTTATGGATAGAAAGCAAAAGTACACAGCTGTTAAAAAAAAAAAAAAAGAAAGAAAGTAGTTTCTATCATGCTTTGGTGGTGTTCGCTCTTTCCTGAGTTCTGACCGTATATGTATCAAATCATGGCCAAGGTGGGGTCTCCCACTCCCCCACCACCACACAGCCTGCAATGTCTTCCAGGAGACAGAGCACCAGCCTCCCCCAGCATCTTCCCTCCTCTGAGGCCAATTTAGGATGGAAAAGAGCTCCCTGCCTCGGCGCATCTGTAAGCAGAGGGGAACAGTTGGCTTCATAACCTTGGGGGAGAAAAGGCAAATAAAGGAGTCTCGAGAGATTTATCAGAGACCCCAGGAAGCTGTACAACATATGTTGTAACATATTGGTCCTTGACGGGCTCCAGCAACAAGGAAACCCTTTCCCTCTTGCACTGGCTGACTCCAAGTTAATGAGAACCTGTTCCACCTCGTGCCTGAGGGCAGAGTCGTCCTCCCCCAGCCCCTGAGGGGATCCATCTGCAAAGCCCCAATCGCAGGCCTGTCAAACCAGCTGAAGAGGACTCTGCGCCCAGCTGAGGGCCTTCTCTGCCTCCAACCCCTCCCCTCAGATGCAGGTGTGACTCCAGATGTTGACAGCTATTCACATCCTCAGTGGCGGAGCCCAGCTCTGTCCCCCAGGGGCCTGGGGCCCTTCTCCCTTCAAGGACAGGAAAGTCAAATCCATTACCCCTGGGATGGGGAGGGAAGTCACAGCCTGGAACAGCAATCCTCTGTCCTGATACACTCAGGAGTCACCTGGGGGGCTTTAAACTTACACAATGCTGGGATGCTCTTTCAGGATATTCTAAATTCTGGGGTGCTGCCAGTGTGTGCTGGGGGTCACCAGCAGCAGGTACAGAGGCTGCCACCCAGAGACCAAGGTGCCTGAGAGCAGTAAAGAGACAGAGCACCCTTCCCCTAAAGGGATGGGAGAGGAGACCAAAAGACAAGATGCCTTCACCTAGAGGTGACTGAGCAGTGGGTTACTTTGAATCAAAAGTTGGTTTGTTTCTGCTGAGTGGAATCGGAACACCCAGGAACAAGTGAAACTTAGTTATAAAAAAATGAAGAAAGTTACATTTCTGTACATCTGAATGTAACTATAAATCTTAAACCCACTGCCAGGTACATCCAGAAAAGAAGAAATATAAACCACCAATGAATAGGAAGAGATACTGGGCCTCAGCAGGAATCCAAGAAACAAAAACCAAAATACCATTTGGGCCCCTGGATGGGAGTGTCGTAATATCTTATATTCATGTTGGCAAAGGCAAAGAGACCAGCCTCTACTATAGTGATGATGAAATGCATGTCAAGTTTTGCAGGGACACCTGGGTAATGAGAATTAAGAGAATTACAATGAGTACAGCTTTGGTGGAGCAATTCTAAGAATTTAACCTAAGGAAATAATCAAGGATTATAGAAATCTTTGGGAATGGACTTGTTCATTAGAATTTTTATTAATATGATCCTGAAAAATTTGTAAACAAAACCAAAATGTCTAATAATACAGAACTGAACCAAAGTATGCTGCATTATGAAATATTTTGTGAAATATTATAAACCATTAAAATAATTTTAGAAATATATTTAGCAACTTGGAAAGGTGTTCATAATATACTGGTAACTGAGGAAACAAGTTAAAAAAACATGTTTACTGCTTTCTAATGATTGTATATATGCATAATATATTTATATATAATTTTTTAGGTAGTTAGAATAGGAAAAAGGACTCACTCTGGTCCTCAGACCTTCCTTTGCTCTGTTTTCTCAGGTCTTTCCCTTCTTTGCCTTTTGCCCACTGCTATTATGAGCAGCTCAGAGGTTAAAGCATCTGCCTGCAGTGCAGGAGACCTGGGTTTGATCCCTGGGTCGGGAAGATCCCCTGGAGAAGGAAATGGCAGCCCACTCCAGTATTCTTGTCTGGAGAATCCCATGGACGGCAGAGCCTGGTGGTCCACGGGGTCGCAAAGAGTCAGACACGACTGAGCGCTTTCATTTTCACTTTTCCTATTTTAAAAATGGAAGGATCTCCTTCTACACTACTCACAATGGTTTTCCTGAGGTAAGTAAAAGTGAAAGTGAAGTCTCTCAGTCGTGTCCGGGCCGTGGACTACCAGGCTCCTCAATCCATGGGATTCTCTAGGCAAGAATACTGGAGTGAGTTGCCATTTCCTTCTTTAGGGGATATTCCTGACCCAGGGATCGAAACCAGGTCTCCTGCATTGCAGCCAGATGCTTTAACCTCTGAGCCACCAGGGAAGCCAAGTAAAGGGATTACTATTCTGATTCATTTGAATCAGTTCTACTCAGGTGGATGGAACTGGAGCCTATTATCCAGAGTGAAGTAAGCCAGAAGGAAAAACAACAATACAGTATACTAATGCATATATATGGAATTTAGAAAGATGATAACGAGAACCCTGCATGCGAGACAGCAAAAGAAACGCAGATATATAGAACAGACTCGTGGGCTCTGTGGAAGAGGGCAAGGGTGGGATGATATGGGAGAATGGCATTGAAACATGTTAATTATCATATGTGAAATCAATCGCCAGCCCAGGGTTGATGCTCGGGGCTGGTGCACCAAGATGACCCAGGGGGAGGGACTCTGGAGGGAGGAGGGAGGGGGGTTCTGGAGGGGGAGCATATGTAAACCCATGGCGTATTCATGTCATTGTATGGCAAAACCAACACAATAAAGTAAAGAAAATTAAAAAAAAAAAGAAATTTCCCATGAAAGATGGTGGGTTAAACACACACATTTAGTAATGTTCTATTTCAAACCCCACTAAAATATCAATAAAATGATTTTCTTTTAAGGGATAAACCCATAAGGTTTTTTAATTTTTGTTTTGTATTTTTAAGTGGAAGGATAAAATTGCAAAACTGCAAGACTCAAGTTGAAAGGGGCCACCAGATGCCCAGCAATGTGAATAAAATAAGCCTATGCAAAAGCACAAGCCCCCAGAACATCAGAAAAGAGGGGACAAAAAGACCCCAAGCTCCCAGATTTCATACAAAGGATCAAGAAGCAAATGGCTTAAAACTTAATAGCAACCTCATAAAACTAGAGAACAAGGAAGTGATACCTTTAATATTCTGAAGGAAATGATTTCCAGCTTTTAAGTCTTTACCCAGCCAAGCTATCAATTATGTGTACAGATTAAATAAAAATACTTTCAGACATGCAAGATGTCAAAAAAAAATCTGCCTGCCAGGCATCCTTTTCAAGAAGACAGGGAGATGCATTTCAGCAAACAAGGAAGTAAACAGAGAAAGAAAAATGTGGAATAGAGGAGACAGGCACTCCGGCAGGGGAGAGAGGCAGAGGGAATCTTGAGAGTGCTGAGACAGGAGGTCCCAGGTGACAACCAAGCAGCAGGCCGAGGAGACACAGAGCTCAGACCAAGACTGGACAAAGAAATGGCAAGTATAGGATTCCCAATATGTCTGAACACCTCCAGAAGAGATTTAGACAACTGGCAGAGAGTTTGGTGTTAGTGTGTTATTAAGTCCATAGACAATCAGTGAATTTAAAAAGCCAAGACAGTTATGAACTGCATGGAAGCCAAAAAAGGTTGGGCAAGAAAGGATAAGTAAGGTTAAGATAGTTCATAATCCTGCTATCAGGGGACTTAACAATGTTCATGTCGTGAAAAGGGCTTGCCTGATAGCTCAGTTGGTAAAGAATCCGCCTACAACGCAGGAGACCCCAGTACGAACATGATGTGAACATATTCATTTCAGAGTGAGCCCACCAAAACCATTACAGTCTCCTAGGAGAAGAGGGAATGGAGTGGTGGGGGTGCTGGGGGAAGGCGACAGAGGAACACCATTGTCGTCTACAGAAGGAAACCAGTAGATAGTGTCTAAAACTGAAAATTCAAGGGGGAGCTACAAGCTCCATATTTAAAGATAAATACCGAAATAATAGACTGAAAAGTTGAGAGCGTGGAAGTGTTCACTGCTCAGTCATGTCCAACTCTTTGCAACCCCGTCAACTGTAGCCCACCAGGCTACTCTGTCCGTGGGATTCTCCAGGCAAGAATACTGCAGTGGGTTGCCATTTCCTCCTCCAGGGGATCTTTCTGACCCAAGGATCAAGCCAACCCAAGGATCAAGCCTGGATCTCCTGGATCTCCTGCATTGGCAAGTGGGTTCTTTACCATCTGAGCCACCTGGGAAGCCCAAAAAGTTGAAAACTGTTGCCTTTGGTGATGGAACAAAGGGAAAGGGACTGTTTCTAGTAACAAATTTCACCAATCTATTAGGCTTTTTAAATAAGATATAACTTTGATAAAAGGAAAACAGCAGCAAACTGTACATTTTTTGTATTGGGTATTTGAATGGAAGGATTTATGAAGTCTGTTTCAGCCATAACCATCTATAACTGGAGGTTATCTTCTTTAGGAATCACAATAAGCAGCTTTCTTGAACTTGAGGGCTTTAGGGGTCACTTGTCAATTGTGAAATGACCCCCTTACATCAGCAAATAGGTCAGATTCTCATTTCCTCTGTGCCCTTGGTTTGGGTTCATCTTGGCACGGCTGCCCTGAGCCATGCAATCAGGTGATAAAGCATAGGGCTGATGAAGACTGGAAGGCAGATCAGCTTTCCACAGACTCACCCACAACTCCTACCCCAGATGGACCCCTGACCCTTGCCAGTCAGGCACAGCTCCTGCCCTCCCTCGGGACTCTCTTAGTGACCCCTCCTCCTCCCCAGCATCTTAGTCTGCATCTTCACAGAGTGCTGATATGTTCCCTGCAATAGCCCAGAACCAGCTCAATCAGTCACTGGCCTCATCTCCACCACCTGTTCACCATCAGCAAGGCATCTGTACCCACTCACATCCACGATGTGTGCTGGAGGCCATGGCCTTGGGCCTGACTCACTGTTGGGAAAACTCATGGTCGCTTCCAGCCAGCAAGCAGGTGACACGAGGAGCCATCAGCTTGGCCACCAGGTGAGCACAGCAACCAGGCTTTTCTCCACCATTGAGTTAGCGTTCGTTATTCTTAAAATTGCTCAGCGCTATGCAACATTAATCCAGGACAAGGAGCTGCAAATTCTAGGCCCTTCTTAAGGCCTACTCTCACAATAAATTAATGGGCCTTAGTTTAACAGGGCATCACCAAACCGGGCTGTTGGAGGAGTTCCAGGAACCTGTTTGCCCTGGTCCTGGCCTTCTGCAGCCACCACACAGCCACTGACAGCAGCCTCATAGTGCAAAATAGTAATAGCAAATATTCACCGAGTGCGTACTATGTGTCCAAGGGCTGTGCTGGGCACTTTACATGTGTCTCTGCTCTTGATCTTATCAAAGAGCCTTTGAAGTAGACACAATTACTGTCTTCACTTTACAGGAGAGAAAACGAGCTTACCAAAGCAAATTCGCTTAAGATCACATGGGTAGGAAGTGATAGTGCAAATCCCCTTTTGGGGGCTATGAGTGCCATGAACTCACCACTTTGTAACCAGGTACTTTTCTCTTGCTCGAACAGTGTCCTCCAAACTAGGTGAAACATATCGGCCTTAAACATAGAAACAGGCAAATTTTAAAAAGAATGAAATTTTTCCATTTGCAGCAACATTGATAGACTTGGAAGGCATTGTGCTAAACGAAATAAGTCAGATATAGAAAGACTAATATTGTATGATATCACTTATACATAGAAGCTCAAAAATACAACAAACTAGTGAATATAACTCCCCCAGAAAAGCAGACTCACAGATATAAAGAACAGGCTAGTGGTTATGGGGGGGTCAGGCAGAGGGGGATCTTGGAATAGGAGATTAAGAAGTATATAGAAACTAAGTATAAAATAAGCTACAAAGATATATTGTACAATACAGGGAATATAGCCAATATTTTATAGCAACTATAAATGGAGTATCACCTTTAAAAATTGTGAATCACTATATTCTACACTTATAACTTATATAGTAGTATACATCAACTATACTTCAATACAAAAGTAAAAATTAAAAATAAAAACCATAAGACAGGTTGATGCAACTTGATTACAATGAAGCAGTTTGAAGTCAGGAGCAAGTGCTCTGCTTGCCTTGTAACAGAAACATAATAAAAAAGGATTGCTAGACTCCTTGTTCCTCAACAGCCACTGGGCACTTGGCTGTTTTCCAGAAGCGTTAGAATGAGACCTGGGATCGGCTTTCTGGGATAGCTTTGGTGGCACCATGAACTTGCGAAGACCCTCAGCTGGGTTTGTCCTCCCCAGCTAAAGAGGTAGCCCTACTTGCTCAGCAACCAGCAGGCTGCAGGTGTCCCCCCTCCCCTCCCCTTCTCAGATATCAGGGGGCCTGCCAGGGTGGGTGAGTCACTGAGACCCCAGGAACCATCAGCTGTTTTCACCCCACAGCGGAGCAGGAATTCCGCCATAGCTGGACCCTCTTTTTCTGGGCTCCCATGGGGTCCACCAGGATGGGGCACAGATCTTCCCTGTTCCCCGATCCCACAGACCTCTCAGGTCACGCTGCCTCCGCAGGGTTCTTCCAGGAGGGACAGCGGCGCTCTATCTTGGACTTGTATGTAACTGTACTCTCAGCCTTTACCCTCACCATTTTTTTTTTCTCCCAGCATTTGGAATTTTTTCAGTTTCAGCAACCAGATGGCAACTACTTCTCTCAACCTCCCAGACTTAAACATTTTTGTCTAAATGTCCAAAAGAGCTTTCTGTTCTGTCTAATAGCGTTATTTTAGAACATAACATCCAGGAAGAAATTCACAGCTGCTTCCTTTCCACCATACCATGCCCCTTCTCTGAAGCAGGGAACACAGAATGATGGGACCGCTTAGAACTGGAGGGAAGGTTATACCAAAGGAGGTTAAGTAAGGTCTAAAATGTTTTCCAGTGAGGTTCCTGCCATGCTAATCTCTTCCTTTGCTAATTAATTGATTTACTTATGCAGTTGCATGCCAGAGCAGTTCGCACTGGCTCGGGGAGCTAATTGTTCCATTTTCAGGAAATCCACAAGCTGATTATTAATCCATTCATAACTTGAAATCGGCTGTGGTGAAAGTATTTACATCACAAAAAGCAGCCAATGTTGCAAATGGGGGCCACCTCTCTCTACACACCTCCTTCTACCCAGAATTTGAGGTGGATTTTCCAAAGTTGAGTGTGTCAAGGTTGTTAATCAGTGCCAGTCCCACTTACGCCTACTTCTAATGGAACTTTTTCTACCCACAGTTTCTGCTGAATAAGCTGTCCTGTTTTATAGCTCATGTCCCCATGACCCTGACCCATTCTTCCCCACACAGAGCCATGGCTAACTGCCCTGGGCTGGGTACTTGATACAATGCCAATCTATTCAACCAGCCAGAAAACTGTGTCCTGGAGGTGCTGGCTCAAAAACATGAGCTTATAGAGGGTTCAGTGGATGTGCCACTGGAGACGTGCAAATTTGCTTTGATTTCTTGCTCGAACAGCTGTCACCATGGCTTGAGGGCATGTAGTTTCAGGTTGTCCTTGCCTCCACCACTGGGCACATGAGGGACTCACCCAAATCCCTCAGGGATGCATCAAGATGGCCCCACCTCATGCCTGCTCCACAGGCCCCTCGCCTCCCATCCTAGGACTTCCTCATTGCTGCTGAGACGAGAGACACCACCAGACCCAAATGAATTTTCCATATAAACAACCCAGAAACATCAGGAATTAACACCCTTAGGATGGGCAATTTTTAACCAAAGGGATGTGCGAGCCAATAGACCAGTTCCTGTCCCTTCCTCCCCTTAGCATCTAGCCTAGATCAATGCTTCTCAACCTTGGCAGTATTGACACTTTGGGCTCGGTGATTCTTCTTTTGGGGAGCAGGGGTTGTGCACATTGTAGATGTTTAGCATCACCTCTAGTCTCTACCTGAGCTTCCATGATGGCTCAGCAGTAAAGAATCTGCCTGCAATGCAGGAGACCCAGGAGGCGTGGGTTCAACCCCTAGGTCAGAAAAATCCCTTAGAGGAGGGCATGGCAATCCGCTCCACTATTCTTGCTTGGAGAACCCCATGGACAGAGGAGCCTGGCAGGCTGTAATCCACAGGATCGCAAAGGGTCAGACACAACTGAAGGGACTGAGCACGCACATACTGGTCTCTGCCCTCTGGCTAGAATAGCGCTCTCCTTAGTCATGACAATCAAAAATGTCTGCAGACATTGTCAGATGTTCCCTGGGGGTCAAAACCACCCCCGGAGAGAACCACTGTCTAGACAATTTGGAAATGCTCTCTGAGATGACCGGCAACACCAAAGAATCAGAATGTTCACTCTCATTCTCCTCCACAGGAGGGGACACAGAGCATGGAGAATTTAAGTACTCTGTCCAAGGTCACTGGTTAGTAACTGGTGAAGCTGGAGTACTCTCAACTGCTACAATACCCCGCCCCCACCTGAACTAGGGCTCAAAGATCTCTTCCTAGTGGCCTTCCAGCATCTGTTACTCCTTTCTTAGGGGTTTTAGATATAGGCATGCCCTTTCCCCACACTTCACCACAAAGTCTTGTCAAAGTCACCACAGGACAGGGGGTGCCTTTGGCCCCCCACAGTAGCTGGGTTTTTCCCCTTCCCAGCTCCAATCCCATCTGACAGCCACACCACTCCTTAGGGGTTATGGATGCTGTTCTCAGGTGCCAGGTACCAACACTGGCCTCCCCAGCCAGCCCCCTCCCCAGAGCCCCAGCCTCTGAAACCCATCTCTGCCTCTCTACCGCTTCGCTCCAGTCTCCTACAAGGGTGGCTATTTTGGGTGAGAAATGGGGCAGGCAGAAAAAATTTCATTTAAGCAATTAAAGAATCACTGCATTTTTCATGATTAACTTCATGTTCACAGATTGAATGCAAAAAGCTGTTAGCCAAGCATTTCCATTTCTGTACCTGACATGAGCAATGGGAATATTTGTTCTGCCCGGGAGGATTACACCTTCCATTAATCTCCTTTTTATTGAAAGTTTAAATAACAGACAGACACAATGTGATCAATTAGCAGTGTAATTCCAAGGAGATGTCATAGTAAAATTAAATCTCGAGCACATCCGCGGCAAAGATGCCTGCAAGTTCTCTCCAGCCTCCCTTCACCATTGCAGTGTGTATATTTTAATTGAAAGTTTATTCTGCTATGTGCCTCGTCTACTAAATTTTAATTTAACATTGTAATGAGAAGGGTGTTTCTGAGGAGCTCTTCACAGACAAGTTGAGGAGGTTTCACAAATTAAGAGTATAAGTGAATTTGCAGCACTTTCCAGGCAGCTGTGAGGGAGAGGAGCTGCCCCACCCCCCACCCCACCCATCTCCAGTTCTTCAGAGAGGATCCCAGGGTCTGGAGAACCAACCCAGGGGAAGTTTAGCATCTGAGGCAGCTGGACCAAAAGGTGACCACACTATAAAGGAAGAGATTTCAGGCAAAACCAGGACTGTATCTCTTCTTTCTCCTGCCTGCCAGAACCCTTTAGTGCCCCCTATTGGCAAAACCCAATAGGAAACTAACTGGCCAAGTGAGAATGTCGTCTCAGCTCCAGCTTTGCAAAGGAGTTTATAGCAGGGCAGGTCTGGAGGGGAGAGAGAGTCACTTTGTAATCAGTATCATACTTTGGGGAACCTGACTTTGCCTCTCTGACCTTTATACTCCTCTGTAAAATGGGGATAATAATATCAAATCTTCAGGGTCGTGGTGCGAATCCAGCGAGTTGGACTGGGTGGGGGGGAGGGTTGAAGCATATAGCACAAAGAGAGGGAGAGCTGTTCTTTTCCACTGCTTCTCAGAAAAATCATGAGGGTGCTTCTCCTTCTTCAAGGGTGACCTCAACCAAAAAAGCAAGTTGTCATGTAGCTGAGGTTGCAGAAAGGCCTTGACTGGACTGGGAAGTGTTCTGAGGCTCAGACTGAGGGAAGAAGAAGACGAGAGAGCTCACATTGTTCTCAACAGAATGAGGAGAGCAGAGAGACCAGGCTATTGGGTTCATTTAAGTCAGAAGACAGTCATCACAAGGGTCACTTTACTGGAGCCTTGAACTTCAGCTCTACTAGACTATATCTAACTTGCCATCACAGCCCAGAAGCCATGCAGTGCCTGCCCCAGGCATGCACCCGAGAAATGTTCGTGGCTTAGAAGTGAGGGGAAGGAGAGAACGGAAGGCATTAGATGCACTAGTGACAACTGCTGGTGGAAGATGGCATTGCAGCCCAGCTCTATGAGGCCCCAAATGGGATCAAAAGTGAACCCATCTTCAGAAGCTGCCAATGCGGAATCAAGGAGTTTCCAGGAGAAAAAGGAAAATGCTAACATTCAGGATTTAAAGAGTTGAATGCTAAAGAGGAGGGAAGAGATGTTATCTCTCTGGCTTAATTCTTCCCACTCCCCTTCTTGCTCACCCCATTCCAACCATCCTGCCTTCCTGCCTTCCTTAAACACCGCCAAGAAGGCACCCACTCAGCCCCTTTGTCCTTGCTGTTTCTTTGCCCAACAAGTGCTCTCAGGTTTCCCATGGCTTGCTTCATGGTCCCTACTCAAACGTCACCTCCTCCTTTGAGACTTCTCTGACCACTGCATCTAAAATAGCAATAACTCCTCTCGCTCTTGCTTCACTTTTCTCCATTGCATTGATTATCTGCCATTATTTTAAACATCTATTCAGTTTTGGGGTTGGTTTTTTTTTTTTTTTTTTTTTTTGTCTGTCTCCAGAATACAAATTTCCTGAGTGTAGATGTCTTTACTGTTCTCTACTATACCCCCAGCACCTTGGATAAGATGATACAAGTCACTCAAACAATATGTCATAAGGACTTCTCTGGTGGCCCAGTGGTTAAGAAACTGCCTGCTAATGCAGGGGACACGAGTTTGATCCTTGGTTCAGGAAGATTCCACATACCATTGGGCAACTAAGCCAGGAACCACGACTCCTGAGCCCGAGATCTAGAGCCTGTGCTCTGTAACAAGAGAAGCCACCACAGTGGGAAGCCCATCACCCTCAACTCAAGAAAGCCCATGCACAACATCAACAACAAAAGAGCATAGCCAAAAATAAATACATAAATAAAAACATTTAAATTAAATAATGAATTATTAGAGAAAAAAGTATGAGATTTGACTCAAAGACAGAACTTTGAAGGTACTTCCTACAACTTCTAATGGATTCAGTATAAGTTGTGCTGTGAAGACACTTCTCACTCTTTGCCCTGCTTCTATGATCCTGTCCATCTGTCCCAGCTCGAGTTTACAAGGCTACTGGAAAACTTTAGGATGCAAAGTCTTCCTATCCTCTCTTCTTGCAAATTCCTTTCTGCTCCTTTTGACAAAGATTCCTCTCATTCCCTCGCATACATATTTACCTAAGTCCCTAGTCCAAGGCAGCTTTGTGGAGCCTAGAGGCATTTAGGTAATGTCAAGAAAGAGAGAAAACAAGAGATCCACTCCAAAAATTCGAGATCCAGAAGCACTGGATAGACACAGGGCTCCCCAGTGTTCCCTCTGCATGGAGCCAGGGCCATAGAAGTTTTCTCCACTGAACTGGGTTCTAAATTAGCACTGCTGCCAGCCCCCTTCCAGAGGGATTACTCTCCTCAAGCTTACACACAGCCCAAATGAGCCTCCTCAAAACATCCAAGGAAAGGCAGTCTAGGATCAGAAGACGCTGTTATTGTTCCCTTGTGGTAACTGGGTTGGCAGCAAACCCACTGCAATGGCCATAGACACAGACATTCAGCCAACAAGCACAGAACTGAACTGGGAGCTATAGAAACCCCCAGGGCAGAGACCCCCATTCTGTCATGTACCCTGTTCCCAATTTGCACCCTAACTCCTCTCTCCTCTTCCACAACAGGGCACCCTCCTGGGTTGCTGGAGTCCCCTGGGTGCTCATGTAGAGAGGCTGCCTGTGGAAGATGAGTCTCGTTGGTCATTCCACAAATTCACAGCTTTGCCTGACAGCTAACAAGCTCTGTGGCCGGGAAGTGCAGCAGAGCGAAGGCCCAATTACAGCAGAGGAGAGCCTTGTACAAAGGGCTTAAATGCGCTAACAAGGCATTTCGGAAGGCCAGGGAGCCCCTAATGGCCTGCCTGCTGTCAGAGAGGGAGCAAAAGGCTGGGAGGGAACAGACCTCTCTGTGCTGCTGCCTGATGATGTTTATCACGAATCTCTCTTGTTCAGAATGAATCTGGTTGTCAAAAACAGAAAAGAAAAAAAGGGCAGGGGACACAGGGGAGTGGACATAAGTGTCAGGCAAGGAGACAGGCCCAGCTATCAGCAAATTTCTATAAAGTGAAGCTCTGGATGGCATTCCTTCCCCTCCTCAAATACCTTCATAGTCTCCCAACACCTGCCAAATAAAATACCAACTCCCCCATCTGATGATCAGATAGGTTTACTTCCCTATGGCTGAAATTTTTAGAGGACAGTGTGTGGGTCGTGGGCACCAAAACTGCCCAGCCCCTTGCTTAAAAGGCAGATGTGTACACCTCCTCCAAGTTTCCTTGATTAGAATCTTGGGGTGGAGTAGGGGCTGGATTCTGGTGTTTAAGCAGCTTCCCTGGGTGGTTCTCAACATAGTCATTCATTCATTTAATCACTAAGTATTCAGTGAACTGTTACTCTGCCTCAGGCACCATGCTGGGTGCTGGGGAGAAGAGGTGAGTAAAAAGCACTCACCCTCTGTTCCCCCCAGGAGCTATCAAGGGGCAGACATGAAATGAATAATCATGCATGCAGATGTCCACTCATTACTGACTTTGGGTACAGCCAAGGGCACATTCAGTGCCCGCAATGGTGGGCTAGGCTGGGGGTTGCAAGCCCAACTCTGAAGTCAACCCTGGGCTCCTCTCAGCTCTTCCTCTGCCTGTGTGACTAAGTTATGGTCCTTCCCCAAGTCTCAGTTTCTTCCCCTGTAAAATGGGCCTATAACCATGTTTCCCTTCCTGTGAAGATTGGCGTTTCATAGGTGCACAGCTGATAATGGCCTTGTGGGGCAGGCAGGTGGCAGCAGGGGTCAGACAGACATCTGTTAGGATGCGACATGACCTTACCTCGTGCTCAGTCAAGGTCCTGGAATTGACCTAAACGTTTACAACTTCTAGTTATACTTTCTGCCTTACAATGATTGAGGAGACGTTCACCTGGGTTTCAGAGTCACTTCTTTTCCTTTGGAGGGAACCACTTTGAACACAACAAGGATTTACTCCCCATGCTTGGTGGGTTGAGATTCTGTCTCATGACCTTGGCCAAGTCACTTGCCCTCTGATCAGGGACTCCTCACCCAAAGAACAAGTAAAACGGACTCAGTGATGTCTAAGAGCCTCGGCATGGGCATCGGCCTCTTGTTTTGCCAGACAGGATTTTTTTTTAATCTGCAGAAATTAGTATTTCATTGAAGAATAACATGTTAACACTAAGAGTATGAAGGACATAGTTGCAGGGGAAAAAAGATAATGTTCCACAAAAAGAAATATTGGCAACACTATACATAAAGTACATGAGCATTTAGCTCTC
Source organism: Antilocapra americana (assembly GCA_007570785.1). Lineage (NCBI taxonomy): Eukaryota > Metazoa > Chordata > Mammalia > Artiodactyla > Antilocapridae > Antilocapra > Antilocapra americana. Next base: position 28,740,420 of record ML664177.1, on the reverse strand, counting down.
ATTTTGACTAAGTGGTGAAAGCATCCCTCCCAGACCAGCCACAGTCCAGAGACCCACATTAGGGACTAATGACCTAGTCCAATGATGATGATGATGACAACAACGATGATGAAGAGACCTACCACAGACATTTACATGGCACTCACTATGTGCCAGGCTAACTCATTTAACTCTCACTACTACTCTATCAAGTAGATCTATCATCGGTCCCATTTTGCAGAAGAAATAACTTCCTTCAGGTCTCACTGCTAAAAAGTAGTGAACTTCCTGAGGGAGTCGAAACATTTTTAATAGTCAGCTCATCATTTAGATGGCTCGATAGTTCTTTTCTGTCAGAATGTTCCATCTGGTGGTCCATGTTGCTTAACAAGCAGTCAAGGACCAGCGGATTCTGCTAGGCACATCTGCTTTGTCACCAGGCAAGTGAAGCTAGGATGGGATGGGCTGACGCTGCAGCATTCCTAGGCAAAGAAGCGAGAGAAAGGGAAATTGTTAGTCACTCAGTCATATCCAACTCACTGCGACCCCGTGGACTATATCCCCTTCAGGCTCCTCCTCCAGGCAAGAATACTGGAGTGGGTAGCCATTCCCTTCTCCAGGGGTTCTTCCCAACCAGGAGTCGAACTCCAGTCTCCTACATTGCAGGCAGGTTCTTTACCATCTAAAGAGACCTTCCATAGACATTTACATAGCACTACCCAACCAGGGAAGCCCTGCTGGGAAGCCCAAGCAGAGAAGAGCAGTGTTCAAACATCACTTCAAAATCATGGTCAAACAGCCAGCCACCTGGCATCTTCACAGAAACCCTGCAACATGGCTGCATTTCAGTCACACCCAGAAGCCCAGGTTGGGTCCCTCGGATGCTGAGGGGGGGAAATGTTCCCTTGCCTCTAGTCTCTTCTCTCCCTCTTCAGCTGCAACCAGTGAGCTTCTGCTGCATGTCAGGGGTCCCAAAGATGCTCCCAAGCCAGGCCGACAGAGGGCCACAGCTTAGAGGAGGAACAGAATAAATCCACAGGTGACTAAGAGCCGTGTGGACCATGTCACAGCACACAGGAGAGCAGACGCTGTGGCAGCCCAGAGGAAGACACACTCACATCAGCATGAAGGCTTCAGCAAGGATGGATCCCACTAAGGCCTGAAGGATGAGTGGCTGATGCGGGCAAGGTAAGGCCATTAGCAGACTTCTGAGACTGCGGAGCCCTGGAACTTCCCATCCTCAGAAGCAGGGTGGGAAACCATCTGAGCCCTCCCACTTCTCTGGGGGACAGCCAGCCTCTCATCCTGTCACACATGAAAGATGCAACTTACCCAGCTGGGCCATGCCAGGCCACCACTCAGAGGGCGCTTAATCGTGGGTTACAGTACAGAGGCACAGATGGCTGGCCAGCAGGACCCACTTCTTTAGCCCGAAGCCTTCTCATATTGTACTTAGATTCACAGAAGCATAAAACAGGCAATTTGGATTTGACCTCAGAGGTGACTCTTTGATGCTGGGAAGTATCATTTGGGCCCAGCAGAAATAACAATCTTTTAAATTTGCCTAACATCATATAGTTACACTTCATTTCATTTGCCTGGTACCTACAGATGTAATCAGTGTTCACACTCTCCCCTGTCATTGCCCAAATGAATTCTCTGTGGCACATGGTGTAAAGCACACATCCAGCCACCAGCCAGGTATTTTTGCCCTCATCTTATGGTGCCCAAGTAGCTAAAAACATCTGGGTTTGAGGTCTGGGGGGAGCCGAGATACTGGACCTTCAGAACAATAAACTGTCCTCAGCCACTGAAGGGAATCAGAAATAATAGGCCATCCTAATGAACATCTCACACAACGCCCAGCTCAGTGGAGCAGAGTGGACCTGACGGGAAATGTCTCATCTCCAAACACAAATGCAGTGTCTGGCAGAAAGCTAGCGGCATGGGGGAACACGCTTCACTGAGAAAGAGAAAAATGCCTGTGACTGGAGGGAAAAGCCCAATTACCCCGAACCTGGCGATTGATCCTTCCTGCGCAAACAAAACCCAGGCCAGGCCTGGGGACCCACGAGATGTCTCAGAAGAAGGATGGTGGGGAGGGGTGCTAGGGAAAGGGCCTCAAGACTACTGGCTACACGTCCCTGTGGAACTTTGAGGAACACAGTGGATTGGCGTCTGTCTCACGTCTGAGAAATCTAAAGGGCCTAAGTTTGGTTGAATTGGCCTGAAGCTGCCTCATCATGAGAGCTGAGGTAAGATGGATGGCTCAGTGGCAGGGGGCGGGGGGCAGGGGGGCTTAAAAGACATTTCAAGAGAGCCACCTGGAGGGGCAAGTGAAAGTGAAAGTCGCTCAGTCGCGTCTGACTCTTTGCAATTCCATGGACTATGCAGTCCGTGGAATTCTCCAGGCAAGAACACTGGAGTGGGTTGCCCCTCCCTTCTCCAGGGGATCATCCTGACCCAGAGATTGAAGTGGAGAGGTACTTTGTAGATGGGATTGAAGTCCATAATCAGTTGATCTGAATGGGCCTGATTCCATCATTTGAAAGCCTTAAGAGCAATGCTGAGACTTCCCTAAAGGAGAGGAAATTCCACCTCCAGAAAGCAGAAAAGCTCATGCCAGAGAGCTCACCTTGCTCCTCCTGATGGCTTGCTCTACAGATTTCAGCTCTGCCCAAACAGTCCCATAATATATGAGCCAATCCTGCCCAATAAACATCTTAATACCAGTTTCCCACTGGTTCTCTTTCTTTGGTTGAACTTTGAGTGATACAGATTTTGGTACCTGAAAGTGAGGGACCACTGTAACAAACACCCAAAAGTGTTGAAGTGGACAGTGGGCATAGGGTGGGAGAAAACTGAAGAGCGTGATAGAAAAAGCCAAGATTGTCTGGAACAGATTGTCAGTAGAAATATGGGTGTTAAAGACTCTGCCAGTGAGGGTCTAGCAGGAAGTGAGGAGCATGGTAAGAAAACCTATATCTTCTCAGAGAACACTTAAATCATCGCGAACAGACTGTTGGCAGAAATATGAACGTTAAGGATGCTTCTAGTGAGGGCTCGGAAGGAAATGAGGCAAATGTTATTGGAAACCACAGGAAAGGGGATCTTCGCTGTCTAGTGGTAGACAGCCTGGCTGAATTGTGTCCTGCAGTGCACGGAAGGCAGAACTGGTTAAGCGATGAGCTTGGAATCTGAGCTGAGATTTCCCAGCAAAGTGTTGAAGGAGCAGCCTAGCTTCTTTTGGCTGCTTCTAATGAAATGGAAGAGAAAAGAGAGAAATTGAGGAAAAGAATTATTCGGAAAATGATTGGGAAAAATCTCTCAGCCTATTCACTTTGCAGATGATAAAATTAGGGGATTCGGTGTTGGGAAATCATGCCCTAGAGACAAGGAGCTGTTACAGAGGCAGAGATTGGAAAGGTGTGGGAGCCACAAGCCAAGGATGGGCAGCATCTAGAAAGTGAAAAAGACAAGGTAACGGGTTCTCCCTTAGAGCCTCCACCAGGAATGCCCTCCTGCTGACCCATTTCAGACTTCTGATCCTTAAGATCACAAATCCAAAACTTTCAGATAAGACCCCTGTGTTGTTTCAAGTCACTGAATTCGTGGTCACTTGTGACATAGCAGTAGGAAACCAATACAGAGAGATGAAAAGAGCAAAATATCTAGCAACTCCCTTTTCTGACTGCAAGCAATGCAGTTTGGAGCTCTGGGTATTACTTCAGACTGGACATTTGAATGACCTAGCTGAAACTGTCTTGAAGGCTAAGGTGACCAGAGGATATTTTATGATCCAAGCTTAAGCAGAAAAATATGGAGTTCCTGGTGATCTCTTCAGGAGCAGGGGCAGTCTGACCCTCAGAGAGGGTTTCCAGGGGAAAAATTGAAGGTGCTTTATGAAGAGGTCCAAGAGTCCCACTCATTCTGGAAAATATGGTTCCTTGGATATTCAGTGAAGAAGGAGGATGTGGGAATTTGATCTCAGTGTGAGGAGGATGTGGGGGAAGCAGAAGGGCTACTGGGACCCATAGTGGGAACTCAGGGATGCCATCTCCATGGCCACAGCTGGAGCCCATGGGATAAGAAGATGCTCCTTCATTACATCAGCTCTCCTAGACCCTCCCCATGGGCCTGGTCACGTGGTTCTTCATACTGTGAACTCACTCCATCCTTTCCTGGATGGTGTTTTCAGCCTCTGTATCACCCTTCCTGAGCCCTCAGAGCTGCCTCCTCATGGAGCGGGTGAACCACACAAGTTCCCTCAAGCCCAGGAGCATCAGAGAAATAATCAGCTGGGGTCTCACCCACTTAGTCCAGGTCTATTTTGATAAACTTGCAAAAAGGACACCTTGGGATGCCACAGAGGACAGACCTCACACAGTGAGGCAGAAGTCTGAGCGGTTTCAATAACCAGACAGTTCAGTTCAGTCCCGCAGTCATATCCAACTCTTTGCGACCCCATGAATCACAGCACGCCAGGCCTCCCTGTACATCACCAACTCCTGGAGTTTACCCAAACCCATGGCCATTGAGTCGATACCATCCAGCCATCTCATCCTCTGTCGTCCCCTTCTCCTCCTGCCCTCAATCCTTCCCAGCATCAGGGTCTTTTCCAATGAGTCAACTCTTCGCATCAGATGGCCAAAGTTTTGGAGTTTCAGCTTCAACATCAGTCCTTCCAATGAACACCCAGTACTGATTTTCTTTAGGATGGACTGGTTGGATCTTCTTGCAGTCCAAGGGACTCTCAAGCATCTACTCCAACACCACAGTTCAAATGCATCAATTCTTCAGTGCTCAGCTTTCTTTATCATCCAACTCTCACATCCATACATGACTACTGGAAAAACCATAGCCTTGATTAGACAGATCTTTGTTGACAAAATAATGTCTCTGAAAAAAAAAAACAAAATAATGTCTCTGCTTTTTAATATGCTATCTAGGTTGGTCATAACTTTCCTTCCAAGGAGCAAGCGTCTTTTAATTTCATGGCTGCAATCACCATCTGCAGTGATTTTGGAGCTCAGAAAAATAAAGTCAGCCACTGTTTCCAGTGTTTCCCCACCTATTTCCCATGAAGTGATGGGACCAGATGCCACGATCTTAGTTTTCTGAATGGTGAGCTTTAAGCCAACTTTTTCAATCTCCTCCTTCCACTTTCATCAAGAGGCTCTTTAGTTCTTCCTTGCTTTCTGCCATAAGGGTGGTGTCATCTGCATATCTGAGGTTATTGATATTTCTCCTGGCAATCTTGATTCCAGCTTGTGCTTCCTCCAGCCCAGTGTTTCTCATGATGTACTCTGAATATAAGTTAAATAAGCAGGGTGACAATATATAGCCTTGACATTCTCCTTTTCCTATTTGGAACCAGTCTGTTGTTCCATGTCCAGTTCTAACTGTTGCTTCCTGACCTGCATACAGAGCCGAGAGGCGCTACCCCACGCTGGAGGTCAGGGGCAGCGGGTGAGAGGAGCTACCCCACATCCAATGTAAGGGGTGATGGCTGCACTTTGCTTGAGCAGCTGTGAGGAGAGACCCTGCATCCAAGGTAAGAGAAACCCAGGTAAGACGGCAGGCACTGAGAGAGGTGATCAGGGGGCAGACAGACTGAAACTACAGTCACGGACAACTAGCCAATCTGATCACATGGACCACAGCCTTGTCTAACTCAGTGAAACTAAGCCATGCTGTGTGGGGCCACCCAAGATGGACGGCTCATGGTGGAGAGGTCTGACAGAATGTGGTCCACTGGAGAAGGGAATGGCAAACCACTTCAGTATTCTTGCCTTGAGAACCCCATGAACAGTATGAAAAGGCAAAAAGATAGAACACTGAAAGATGACCTCCCCAGGTCAGCAGGTGCCCAGTATACTCCTGGAGATCAGCGGAGAAATAACTCCAGAAAGAATGAAGGAATGGAGCCAAAGCAAAAACCAGACAGTACTGACTCCATATCCAAGCCCGGCCACTTTTCAGCGGTGTATCTAGAATGAGAGAATGAATTTCTCTGGACCTTGGTTTCCTTAGTGTAAAGATCATAGCGCCCAGCTCATGGGGCCTTAGTGAAGATTAAAAGGGAGAACATGGGGTGAGGTGTAAATGCTCGGTGAACAGCAGCTGCAATAATAAGAAGAATTAATGTTCCCATTAGCAGGGCCACTCCCTCCTGCATCTTCAGTGCCTTTGCCACCTCTGCTACCACTGCTCTGACCCGCCCCAGTCCCAGCCCCACCCCACCTCTGCTTCAGCTAACGCCAGGACTCCCCTCCTGAAAGCGCCACGGCTGCAAACAGTTAATGTGATTATTGCATTTAGCCCAAATTTGCAATAGCTTCCTCTCTTTAATCACTTTGAAAGTGTTTCAAATTCCCTTCCTACGTGACTGAAATCAAAGTGGCACCTGTGAAGGCAGAAAGCCTGGCTGCCAGTGCGAGGTGGAGATGTAAAACAGTCAGGCTTTGATGGGGAGAAATTATGTCTTTCTTAATTCCTTTTACCCTATAATTACCAGGCACGACCACGTGGGTTAACAGCAAAAATAACTTGCATAGAAAGACGTCGTCTGTACAGTCCTGGTTCGAGTCCTCATGGGAGACTCCCAGGGAGTGCTCCAGGGGAGCCCCCACGGAGGCACCTTCCTCCCCAGCTCTCTAAGGCCACTGACCCCCAGCCAATGAGGGTCAGTGGAGAGTTGTCCTTTTTGCCACCTCTTTCACCCCTCTCGACAGCATCTGACTGTGATCCCCTTCTCGCCTTTCCCGGCCCAACTCCCCGGATGCCCTTCTCCTTGTCTCGCCTACACCCTCAGTCTCCTTTGCAGTCTCCCTCCTCTTCCCTTTGACCATCCCCGCTCTGGGCAATCTGGCCTCCCTGAGGTCCTCACAGCATCTCTCTTCACCTCCTCTGCTCCCTTTCCTCTTTATTTGCTTGTCTCTCCTGCCTCCCCTTCACTCCCACTGTTCCAGAGAACACACCTACCCTGAAGACCCTCAAACCAGCCTCCCCACTGTGATCTCCAGACTCCAGGACCCCCAAATACTAGCTCAGTGTCACCACACTGGGATGCCCTGCTGAGTCCAAACTGGCTCCCCCAGACTGCCCTCTCCCAGCCTAAAAGTCCACTACCAAGATCAAAACTTGTGAAGCTCTTCCATCTTCTCTTTCTCCTGAGTCCAGATCCAATCCCATCCAATATCACCTATGCAAGAGATATTGCAGTATGGTTTAGAGGAAATTGCAGGAATTTTGGAGTTATATGAACCCAAGTTCTGGCAGTGAACTTGGGCCAAGTCATTCCAGTGTCCTTATTTATAAAATAGCAATGATACTTTCTACCACCAAGAAGCTTTTCTTTTTTTTTTTTTTTCTTGGTCATGCCACTTGGCTTATGGGATCTTAATTCCCTGACCAGGTATTGAACCCAGACCCTTGATGGTGAAAGTGTGGAGTGCTAACCACTGGACAACCAGGAAATTCCTGAGTCATCTTTTTAGAACTAAATTACATAGTATCTGAATAGGGTTCATACATTCTCCCCCTCCCCTTTCTGCTGCCTCTATCCTAGTGCAGGCGTCATTTTTCACCAAGTCAATGGCAACAATCTCAGAACTGGTCTCTCTGCCTTCAGACATTCCTCTTCCCACCCATCAGCCAACCCACTGCCAGAAACTTCTTCATGAAACTCATTTCCGACCATGTCACCGTGCTCAGGACCCTCAGGAGCTGCCTGTGGCACAAAGGTTAGATTCCAAAGCATAAGCAGCATGAGTTGGATGGAGTGAGCAGGACCCTGAATGTGGAGTCCTCCAAACTAGTTCCAAATCCTCACTCTCCAACAAATGAACAGTTCAAACTTTGGCCTTTGGTTTCTACAGTTTGATGAGACTATTATTTCCTAACTCACAAGATTGCTGTGGGGATTAAATGACAAAGCTCTGGAAAGCACCTGCCAGAGTTTCATAGTGGGTATTTAGCAGATTCTGGTTCTCTTTCCCTCTCTCTGCTCACCTCTCCCAAACCCTTTGTTGGGGGCCGTGGGGTAGGTGGTGATGGACATGGTGCTTCAACCTTCATTATCAAAGTTCTTTCTTTTTTAATCTTTAAATAAAAACTCTGGATGACAAACAGCAAAATTTGGCTGTCACTAGAGGAAACAACAGCTATAAGCCACACTGATGAAAGCAAATAAATCCTAAATATTGACCACCTGCCTCCCCATGAGAACACAGGACAAGCAATGGGGACCAGACCCCAGATTAAAGAACATCTCAGAGTGGGGCATCTCAGAGGGGGGCCCACCCTTGGGTGAGAATTCCTACAAGGGATAAAGTAGTAGTTGACTTAATTGCTTGATTCACTAAAAAAGATACTTCCATTCAGTTCAGTCGCTCAGTCATGTCTGACTCTTTGTGACTCCATGAATCACAGCACATCAGGCCTCCCTGTCTATCACCAACTCCTGGAGTTTACCCAAACTCGTGTCCATTGAGTCAGTGATGCCATCCAGCCATATCATCCTCTGTCATCCCCTTCTCCTCCTGCCCTCAATCCTTCCCAGCATCAGGGTCTTTTCCAGTGAGTCAACTCTTCACATCAGATGGCCAAAGTATTAGAGTTTCAGCTTCAACATCAGTCCTTCCAATGAACACCCAGTACTGATTTTCTTTAGGATGGACTGGTTGGATCTTCTTGCAGACCAAGGGACTCTCAAGAGTCTTCTCCAACACCATAGTTCAAACGCATCAATTCTTCAGTGCTCAGCTTTCTTTATAGTACAACTCTCACATCTATACATGACTACTGGAAAAACCATAGCCTTGACTAGACAGACCTTTGTTGACAAAGTAATGTCTCTGCTTTTTAATATGCCATCTAGGTTGGTCATAACTTTCCTTCCAAGGAGTAAGTGTCTTTTAATTTCACGGCTGCAATCACCATCTGCAGTGATTTTGGAGCCCAGAAAAATAAAATCTGACACTGTTTCCCCATCTATTTGCCATGAAGTGATGGGACCAGATGCCATGATCTTAGTTTTCTGAATGTTGAGCTTTAAGCCAACTTTTTCACTCTCCTCTTTCACTTTCATCAAGAGGCTCTTTAGTTCTTCTTCACTTTCTGCCATAATGGTGGTATCATCTGCATATCTGAGGTTATTGGTATTTCTCCCGGCAATCTTGACTCCAGCTTGTGCTTCTTCCAGCCCAGTGTTTCTCATGATGTACTCTGCATATAAGTTAAATAAACAGGGTAACAATATATAGCCTTGATGTACTCCTTTTCCTATTTGGAACCAGTCTGTTGTTCCATGTCCAGTTCTAACTGTTGCTTCCTGACCTGCATACAGGTTTTTCAAGAGACAGGTCAGGTGGTCTGGTATTCCCATCTCTTTCAGAATTTTCCACAGTTTATTGTGGTCATGTCTATTTTTCCCTAAAAAAAATGTTTATATACTGTTCACAGTTTCATGCCATAGAGCCACAGTTGGGGGGAAAAATGCCTATGGTTCTTGCTTTTTCTTCTGAGAAAAGTCATTTTCATCTAAGCATTTTTTCAGGTTACACCTCAGGGTTCACTATTAGAGCTGTGAGCTCGGTTTCTGTCTTGACTTGCCATCCTTAATTGCTCTGTAGAGAGTTGCCCTCTTGGCATTCAGAAAACTTTTCCTTCCTTCTTCTCTACCAACCAGCTCACCAGCCAGTCTTATATCCATCCATCCTTCCACTTTCCCCCACCACCCTTTTTAATTGGACTTCTACAGGTCTTTTTTTTTCTTTTAACTATGTTAAAAGACGCATAACATAAACCCTCTAGCATTTCTCCTTAGAGGGAGCTATCTGCCAATTTAAAAAAGAGAGTGGGCCATCTGGCATTTTTCCTGATAGAATTCTGTCTCTTTGCCCAAGAAAAGAGGGCTGACCTACCACACTGTCTTCTCAGAGCTCTGTCTCTGTGTTGAGGGGTGAGGAAAAGAAGCGGGGGAGGGAATACATCCTGGAGAGGGTCCACCCCTCAGCATTTGCCCTTAGAAAGAGCTATCTCCCAGTCTGAAAAAGAGAAATAGACATCCTGCATTTCTCCTCAGAGGGCATTCTCTCTGGTCTGAAAAAGTCCGGCCATTCAGCATTTGTCTTCATTGATTGAACACTGTCTCTTTAAAAAAAAAAAAAAAAAAAAAAAACTGTGCTTTCCCTCTACAGTTTTCCCCCAAAGAGTGCTGGTCCTCTGTCTTAGCCCAAGGGCTTGACATCCAGCATTTCCCCTCATACAGCTCTGTTCCTCTCTTTGAGAAAGTCAGCTGGCCATCCCAAATGTTTCCTCACAGGGTGCTGACTCTGACTGAAGAGGAGGTCCGAAGCTATGGCATTTCTCCTCCTAGATTGCTGTTTCTCTCTCTTAACGATCAACATTTCTCTGCATACAGTGCTGTTTCTCTGTCTGAGGACTGGTGACCCAGCCTCTCTCCTCACAGAGCTCTGTCTCTCTGTCAAAAAAGGAGGGCCAAATTCCTGTGATTTCTCTTCATAGAATGATGCTTCTGTGTTGGAGGAGGAGTTCCAAGTCTCTGGCATTTTTCCTCAGAGAAGGTTGGTTCCCTATCTGAAAGAGGGAGCTGGCCATTCATCATTTCTCTTCAGAGAGATGTCTCTGTCTTAAGAGGAGGGTGACACTCAGGCATATCTCCTCACAGAACACTGTTTTTCTTTCTGAAATAAAAGGCCAGCATTTGACATTTCTCCTCATTGTGCTCCATTCTTGTGTCAAAAAAGGAGGATCAATCCCAGGGCATTTCTCCTCATAGAGCTCTGACACCATATCGGCAAAGGAGACCTAGGCATCTGGCATAGTCTCCTCACTAGCATTCTGTGTGTCTGTCTCTTTCTCTCTCCTTTTTTATCTCTCTCTCCTTCTCTCTCTCCTCTCCTCTCTCTCAGTTGGAGTAGTGACCATCAGACATTTTTCCTCATAGACTCCTGTGTCTCTCTCTGAGGTGGAGACCTGACCACTCAGAATTTCACTTCAGAGGGCTATCTGTCTGCCTGAAGTAGAGGGTCAGTCAACAGACAGACATTTCTCCTAAAATAACGCTGACTCTCTGTCTGAGGTGGAAAACTGGCATTGGGGCATTTCTGCAAATAGAGGGCTGTCTTTCTGAGGTGAGGCCCACCCATCTGGAATCTCTCCTCACAGAGTACTCTGTTTCTGTGGAGAGTGCTGGGCTGGCCATCAGGCATTTCCCCTCATGGAGAGCTGTCTTTCTCTTTGATAAAGTGTTCCCAACCATCAAGCATTTTTCCCCTGTCAGCGCTATTTATCTGTTGAAGGAGGAGGCCAAGCCTCCAGCATTTCACCTCATAGAAAAAGAAAAAGAGAGCTGGACATGTGTCTTTCTTCTCAGAGTGCTTTCTCTGAAAAGAAAGCTGGCCATTAGGGACTTGCCCTCATAAGGCGCTGTCTCCCTTTCTGAAGTAGAGCGCTGAAAATCTGGTGTTTCTCCTCAGAGTGTGGTCTATCTGAGGTGGAGAACCAGGCAACAGGCACTTTTTGTCACAGAGCTCTGTCTCTCAGTTTGAAAAAGTGAGCTGGCCATCCTGAATTCCTCTTCATGGAGAGTTCACTGTCCCTGTCTGAAGAAGAGGGCTGGCTCTCCAGCATGTCTCCTCCCAAAGCATTTTCTCTGACTGAAGGGACAGTCCAACTCTCCTGCCTTTCTCCTCCTGGAGCTTTGTTTCTCTGTTTGACATGAAGGGCTGGCTATTAGGCATTTCTCCTCCTCCGAGAGGGCTGTCTCTCTGTGGAAGAAGGAGGGCCAACCCTCTGGCATTTCTCCTTAGAGAGAGCTATCTACCAGTTTAAAATAGAGAGCTGGCCATCTGGCATTTCTCCTCATAGAGCACTGCGTCTTTGCCCAGGAAAGAGGAGCCAATGCACCACACTACCTTATTTCTCTTAACCCAGCTCTTTCTCTGTCTCCATGTTAGGGTGGGGCTGGGAGCGGGGCGTAAGGGGAGAGGGTAAAGATTGGCTCAGCAAGTAAAATATCTGCCTGCAATGCCGGAGACACAGGTTCCATCCATGGGTCCAGAAAATCCCCTGGAGGAGGAAGTGGAAACCCACTCCAGTATTCTTTCCTAGAAAATCTCATAGACAGAGGGCTACAGTCCATGAGGTCACAAAGCGTAAGACAGGACTGAGCTAGAGTAAGCAACAAACCAAGTGAGACTAAGCAACAAAACAACAACTGCATTTCTCCTCAGAGGGCATTCTCTGTCTGAAAAAGGCCAGCCATTCCACATTTGTCTTCATAGATTGAGCACTGTCTCTGTCTGCGGTTGGACATGACTGAAGTGACTTAGCACACATGCACACTTGGAAACCCGTGGAGGTGGGCTTTCCCTCCACGATTATTGCCCATAGACTGCTGGTCTTCTGTCTGAGGCCAAGGACCTGACATCCAGCATTTCTCCACACAAAGCTCTGTCCCTCTGAAAAAGTCAGCTGGCCATCCTGAATGTCCCTTCACAGGGTGCTGACTCTGACAGAAAAGGAGGTCCAAGACTGCAGCATTTCTCTACTAGAGTGATGTTTCTCTCTCTGAGGTGAAGGGCCGGACAGTTGGCATTTCCTTGCATACAGTGCTGTCTCTGTCTGAGGAGGACAGCTGTCAATCCAGCCTCTCTTCTCTTACAACTCTGTTGCTCTGTTAAAAAAGGAGGGCCGGATTCTTGCTGTTTCATTTCATGGAACATTATCTCTGTTTTGGAGGAAGAGGCCAAACCTTTAGCATTTCTCCTATTAGCCAGCTGTCTCTCTCCCATCCTCTCTCTCTCTCTCTTTGCTAGTGTGTTTCTCTTTGTCCATCTCTCCCTTTGTCCATCTGTGACTATGGCTCTGATGTATCTGTCCTTCTTTTTTCCGAATATTGTTTCTCTGTGTTTGTATCTCTATATCTGTGTTTCCTCTATATCTCTGTCTTCCACCCTCTGTGTCTCTGTCTCTACCCTCCTCTCTCTTTGTCTCTCTCAAATCTCTCTGTGTGTCTCTGTGTCTGTCTCTCTGTCTCCCTTACTCACTCTTCTCCTCAAGACCAACTGTGACCCTGCTAGCTTTCCCAGTTCATTGCACGGAAAACATTGAACAATTATTCTTTGCTCATGCAAGGAGCTCGACAGCTGGAACAAACATTGAGAAATTCAGAATTAATTGGGTGCTGATTATTTGCCAGCAGAAAAAAAAATCTTGAGATATACATGAAACAAAAGACAACCTAGCAACGGTGGAAACCTCACCTCGTAGCAACAAGAACAATCCTAACGAAGCATGACCATGCCAGCTCAGCACAGAGCTGGCTGCTGACCACTGCTATAGGAGGAAGGCAGACAGATGTCAGAGCTGCCAGGAGCCAAGTGAGGCCATTCTGGGACAATTTGGGCCCCCAAGAGCCCAGCCCCAGCCTCCAAGAATCTCCACAATGGAGACACCAGAAATCTCTGCTCCAGATCCCACACGTGGAGCCCCATTCACTTATTCTCCAGAAAACATTTTCATAAACACCTACCTGGGCACTAAGGAAGTGAACTTGACCCAGATAGTATCCTGTATGCAAAGAACACCCAATCTGGCCAGTAAGGGAGAGCAAACAGACAGAAACTATACTATAATACAAACACCTGGCAACATGAAGCCCAGAGTATACATGTGTGCTAAGTCGCTTCAGTCATGTCTGACTCTGTGTGACCCTATGGACTGTAGCCCGCCAAGCTCCTCTGTCCATGGCATTCTTCAGGCAAGAACACTGGAGTGGGTTGTCATTCCCTTCTCTTGGGGGTCTTCCCGACCTAGGGATCAAATCCTGATTTCCTGCATTGCAGAGAGATTCTTTACCATCTGAGCCACCAGGGAAGTCCCAAATGGACATAGTATTAATAACTCTACTCTTAAAAGCCAAAAGGAGGAATCGATGCAAATATCTATCAAGGGAAACACAGCTAAACAAAATGTGGTGCATACATACAATGGAATGTTACTCAACCACAGAAAAGAATGAAGTGCTGACATGGATGAATCTCAAGCCTCACTCTATGTGAAAGAAGCTAGACACAGTCATACAGTGAGTACATTTGCATGAAATGTCCAAAACAGACAAATCCATAGAGGCAGAAAATAGACCACTGGTTGCCAGAGGCTGGGGAGGAAGGGAGGGGGAGTGATTACTAATAGGTATGGGGTTCCCCTTTGGGGTGATAAAGGTATCTTGGAACTGAATATTGGTGATGGTTGCACAACACTGCGAACGTACTAGATGTCACTGAATTGTACATGCTTAAATGGTTAGTGGTTATTCTGAAGTTATGTGATGTTTACGGAAATAAAATCAAACAAAATTAAAAGTGAAGAAACCATAGCTGAGATTTAGCCTACAGGTGGGAGTTGGGGTGGGACCAGATCGCCAAGAGCTTTCAATGCTGCTGCCTTTTGCCTTAGGGGTGATGAGAGGCTCTTAAGGACCTCAAGCCAGTTTCAGAACATTAAGCCAGAGGAGTGACATCATTTCAGGTAATTTTGTACATTTCCTGGGGTTGCAAACAGGAAGGGCCAGGAGGAGTGCAGGAGAGACAGCAAAACCCATCAGGACCCTGATGCCAGATGGTAATATTTTAAGGGAGAGCTAGAGAGGTGGGTGGGTAACAAACACAACTAAAGGATGAGCACTGAATGTTCCAAAGGAATGTGGGCTTGGACCTCGAAAGCCCTTCAGAAGCCTTGGAAAGGCAAAGCCCACCCTCTTTCTGAGCTGCCTGCTTCAGGGAAGTCTTGGCAGACTGTCTACTGTGTCTCCCCAAAGTCCTGGCTCTGGGTTTCTGGGGGTGGGTGGTCCGGCAGAGGAGCGGGAGGATCAGGACCCTGAGACTGGGCCCACTGCTCCATAGCCAGGCTGCTCTGGGAGGAGCCAAAGGAGTTGGAGCCTGGGCGTGCACCCTAGCACCACTACCCACTCACCCCGTGAGGAGTGTCCATCTCGGAGATTTCCGTTCCCTCTGGGGCCAACTTCCAAGTTCTCTGCTTTAAAGATTTGTTTTAATTAGGCCCGCCTTAGTCAGAGGCATTGAACGTTATCTCCATCTCAGCTGGCTCCTTTCCTTTGCTTCTTTTCTATTGACTTTCAGAAACTCTGCCAGCCGCATTTGGGCTTTGATTATTTTTTCATAAAGAAAAAAGCAAAGCTAGTTGTCAGAGGCAAGGAGCCTGCCCCTCTGGAGAGAAGAATGGAGAATGGTGGGTGGGCCCTGGGCTGACTCTTCCAGAGTTTTAAGACATTGCTCCACACCTCCCCCTTCCCTTCCCCAGGCTGGCCCTCATTCATGCATTTCTCTGGCTTTGATCATGAGTGGCACTCCTGGAGGTTCTTGGCACATGGCAGGCCAAATCTGAGGATGTCAGGGAACAGAAACCAGCCAGACCTGCCAGCACACCCCAGGAAGCTGAATAGGGGCACCAGGCAAAAGTGTAGGCAGGTGGTCAGGAGCCCAGGACAGGCAGGCTGGGACCAGAGGTGCCAGAATCAGGAATTGGAGTATGACAGTGAAGGGATCCAGAGCTCAAGCCAAGCCCATTGTTACCAAAATGAACCCCATCTAGGCATCCATCCACCAATGTATTTATCATTCATCTACCATCCATCATCACATTGTACACCCACCCAGCCATCTAGCCATTCTTCCACCATGCCATTTCCCACCCATCCATCCAATTACTATTTACTGAGTGCCCACTCTGTCTGATAACTGTGCCTTAATTCAACAGAAGATTGGATGGAAGATAAAAATATGAATAGCCTAGGTCCAGGGAACAAGGAGCCCCCTAACTCTCAGAAGAGCTAAAATACACATGAAATTTGGGATCAGATGAAACATAAGAGGCCTGGAGTCATAGAGGAAATGGAGTCAGATTTCAGATGGGGCCACACCATCACAGCAGAAGACCCTGATGGGAAGTGGTCCACAAGGTCAGAAGCGGAACTACATCCCAGAACTGGGGATGAAAAATTTAAGATCCCTTCTGGCTGGGCCCAGGATGGATCCTGGATCTTCAGAGAAGCTGAGCCCACAGGTAGGGTGAGGAATGAGCCCCAGGTGAGAGATTGTGAGGCTTCAGGACAGAAAGAGGAGGGACATCACCCTGGCCACTGGGCTGAGAAGAGAAAAAGTGAAGTGAGATGCCGTGGTGGAAGACAGGAGAGTGGATGCAGGTAAAAGGCCAGCTCTGCCCCATAGAGGGTCCCAATGGGGCATCAGAGTCCAGTGAGAATGAAGCCTCTGCCATCCTAGTGTCGTGCTGATGGAGCCCCATGAACTTTGCTGCACTGCATTCAACCATCCTAGCAGTGGACTGAGGCAGCCCTAGGCTCACTCAGGACCAAGGGGAAACGAGGCAGAAAAGAGTTCTTGGGGTGGGTTCATGTCAATGTATGGCAAAACCAACACAATAAAGTAAAGAAAAAAAATAATAAAAATTAAACAAAACAGAACCAAAAAAAAAGAGTTCTTGGGCCACCCCTTGCACGTCCTCTTTGTACAAAGATCAGACACGCCACCAGCCTACTTCCCACCAGCCAGGAGGACTGGCCGCTGCCAGCGGAAGGCCAAGGGGAAACAGCCCTCCCCTTCCCAAAACGAAGGAGATGTTGCAACTCTGGGAAGTCTTAGCAAAGCTATAGGAAAAGGTCACAGTTGAATAAATTATAGAGATTAAAAGAATGCCCAGATCTATGGAGGCTGGGCCTACACAGCAACCCCTCGGTTTTCCTCTTTCATCATCAGCCTCTAATTCTGGGACATAAAATTACAAGCTCATTGATAATGATCAGTGATTTACCTGAGAAAGCTCAGTCCTAATTAAGAGTGGGAGAAGCTGACACTGCTTTTCAACTTCCCACCAAGGTCCAGCAAGGAAATTACCTGGTTCTGCAGAGCAAATAACATCAACGGGCACTCAGCGGCCCGGGCTTCCAAACACACATGCTCTTGCTGAATTAATATGCAGAGAGAGTTGCCTCGAGTGTTTGCAATTTTCTGGTAATTGGGGCATTGATGGAGGCTAGGGGGAAGCAGCAATCCAGTGTGTGAACACAGAACTGCACTGTCTGCTCTTCCAGGGTACAGAAGCTTTAAGACCCAGTCCAGATGGACCCAGGAAACATCCTAAAGCCTTCAGAGGAACTGAAGAGGTTGTGAGAGTTTGGGACATTCCTAGGAACGTCGGCTCATCTCATCCATGGGACCCGGGACCATCCTGATCTTTGAATTCTGAGTTGCAGATGTTCACAGGCAGAAACAGAGAGCCAGGCCAAGCAGAATGTTTGGATTTGGGAAGGGGGCAGGACAGAAAGGCAAGAATAAGAATTTAGATCATCGAGGGTTTATAAAATTTCCAGGTAGGTTTGGAAAAATGAAAGTATCAATTGTTCAGTTGTGTCTGACTCTTTCTGACCCCTTGGACTGTATGTAGCCTGCCAGGCTTCTCTAGCCAAGGAATTCTCTAGGCAAGAATGCTGGAGTGGGGTTGCATTTTCTTCTCCAGGGAACTCTTCCCAATCCAGGGATTGAACCTGGGTCTCCTGCATTGCAGGAAAATTCTTTACTGTCTGAGCCACCAGGGAAGGCTTAGAGCCAGGTCTTATATCTGCACCTAGGTGGTATCCAGGATTCTTTCCAGCTTGATTTTCATTCAAAAATACTAATCTTATCAATACCAGCTCAGCAATAATTCTGATTGTGTGGGTCTTGTGTTCTTTCCCTAATAAAAACAATAATCATTGCTATTGTTATTAACAACTGTTAAAATATATCGAAAGCTTATTAGCTGTTGCCTTAGCTCAGGCTTGCCATAACAAAATACCATAGGTTAAGTGACTTAAAGAGCAGAAATTTATTTCTCATAGCTCTGGAAACTGGGAGGTCCAAGATCAAAGTGTCAGCCAATTTGGTTTTTTGTAAGAGCTCTCTTCCTGATTTGCAGATGATCACCTTCTCACTATATGTACACGGAGAGACAGAGAGCAAACAAACTCTCCAGGGTCTTTTCTTATAAGAACATTAATCCCATCATGAAGCCCCCTCTTCTTTATGACTTCACCTAAACCTAACCATCTCCCAAATGCTCATCTCCAAATACCATCACATTGAGGGTTTGGATTGCAACCTAAGAATTTGGGGGGAACACAGTTCAGTCCCTAGCACCTGCCACACTCATAGTAAGCACTCTGCATTCCGTATTGCTTTAATCCTCACAAGCCAATGAGGAAAGTGTTATTATCACCCTCATTTTACAGACAAGAAAGTTGAAGTCTTAGAAAAGTTAAGTAACTTTGCCAAAGCCACATAGAGATAACTGCAGAGCACACAGGCTTAACCAGGAGGCAGGCAGCAGGAGATGTCCCAGTCTCAGCCCAAGTTAGAGTCAGCCTAAACTAAGTCATATCTGGGCCAGTCTGAAGGTCTTGTGCATCTGTTTACGTAAAGGATGCAGGAACTTCCTGTGGAAGAGCTCACTCCGACAAGAGTCAGACCCACATTCAAATACCAAGAGCCCAGGTTTGGGGGAGGGATTCTGAGTATGGGTCATGTCACTCAGTGATGTTCAAGGACCCAAAGGTCCCCTTGTGACCTTATGGGAAAGAGATGCTACTGGAGCATAAGAAAACACTGGAAGAACTTCTCTATAGTCATTTCTGGGGACATCAAGAGCCCAGGGCATCCTGGCAGTAACTCCCACAGGTGAAGGAAGGACCGCATCCTCAGCACCAACTCAGCACCACACGTTGGCTGCCCTGACCCAGGCGACACAGGCTCTTGCATGCTGCTTCCCCTTGGGGTGGACAGAATCACAACACATCACCACCAAGAGCAACACAGAAGGGAAAGAAACCCAGCTCCACAGGGTCCCTGAAAGAACTCACTACAGAGCACCCAGAAACCACCCGCTGGACACTCTTAGAGTTCTCTAAGAGGAACTGAGCCCAGACTTGCTGCAGGCCATCCAAAGTGAGAACTGACTCTAACAGAGATCTTATTTTCACCTCTGCCAAACCAGACCCAGAAAACATGAGCTACATTTACATCATTTTCTTGCTTTAAAATACACACTCTGTACTAGTCAGCTCAAGCTGCCATGACAAAATACCATGAAGACCAGGTGGCTTAAACAACAGACATTTATTTCTCACAGCTTGGTGGAGGCTGAAAGCCCACGATCAAGGTGCCCAAAGATCCAGTTCCTGAGAGAAGGTGCTCTTCCTGACTTATAGAGAGTTGTCATCTTGCTGTGTTGTCACATAGTGGGGAGAGAACTCTGGTGTCTCTTCCTCTTCTTGCAGGACACCAACCCTATTATATTAGGCCTTATGATCTCATTCAGCCTTCATCACGGGGCTTCCCAAGTGGCTCTAGAGGTAAAGAACCGCCCACCAATGCAGGAGACATAAAGTGATACAGGTTCGATCCCTGGGTTGGGAAGATCCCCTGGAGCAGAGCATGGTAACCCACTCAAGTATCCTTGTCTAGAGAATACCATGGAGAGAGGAGCCTGGTGGGCTGTAGTTCATAGGGTCGCAGAGAATTGGACATGACTGAAGTGACTTTACACACACACACACACACACACACACACACATGGACTTCATTACATCCTTTCAGATTATCCCTCCAAATACAATCACATTGGGAGTTAAGGTTTCAGTATATGAATTTGAGAAGGACACATTTAGTTCATCACATTGATACACACAATCCTCTCCCATTGAGCCTTAAGAGTAAGATTGGGTAGGTGTTACTGTTCCCACTTTGAACATGAGTTAACTGAGGCTCAGAGAGTTCAGTGACTTACCCAAGACCATAATTAATTATGACTTAACCTTTTTAAAACATTTCTCTCATTATCTCTAAATCATCATGTAATAGACCTATCAGTGTCCTGCCCCATCCCCTCAGCACACTGCCATTCTGGTGTGGGATGAGCCTGTCCTACTGCAGTCACCTGGGGGCTCAGTGCCCCCGGTGCTGCCCTCACCATGGATGAAGCCAACTAGAGGATCAGTACAGCAGCTTCCTGGTCCCTCTGATACATAACTTTAAAAGGGTGTCCTCCATAATCTCCACAGCTGCCCAACAGGATCAAACCACCATTACCCATGGTGGTACCCTGCTCAGTAACCCATTCCTTTGACTCCCCCTCCCTTTCTGTCCTATCTCCCCACCTCCCAACCTGAAGTCCCCTCCCAGACAAATTACTTGCCCTCAGATCTTTGTCTCAGCATCTTCTTCTGGGGAAATGCAATCTAAGCCCATGTTTTTTGACAAAATTTAGAAATTACAAAACCCCAAAAAGAGAGGATAAATGTATACATGTGGCTGATTTACTTTGCTGTACAGCAGAAACTGACAAGGCAGTGTAAAGCAACTATACTCCAAGAGAAAAAGAAAAAACTATACTCAATTCCGCTCAACAAACATTTTGAGTACCTGTGTATGCTGAAAGCCAGGTACTCCACTAGGCATCAGAAATTAATGCCAAGCCAGACAGACTATTTCTAAACCTCATAAAACTTATAGTCTAGAAGAAATCAATATCTTCTCTATCTTACAAACTAGAAAGAGCCACTGTTATTTTCCCCAGATACCAATAATTCCGATCTTGTTATTCCATGTAGTTATATATACATATCTAGTTACTAATGGAGAAGGCAATGGCACCCCACTCCAGTATTCTTGCCTGAAGAATCCCGGGGACGGGGGAGCCTACTGAGCTGCCATCTATGGGGTCGCACAGAGTCGGACATGACTAAAGTGCCTTAGTAGCAGCAGCAGCAGCAGTTACTAAATCTGTATTGTGCCACACAGTTT
The DNA here is from genome assembly GCA_007570785.1 of Antilocapra americana. Lineage (NCBI taxonomy): Eukaryota > Metazoa > Chordata > Mammalia > Artiodactyla > Antilocapridae > Antilocapra > Antilocapra americana. The sequence goes on along the minus strand of ML664177.1, from coordinate 28,719,538 downwards.
TGAATCCAGGTTTTTTTCTTGTAATGGTACAAGTAATTTTTCATACCTCTAATTAGTCTCTAAAACATGAGTTTTCATGGCCATGAAATATTTCCTTATCTTTACCAGCATTTATTTAACCATTCCCCAATTGTTTCCAATGTTCCATAATTACAAATAACACCATGATAAAATTTAAACAGATTCTAGGTGTGCTGTGACATAATCCTATTAGCATTTTAGAAAAATCTCCCTGGCAGCTCTAGGGAGGCACATTCAAGGAAAATGGAAGCATCAAGACCAGAGGTATTGGTTGAAACATTCCAGGCCAGAGATGATGAAGCCTAAATCCCATTGTTGGCACTGGAGCTGATGGAGATGGAGAATAGGGATTAGAAAAACCAGTCTCCTGAGTGGCTTCTCCATCTCCACATACAACCTCTTGTCATCAGTTTAGAGCTTACATGTTCTTTAATTATCACCTTGTTATTCTTGGCTTCCATACTTAATCGTCAGTCCCTTCAGGGAGAAGCCTGTCTTGTCCTCCAAAGTCTCCTAAGATCTAGTACAGATCAAGACACTACTGGAGTGAAATGTCCTTCCTTGGATAGAAATAATTCCAGAAATGTAGTTGTGCTTCTCAAACCAGCCTTTAGATATGGAAATGATTTTTTAATTATTTTATTTATTTATTTTTCTTTACATTATCGTGTTGGTTTTGCCATACATTGACATGAATCCTCCATGGGTATACATGTGTTCCTCTTCCAGAACTCCCCTCCCACCTCCCTCCCAATTCCATCCCTCTGGGTCATCCCGTGCACCAGCCCTGAGCACCCTGTCAAAAAAGTCCACCAAAGAGGGTACTTACATATGAGTCATCCAGGGAACCTGGTAAGGCAGGCAGAACTGGTCATTTGAGCAGGAAAGGATTTGATCATTGGACACAAGATAGGTCAATCACCTCTGCTCTGCCAATAAGCCATGATCTGGAGGATGGCATGGGAGTCAGCAATACAAATTTGGAGAGAGATACTCTAGGTACCATGAAGACTGAGGGCAATGAGAATGAGCCAGGGCCAAAGTAGTCTTCCTAGAGCCTCCCTTCAGGGTGTCCTGGGAGGGAAAGGGAGGCAAGTATGAGCTTAGGACAAGTATATAAAACCCAAATGAGAGGGAGAAAAGATTTCCTCCCCTAGGGAGGCCACCGGTTAAAGGGAGTAGCAGTAAAGTGAAAGTTCAGCAGGATCCAGAGCAGCCCCTAGAACAACAATTATTTCCTGAGCAGCATCTGTACAGCCAGACCCTGTGCAGGGTCCTGGAGGCACAGTGGTGAACAATACAGGTAGGATCTCTGCCCTCATGCAGTTTACAGTCTACCAGGGGCAGGTTAACATGTATCAAGGAGACTGGCTCCTGGGCCCCTCCCCATAAATGATCTTACCTCATCCTCTCACAACCATTCTACGAAAACAGGTGCTATGATGCTTCCCATTTTACAGGTGTGCACATCGAGGCTCAGAGAAGTTGTTAACCAGCCAGACATCACAGCTGGTGAGTGATAGGATCAGAACTTGAAGATATGGCTGACTCCAGAGTTCTCTCCTGCTTTTAGCTAGAGCAGCGGTTCTCAAACAAAGGCGAGGTCTCTCCCCAAGGATATTTAGCAATATTTTGGGTTGTCAAAACTGGGAGAGATGAGCTACAGGTGTCTAGTGGGGAGAGACCAGGGGTGCTGTCAAACATTCTTCAATGTACAAGACAGGCCCTCAAAACAAAGCATTGCCAGACCCATGGTATCAATAGTGCCAGTGTGGATGAGTCCTGGGTTGGCATGTGGGTCATGAACATCAAGAGCAGGGACTCAATCCTCCCTCCCAAAACTCTCAGGATTTATCTGAATGCACGGCCAATCTGACAGATGAAGCCAGCTCCAGGCCCCACATGTAAGTGGCTGTGGTGGCCTGAAGACCAGCCTTAAGACACAAGGAGAGCACAATGGGAAAAATGCCCCGGGTCCCAGATAAATGAAGCCTGCAGGAGGAACAGGAGGTGAGGTGGGAGCTCCCAGAGTAGCTGTCCCTCCTCCCACCACTCCCCCCAGATATTTGTCCTCAGCAGCATATTCATCAGCTCCTTGAAGGATACAAAAACACAAACAGTGCTTAGAGCATTTGCTCTTCCTGGACAACACTGAGCTAATATTTGTTTTAGCAAATGGCTGAACTGTTCATCTTCTCTGGCAAAGGGGATTTGTTTTCCTCTTGGGAAATCACTGAGAGTCTAAGTCAGAGAGGCCTACATCTGGAGGAACCAGCATCTACTTTAAGGCCTGAGGAACAGGAAAGTGTGCTGTATGGTGAAGAGGAAGGAACAGAACCAAGAGGAGGCAATCCTGGCTGTGGTCCTACTGTGTGCCAGGTTTTATATGCACGGCCTCATTCACAAGAGCCCTGAGAAAAATGAGATTGATTTGGGAGAGCAGAGTCCCATTTTACAGAGAAGAAAATTTCAATACTGAGAGGTTAGGTAACTTGTCAAAGGCTACACAGCCTGTGAGGGACATGGATGGAATCTGAAGCCCACGTGCAGTTGACCCAAAGCCCCTCCATATGCAGGTCAATGCTGCACCAGCCACAGAGCCTTGTCAGCAGAGCAGGACCTCATTTACCTCTCTGATGGGACAAAGCAGAGTCATGCAGGGAGCAGAGATTGAGGAGCCAGTCAGCAGAAATCTCTATAGACTCTGATCCTGCCAGGAATATTTGTTCCAAATTCAGCAGCCCTATTCGAACTAGTCTAAACAATCTTAGAATTTATCCACTCAATACTTGGAAGTTCTTGAGGAAAGACAGACTTCAGAGCTGGTTGGATTCAATGGCTAAACAATATCATCAGGGATCTGGCACTCTCTGTTTCTCCTCCCTGTCTTCTTTCGAGTCATCCTCCCTCATGTTGGCAAAATGGCTGTAGAAGTTCCAGATATCTCTTCTGTATTCTACCATCTGGAGAGAGGAGGGTTAGCTTTCAATGGATCTCTCAGGCCAGTAACGAACCTTCTTTCCCATAACCACCTGGGAAACGTCTCCTTACATCCTGGTGGTGGTGGTTAAGTTGCTAAGTCATGTTTGACTCTTGCAACCCCATGAACTGTAGCCTTCCAGGCTCCTTTGTCCATGGGATTTCCCAGGCAAGAATACTGGAGTGGGTAGCCATTCCCTTCTCCAGGGCATCTTCCCAACACAGGGATCAAACCCAAGTCTACTATATTACAGGTGGTCTCCTGCATTGCAGGCAGATTCTTTACCGACTGTCGGCCCAGTTCTGGTCACATACCCATCCCTGAGCCAATCTATTTGGCCAGGGGAAGGCCTTGCACTGACTGACTAAGCCTGGGGTTAGTGGAACAAGACACTGTAGCAAGGTGGGTGAGATTAGGAACTCGACTGAGTTAAAGGAAGTCAGAATAAACTCTTGGAACTAGAGTTGAGTTAATGCTCTAAAAACAACACGGTCACTCCATGTAGCCATTTCACTCATGCATGAGGGATGGAGGAAATTTGGGGGAGGGAACCACCAGGTCTAAGGCACCAAGCAGACCAGGTTCTGTCTGGAGTCAGACTGGGGATTGGGAGGTTAGAGAACATGGCTGTAACATGAAACCTTCTTGACAGGGTCAGTCAGTACAGCTGCAGATAGTGAGAGGCAGAGTGAGGACAAAGAAATGCAGGTGCCTTCAGATACACAGCCAGCTCCAGGACGGCCACTCTCTCCATGGGACAGGAACAACGCCCTTCTAAGATTAGGCTATGGAGTGGTCCAGCCAAGAGGGAGACTGAGGGTCTGGATGCAGTGGTGAGTCTCTATGAAAAGGCAGAGGACCTTTTAGGAATGAATGATTTCCTACACCCAGATTATCTGTTTCTGTAAACCTATCAGCTCCATGAGAGCAAGGACTGAGTTTTTCATCTCTGTCCCTAGAATCCAGTATGCTTGTGTGCTCAGTTGCTTTAATCACATCAGAAACTTTGTGATCCTATGGACCATAGCCTGCCAGGCTCCTCTGTCCATAGGATTCTCTTGGCATATAGTAAGCACACTACAGAAGGACATAACCAAGAAGGTAGACCTACGGAAAGGTCCATGGAAGGAAATAGTAAGGCAGTCACATCGGGCTCAAGAGAGAGAAAGCACACACACTTGAAAAATGGCCTCTATGTGTGTGTGTGTGTGTGTGTGTGTGTGTGTGTGTGTGTGTGTGTGTATCCCTTTCCTGCCCCACCTCTCCCTATCTCTTCCACCCAGGTGTTCTTCCATCTCCCAAGACCACGACAAATTTCAGGAGACTGGAATACAAATAAATCTGAACTGAGACTCACCCTCAGGTCAGATCAGGAGCATCTCATTGCCTTTCTCCAGGTAACCCACTCAAAAAAGTGGCAGCCAGGAGATAATCCCCAAATCAACAAATGCCCCCCTCAGAGCTGATGCCTCAGGGATGAAGGAAGCCTGTCCTCTGCCAGCTACTGAGCAGCTCAGACCCAGGGCTCAAGTGTGAGGGCTCCTCCGGAGGTGCAGGTTCCATCCTGGGGTGAGTAGAAGCAGGGAGGATGGGGGAGAATGAAGCAAGCCACCTGTAGGACCAGCCAAAGTTCTGTCAGAGGTCACAGAGATGCCCACTCCTCAGCATCTCCAAAATGCCTAAGAAACAAAGACTAAAGCCATGACCTCCTACAGGCCTTCCAGTAAGAAAGTCCCTGAAAGAGAGACAGGGACAAGACAAAGGCACAGAGACAGAGAGACAGAGTGAGAGGAATAGAGAGAACAAGGGTCGTGTGGATACAGACAGAGGAGGTGGCAGCAGGGACAAGGGACAGATAAAGCATAAGAGCCTCTGAGATGTGGGGACAAAGACAGGGTCGTGATAGGAACAGAGACGTAGGGGAGGGAGGGAGAGCACGGATGGAGAGGGGAGAAGGCGCGAGACAAGACTCAGGGTCAGAAACGGGGAAGTCCACACAGATGAAGGTCAAAGACCATGAGCGTAAAAGACAGTGATGGGAGGGGAGGGAAATAGTCTGAAAGAAGAGTGAGTTTGGACCAGATTATCCACACTTTTCTATCCAGGCTTCGAGTTCTTGTTTCTTTAACTTCAAAGAAGGGGGGGAAGACTGAAGAAAAGGATAGAGAGACAGGGAAGGAGAAAGTTGAGAAACTGAGGCACTATAGGGAGAAATGAGGACATGAGAAGAGAGGGGATGTCAGCCCATAAACTTGGTGCAAGGAAAAGTCGAGGAGAGGAGGGAGAAAGTCAGCGAGTTTGTCTTGGGGACCCTGTACCTCCCTGGACCTCCCTGATCTGCAATAAACACATCTCAGCAGACCAAAGGACAGGCTCCACTTTCAAGGAGTCTGGGGCTCAGGCCCTCACATCGCAGGAGTGGTGATGGGGTATGGGGGTCCCCCACAGGTGAATTTAGGGATCTGACACCTCCAGAGGGTGTCTGTGAGCACAGGGACCTTGCTTGGTCTCCCCAGGGAGGTGGTCCATGGTGGTTGGCTTCATTTCCTGACTTTCTTCTGCAACTGACTTTCTGATTCTGTCTAGCACTTATTATTTTTAAATGAAAGTGTATTAAAATTACTTTTATTTTGAGAATTATCTGAGCATTTCACAGCCCCTCTGGAGAACATCAGTGGTATCCTAGGGGAGCTGTGAACAGAACTGGGAACCCTTCTGAGGCAGACGTGTGCCATCTGCCAGCTCCAGTGCTGCCGCCAGCAGTCAGTGGCGTAGGCCCCTGAACGGGGGTGGGGGGTGAGAAGGGACCCTGAGTGACAACAGAGGCGAGAGCCAGTGTGTGGCTGGCCTGATGGAAGAGCCAGGTTTGGGCTCAGCCTGTGACTGTAGCAGCTTTATATGTGGCCAAGGTCCTTTGTCAGGCAGAATCCACTCTCCAAGGTCAAGTCATGAGGCCACAGAGATTCCTCCAGGAGTTCTGTCCTGGCTCGGCCTTCATCACCTGTCCATTGTCCAGCATAGCTTAAGTACCATCAAAGCTGGTAGCCAAGCCTGCATCCCATCAGGCTCACATCATCAGCCTCAAACCTTCCAGAGAGCTGCTCCTCCAAGCCTCTGCATCTCTTTCTGCCACTAACCTCCCAGAAATTCTCTAGTTTTATAAAAATCAAATCTGCCCAATGACAGGCACTGTCACTCACAGAAGTTCCAAGAAGGGGCACTCCTGTCTCTGGCAGCCCAGAGTGTCATGTCATGGCAGACATCCTGCTCGGGGGACTGGCTAAACACAATCAGGTTCAAGGACAGATCAGCTTAGCATGTGAGACTGTTTCCTTTGATCCATTAGATCTGCTCCAAGACGGGACAGCAATAGTGCATAAGGAACCATCTCTGAGTACTGGATGGTGACGCCTCAGTCCATCCCCTGACACGCCTGATGACAAATATTAGTCTATTATCTCTCTTTTACAGATCAGGGTATAGAGGCTTGAGAAGATGCATAAATTGTACATGTAACAAAATAAGTTGGACCACGATTCACCCTGGGGGTTGTGAGTAGTGTCTGTCCGTCAAGCATCAAATGCAGTGTTTAACCAGATGGACTCTGAGGTTTCACTCAGCCCCAGCTTCTGTGAATCTAAGGTTGCAAGTATCCCATGTGTGTGGTATAAAAATAGACATGCTGTGTGTATGGGGCTAGGGAGTCTATGGGAACTCTCAGTGCTTTCTGCCCAGTTTTGTGAACCTAAAACTGCTCTAAAGCATAAATTCCAATTGAGAAGTTTACAAGAAGAATAAATACAACATAAAAATAAGCATGTGCATACATAGCCTGTAATGCAGGAGCTGCTAACAGTCAGACAGGACTGAGAGACTTCACTTTCACTTTTCACTTTCATGCATTAGAGAAGGAAATGGCAACCTACTCCAGTGTTCTTGCCTGGAGAATCTCAGAGACGAGGGAGCTTGGTGGGCTGTCATCTATGGGGTCTCACAGAGTCCGACATGACTGAAGTGACTTAGCAGCAGCGGCGGCGGCAGCAGGAGACAAGGATTAGGAAGCTTCCCTGATGGAAGGCATGGAAACCCACTCCAATATTCTTGCCTGGAGAATCCCCATGGACAGATGACCTGGCAGGCTGTGGTCCATAGGGTCGCAAAGAGTCAGACATGACTGAAGCAACCTAGCACACTTTCCCACACTATGCTGTGAATATCCAGGCATGAAAACTGGGAGGGACTTGTTAGAGACCTGGAAACTGAGAAGACTCTATACAAGAGGGAAAGATGTAGAAGGGATCTTCATTACCAAGTTGAAGAGGTAACTGCCAGCTTCTGGTATACAGGGAAGAACAAGGAGGAGAAGCTGTAACACAAGAGGAAGACAGTTGGCAATAGCTGGGGTGGGACAGAGAGCTTCCCTGTGGTCTAGTGGCTAAGACTCCATGCTCCCAATGCAGGGGGCCTGGGTTCTATCCCTAGTCAGGCAACTAGATCCCACATGCTACAACTAAAATGTGTGTGTGTGTGTGTGTGTGTGTGTGTGTGTGTGTGTGTGTGTGTGTGTGTCACATGCTGCAACTAGGACCCAGCACAGTCAAATACATTTTTTTAAAAAAAGACTTTTTAATAAATTTTAAAAGAAAGTGACAGGACATGGACTGTCTCTAAGTGGTGCAGTGAATGTGGGGACCTGGGGCAGAGAGTAGTGCTCAGGGAAGCTGGCTGTACCTCGGAAGGATGGGGACCACTCACCTTCAGAGCACCAACCGCTGAAGTGCCTTGTCCAGGGCATGACCCATCCCACTATCCTCAGTGCTCATGAGAAAGAGCCACCTTCCTACTCAACCCCATGAGAGCTGCACAACAGTCTAAGAGGAGACTTAGAACTCTGAAGATGGATGCAGAGTCGAGAATCACCATATTTGAGAAGGGACTTGAATCAATTTTAATTAACTCTTGAACCAATTTTAATTCAGCCCAAGGACAAAAGAACCTTGGGCTAAGGCTTCTCAGGAACTTCTAAGAAGCAGCTATGGCTTCTGGAACCATGCTTCACTGCCCTTGGCAGAAGCAGGCCCTAGGCTGGAAGTCCTTAAGACTGTTGAGATGGGTGTTCTGGGTGATGCAGGGAGGAATGGAAGGGGAAGTGGGAGGAAGTAATGAAATCAGCACTGGACGATGGGGATAGAGAGATCCAGGCTTGGTTCTCCAGACACTTCATACCCACATGTCCCAGAATCTCTTCTCAGCTCTGGCAGAGCTCCCTAAATGAATCCTTCTCATTTTCAGAACATTCTTGACATAACATTAACATCTTCAGGTGCCTTCAAATGTGAAATGAAATTCTGGAGGTGAGTAGACCACAGCTGGGGAGATAATGGATCACTTTCTAGATACCAGTTTCTATTAGCTGCAAGCTGAGGTCTATATTGCAAATGGGGTTTGTGCTTGAGGCTGCTGCTGCTGCTGCTAAGTTGCTTCAGAGAGCAACAGTGTGGTTAAAGTTCGGCCACTGACTGAGGATTACAAACAACCACCAGCCACTCTTGGAGCGAGGCGTTAGCTTCACGGCCTGAGGCTGGCTTCACTGGCCAGCCAGCCCATTGGCACTATTCTGCCTCAGTAGCTTCCAACTCAAGAACCATGGCATATTGCAAAGGACTATTGAATCTGTATATATTCCAGGCATTGTCTGCAACCTCGATAAATTGTATGCTCATGTGTCAATGCACAATCATGTCTCTAACAGATACAGATGGTTCCCAAGTTCCTGAATTCAAGGCAGCTTTTCTTAACATTAAGTGTTCAATCAAGAATTACTATAAGGACTTCTTCACAGTCTAGTGGTTAAGACGCCACCCTTCCACTGCAGCGTTCAATCCTGATCGGGAAGTTAGGATCCCACATGCCACAAAATGCAGCGAAAAAATAGAAAAAAAAATCACTGCAAATATTGCTGCTAACATATGAGCCCATAACATTTTTTAACAAAACAAAGGAGTCCCTGTATCCCAAAAGATGGCATCCAGGGCTCTCCCCAAGAGGTCCCCTTGTGCCCAAGAGCAATTTGTTTTGGAGGAAACAAGAGGAATTAGATGGTCTTGGGGATCAGATATGCTTGGCTATGAACAGATACAAGAGGTAGGCTGGGTATAACGGGCAGGGAGAATAGGCAAGGCATAACCTAGACATTGCACAAGGGTGTATGGTGGTTGGGCCTGGTGGACAGGTGGGTAGGAACAGCTCTGGGTCAGAGTGAACATGATTAGGTGTGAATGGGTGTGGGTGAGTGTGAGTGTGTATAAATGAATATGAATGGGCTTGAGTGGGCAGAGACAATGATGCTGCCCCAATCGTCCAGCCACCCCTCACACCTCCCAGCCACTTCTTGCAGTGAGGCAGGGCCCACGTGACTACTCCATAGGCTATGGGCGGAAGCAACTTGTGCCCCTTCTGGGCAAAAGCATGGAAGAGCCAATTTGTGACCCTCTAGGTGTCTCTTCAGGTGCCGCAGTGACCACAGCATTCCAGATGGTGGGACTTCATTTTGTGTCCCTGAGGGACCATGTGCTTTCAGCCCTGCTCCCCACTTACCAAAGCTGGATATGTCACATCGATAAGAAATAAACTGTAGTTGTATTAAAGGACTGAGATTTCAGAGTTAATTTTCCTGCAATGTGACCTAACCTGTCCTGGCTAATGCAGTGGTTAGGGGAGGATGGGTGTCTGAGTAGGGAGTATATGTGGTGATAAATGAGTACAGGGAAGACTTCATTCATTCACTCCATCTATCCAACTGATATTTTTTAATTAATTTATTTATTTCTTTTCCTTACATCATCGTGTTGGTTTTGCCATACATTGACATGAATCCGCCATGGGTATACATGTGTTCCCCTTCCAGAACCCCCCCCCTACATCCCTCCCGATTCCATCTTATCCAACTGATTTTTATGAGGAAGTTATTAGGGATTCATCGGGCTTCCCTGGTAGCTCCATGGTAAAGAATCTGCCTGCCCATCCATCTGCCAACGCAGGAGACACGGGTTGGATACCTGAGTCGGGAAGATCCCTTGAAGAAGGAAATGGCAGCCCATTCTAGTATTCTTGTCTGGAGAATGCTATGGACAGAGGAGCCAGCCGGGCTATAGTCCATGGGGTTGCAAAAGAGTTGGACATGACTGAGTGACTAAACAACAACTAGGGATTCATTAGTGAACAAAATGATCAAAATACTGCTCTTAGGAAGAGTCTCCATTCTAGCAGGGGAAGAGACAATAAACAAAATTAAATAGTATATTGGAAAAGGATCCATGATATGAGGGGAAAAAACCAAGGTATCTGAACTGTAACCTTGGCTAACAACAGTCATATGGTTAGACTGCCCTTAACAGAAAATGGGCAGAAGGGGGCCCCAGGAACCAAGTCTGGGCAAAAGTCATGACCTCTCTCCTGGCCTGGCCTGGAGAACCTTTTTCCCTGAATGAAACTCTGAGAGAAAGGATGAAGGATGCTTCAAGGCCCTCAGTGAATGCTACAGCTCTGGCTTTTGAGAACAAGTCCATTTCATGGACTAATGAGGGAGCCATACAGGCCAGATGGAGTATTAACTGAGTGGAAGGAGGGAGGTTTTCTGTCCAAATGCATCTGATGTGAATTTGTCTCGTACCTGAGACAGCAAGGTTGGCAGTGAAAGTGTGCTGACTTTGAGTTGTGCCATATTTTATGTTTCCTTTCTTCCCATTCCTGAGCTTAGATCTCAAGGTCTCTGGATTTTAAAACTCGGGAAGGGGGAAAACTGTTAGTCACTCAGTCATGTCCAACTCTTTGCTACCCCATGGACTGTAGCCCACCAGACTCCTTTGTTCATGGGATTTTCCAGGCAAGAATACTGGAAAGGGTTGCCATTTCCTTCTCCAGGGGATCTTCCCAACCCAGGGATCGAAGCCCACTCTCCCAAATTGTGGGCAGATTCTTTATTGCCTGAGCCACCAAGGAAGTGGGACAGGGAAGTAGTGTGAATCTTTTGTTGCTTCCATTTTCTGCAGCCTGAGAGCATAGACTGGCATTCACTGTTTCAAAACTTTCCTTTACTCTCTCCAGGATAAAGATCTCCCAATTTGGTGTATTACTAGCAGCATCCCCTTCCCTACCCACCTCACCTCCTAGATCCATATAAAGTAAATAAAAAAGAGTGTTGCTGAACCTGGCTTAGTAGGAGAGCAGGAAGGTGTTTGCAGAAGGATTTTTGAAACCACGTGTTGCCGACAGTACCAGACAGCCTGTCTCAGACCCCTGGGAGGAAGATGCAGCCCAGGCCATCACTTGAAATTAAGTACAGTTCATTAACACACAATATTTAGGTATAATAATTCTGGAGGAACAGCTTTGAACAACTGAAGATGCGTTTAATTTACTGTATTGCTCTATTGTGAATACTAAGAGCGAGACAATAGCAATTTTTAAAGTTGGGTAAATAATGATTAATAAATTTTCAAAATGGAAGTTCCTTGCTACTAGGCTTAATTCTCCATGCACCCAGATGTTTGGTGACTAAGTGTATTGTAAGTTCCTTCATGATCCACATGATTTCATACGCCTCCTGTGAATCAGTTTCCAGCCACTAACCACAGACTTTGATCCCTACCTTCCTTTAAAGATAGCTTCTGTAAGCTCATAGAATCCATATTTACTTCTAGGTAACTTTTTAAGTATAAACTCCATAGTAAAAATATTGATAATTTTGTCAATAGTATCAAACTATACAAATCCTTCTTTTCTGGTTCATTCTATTTTTACTCCCGTGTATTTCTGATCCACCATGTGGGGACCACTCAACCAGGAACTCAGGTGCAGCTCTGAGAAGGGGAAGGGATATGCAGCATCCTTGTCTTGTTCCTGACTTACTACAAATCTCAGAAACATTTATTGTCTTACTTTGTAGGTCTCTTGTAAATATCCTTTTTCTAATAAAGCAAATTTTCTACTATATCTAATTTGAAGAGATTATTTTTAACAAGGAATGAAATCGTTTTTGACTTTTTTTTTATTAGATTGTGGGGCTTCCCTGATAGCTCAGTTGGTAAAGAATCCACCTGCAATGCAGCAGACCTGGATTCAATACCTGGGTTCAGAAGATCCCCTGGAAAAAGGAAAGGCTACCTACTCCAGTATTCTTGCCTGGAGAATTCCATGGACTGTGTAGTCCATGGGGTCTCAAAGAGTCGGACACAACTGAATGACTTTCAATTCAGTAGCTGATTAACAATGCTGGAATAGTTTCAGGTGGACAGCAACGAGACTCAGCCATACACATACATGCATCCATTCTCCCCCAAACTTCCTTCCCTTCTAGGCTGCCACCTAACATTGAGTTCCCTGTGCTATACAATAAGTAGGTCCTTGTTGATTATCCATTTTAAATATAGTAGTGTGTATTTGTAGATCCCAAACTCAGGAATGAGGTCTTATTTTGTATTTGTGCTTCATCTAGCTTCTTGGACCAAACGATTAATTTGACTTTAAGCTCTATCATTTTTATAAAAGCCATATTTATGCTTACACATTTTCCTCAGAACACTGTTTTATCTATAACTCACAAATTTTGTTACACAATATTATTTTTCTCAATATATAATGAGATTTTAATTTCCATTCTCATTTCTTCTTTAACCTAAGTAATTCAAAATGCACATATGGTTTTCTAAAGCTTTTATATATATATATATATATATATATATATATATATATATGATTACTTATATATAATCATATATATATGATTTCTTGATTGTCTTTTTAATTCTACTGCAGCTTGCATATGGAAACGGCCTGTTTAAATCAGCCTGTATGAAAAATGGCCTGCTTCTGCCTTTCAGAATTTATTGAAATTTCCTTTGTGGCCCTACTTGGGTTGATTCTTAATCTAAAATACAATCACAAGTAATTTAATTGAAAAGAAAAGTATATTGTGTTAGGCACAAAACTAACAAAATCAAAACTTTCACTTTCTACTCAAGTATCCGGTTTTCTTAATTTTTTAAATCTGTTTGCTATGTCAATTTATGAAGTAATGTATGAGACTTTGTCTATTTTCTCCCAGCATTCACATTTTAGTTTTATATATGATTGTGGCTTTGTATATTTCTCCTTGTGTTTCTATCTGGTTTTGCTTTAATATTTCAAATCTATGTTGTTATGTAATATTTCATACTTGTGATCATACTTTGATGGATTATTAATTTCATCTATAAATAGTGCTTCAATTTGCCTCTTACAATGCATTTTACCTTAGATTTCATTCTTCTTGATATTAATGTCACTATTCCAGATTTATTTGCTAATATTTTTGTCTATTTTCAACATTCCTTCTTCACTTTGCTAAGAATTTCTCATGCAAATAATGTATATCTGGATTTTATTTCTTTTACTCATTCTGTGAGCCTCTGTCTCTTAATAAGACAATTTAACACATTTTTTGGTTACTTAGACTTACTCATGTCAAATGATTTTGTGTTTTTCACACTTTTTTCTTGTTCTTATTTTTTTCCTTTCTTATTTTGGCTGAATTGACAAAATCTGCTTCGTTTCACCTCACTTCCAGGTTTGGAATTTATATATTTTACTTATTCTCTCACTGGTATTCTCAGCTTTTCCTCACAAGTATTTAACTTACATTTTTAAAATGATAAGAATAATAAAGGGAATGAGAGGAGACTTTGGGAGATGATTGATATTTTTATGGCCTGAACACTAGTGATGATTTCATGGATGTATTCCTCATCCACAGACTCATTGAGTTGTGTGCATTAAATGTGTACAAATATGACAGCTTTTACACATCAACCATACCTCAGCAAAGTGTTTTCTTAAAAAAAAAAAAAAAAACTTACGTTTTTCTAATACTAGTCATTAGCATCATGTAAAAGAAGAAAACATAGGGAAAACTATCCTTGATATTGGTTTTGGCAATGATTTCATGTGTAAGATACCAAAAGCACAGGAAACAAAAACTAAAATAAACAAGCTTAAAGCTAAGATAAACAAACTCCAGTGCTTCTGCACAGCAAAGGAAACAATCAATAAATTGAAAAGGCAACCTACAGAATGGGAGAAATATTTGTAAATTATATATTCAATGGGCTTCCGTGGTGGCTCAGACAGTAAAGAAACCACCTGCATTGTGGGTTTCATCCCTGGGTCAGGAAGATCCCCTGGAGGAGGGCATGGGAACCTACTCATGTATTCTTGCCTGGAGAATCCCTGTGGACAGAGGAGCCTGGTGGGCTATAGTGCATGGGGTCGCAAAGAGTTGGACATGACAGAGCGACTAAGCACAAGACAGCATGTATATCCAATAAGAGGTTAATATGCAAAATAAATATAGAGCTCATACAACTCAGTAGGAAAAAAAGAAAAAAATCCAACTTTATAATGAGCAGAGTACTGCAGTAGATATTTTTCCAAAGAAGACATGCAAATGGTCAATAAGTATATGAAAATGTGCTCAGCATCACTAATCATCAGGGAAATGCAAATCAATACCATGAGATATCACCTCACACCTGTTAGAATGGCTATTAACAAAAAGAAAAGAGACAGAAAGTGTTGATGAGGATGTAGAGAAAAGGGAACCTTTGCACACAGTTATTAGAAACAGAAATTGGTACAGCCACTATGGGAAACAGTATGTTGGTTCCTCAGAAAAAATTTTTTTCCCTTTTATTGTTTTGCCATACAATGCCATGATATCGCCATGGGTTTACATATGCTCCCCCTCCAGAACCCCCCTCCCTCCTCCCTCCCTCCTCCCTCCCCCCCGGGAAATCTCGATGCACCAGCCCCGAGCATCAATCCTGGGCTGGCGATTGACTAGACATATGATAATTAACATGTTTCAATGCCATTCTCCCATATCATCCCACCCTTACCCTCATCCACAAAGTCCACAAGTCTATTCTATACATCTGCGTTCCTTTTGCTGTCTCGTATGTTGGGTTCTCGTTACCGTCTTTCTAAATTCCATATATATGTGTTAATATACTGTATTGTTGTTTTGCTTCTGGCTTACTTCACTCTGGATAATGGGCTCCAGTTTCGTCCATCTGAGTAGAATTGCTTCAAATGAATTTTTTTTTAATGCTGAGTAATATTCCATTGTGTATATGTACCACAGCTTTCTAAATAGAACTACCATCTGATCTAGCAAATCTATTCCTGAGCAAATACCCTAAGGAAATGAAAATAATATCTTGATACGATATCTACACACCCATGTTCAATGCAACATTATTCATAAATAGCCAAGATATGAAAATAATCTAAATATTCTTTCACAGATGAATGGATAAATAAAAGTGATCTCCTTGGACTGCAAGGAAATCAAATTCATCAATCTTAAAAGAAGTCAGTCCTGGATATTCATTGGAAGGACTGGTGCTGAAGCTGAAACTCTAATACTTTGGCCACCTGATGCAAAGAAGTGATTCCTTAGAAAAGACTCTGATGCTGGGAAACATTGAAGGCAGCAGAAGAAGGGGATGACAGAGGATGAGATAGTTGGATGGCATCACTGACTTGATGAACATGAGTTTGAGTAAGTTCCAGGAGTTGGTGATGGACAGGGAAGCCTGGTGTGCTACAGTCCATGGGGTCGCAAAGAGTCGGACACAACTGAGCAACTGAACTGAACACGCATCCGCGCACACACATGTATACACACACACACCAAAAAAAATGGAATATTACTCAGCCATTAAA
This sequence comes from Antilocapra americana, assembly GCA_007570785.1. Lineage (NCBI taxonomy): Eukaryota > Metazoa > Chordata > Mammalia > Artiodactyla > Antilocapridae > Antilocapra > Antilocapra americana. Next base: position 28,703,775 of record ML664177.1, on the reverse strand, counting down.
GAGAAAGAAAATCTTGCTTTCTGCAACAACATATATGGAACTTAAGGGCATTCTAAGTGAAATAAGCCAGACAGGGAAAAACAAACACTGTATGGTTTTACTTATATATAGTACTATTCACAATTGCCAAGATATAGAAGCAACTCAAGTGTCCATTAACAGATGAATGGATAAAGATGTGGTGTGTACACACACACACACACACACACTCACAGTGAACTACTACTCAGACATTAAAAAGAATGAAATTTGCAGTAACATGAATAGACTTGGAACATATTAAACTAAGTGAAATGAGTCAGACAGAGAAAGGTAAATACTGTATGATGTCACTTATATGTGGAATCTAAAAAATACAACAAACTAGTGAATAGAACAAAAAAGAAGCAGACTCACAGATATAGAGAAAAAACTAGTAGTTACCAGTGGGGAGAGAGAAGGGGGAAGGAAATATAGGGATAGAGAATTAAGAGGTGCAAACTATTAGGTATAAAATAAGCTACAAGGGTATATTGTACAACATGGGGAATATAACCAATATTTTATAACTATAAATGGAGTGAAAATGTTAGTCACTCAGTCATGTCTGACTTCTTGCAATCCCATGGACTGTAACCCACCAGGTTCCTCTGTCCATGGAATTCTCCAGGTAAGAATACTAGAGTGGGTAGCCATTTCCTTCTCTAGGGGATCTTCCTGACCCAGAAATCGAATCCATGTCTCCCACATTGTGGGCAGATTCTTCCATCTGAGCCACCAGGGAAGCCTCATAAATGGAGTATAACCTTTAAAAATTGTGCATCACTACCCTGTAACTTATATAATGTTGTACATCAACTATACTTCAATTCTTAAAAAGGAGAAAAAAATATTAGTTCCCATCAACAGCTTTCTTTCTATTCTTTGTGCCCAGAAACAAAGACAGAAGTTGCCCTTCCCCCATTTGGAAGTCCAAAGCACTCTCTTTTGGAAGGAATGCTCACATTCTGTTTCCTGTGACCTTTATTTCTGAGAAAATTCTGCCTTCCTTCCAGAGAGCTGCCTTGGGGACAGAGACTGTGTCTGACCCACCTCTGTCGTCCCCCAGACTGCCTGGTTCACATGAGGTACGTAGTAAATGTGTGCAGAATAAAAGGATGAATGAGTAACTAAATGAATGACACTGCAGTTACATCAGAAACTGTGAGTGAGAGAAAATTAATTTGCAGATGGAATTATTACATTGTGTACCCAATCTTGCAAAACAATGAGGCACAGCTTGTAGGAGTTTCAAACACTTTTTCAGAAATTTAATTGCCAGTTAATTTTCCTGCAAAACACAATAACCTCTATAAGCTAAAGGAAACAAGACACAGTTCTGAAAACCTCATTAGGCTCTTCCTGAAACTGCCATGGCTTTTTCTGAGTTAGAAACTTGAAAATGCAAGCTGCCGTAATTGTCACTATCTTTGGCTGTGAGCAGGAGGCCTGTACCCTGATTCTTCCTCTCCTCGTATCCCACCGAGAGGACAAGGATCCCACCTGCAACTATTGAAGTAGGGGTGGCCTGAGCTGAGCCATCCTCAATCTTCTCACCAGGTTCTCTTGTGATCAGAGCTCAGCCTGTGACCAGGATGAGAACTCAGTCTATGCCCATGATCAGGGCAGTCTGGGGCCAAGATCCAAGCTCAACCTCTGTCCATAGTCACAGCTCTGGTCACATATCTATACAGTTGCAGCTGAAATTAGAGGTGAACTAATGACACAGACCTGACACCAATATCTGAGTTGTCTGCCACACGACTCAATACATAATTGTTAAATTGACTTAAATAAATGCTAGATGATTCCTCAGAGTTATAAGAAGAGGTGGCACACGGGGAGGAGATGGGAAGGAGGATGTCATTGGCCCTCTTGAAAAGAAGGACCCAGAACTCAGATGCACCAAAAGAGTTAAATCTTGCCCTGACCCATTTAAGCAAGTTCTTGCCCAAGGAGCTGGATTTGTTACCTCAGGCTGCACGGTCACCCAAGCAGAGATCACAGAGCCCCAGACAGCCCTCCCAGAGACGTATGCCCCCGGGTCAGATTCTGTCAGTTCCAGGAGCTGTCACCTGCTTGACTATCACAGTTAAGTGGGTCAGCATTTCCCAGCCACTCTGCTGATTAATAGTTTGTAAAGTGGCCATCTCTCTGGCAATGGCTGGGGCACCCTGACTCAAGCCTGGGAGAGGCTGCTGTGCCAGCATTGAGCTCATTCTGTGAGCAACCAGGAGGCTCTGAGAGTGTTAAATTTCTCCATCACTCCTCTTTTTGTGTACTTGTGAATTCTCTGCATTGGTTTGCCCCCTGCTTGGTCTCCCTTCTCTGCCTCCTGGAGTGTCCCATCTGAAGGACGCCTTTGAAATGAGAGATGAGACATAATGAAGCTAGATACAAAATTAATCAAATATGACACAAGAATTGATGTGGAATGCAGTCTTGCTGGCATATTATTCACCTCCTCGGGATGGAGTTTCTTTGTTTACTGTTTGCAGCATCTGTGAAGGACTTGGGCAAGGAGCAATCCCAGAGATTACTTTTCAGAATGAGGACTGGAGAGGTAGAAATCCGTGGCTAAGGAGGGTGGATCCAATGTTTAACTGCACCGGGATTGCTGTCGGTTAATTCTCCTTCTTCTGATCCAGTTGTAAAAAGTGTTCAAAGATAGCTTCAAAAAACTTTATTGCCATGTATTACAGTAGAAGTCATTCATTTCTTTGTTCATTCATTCCTCATTCATTCACTACTATTTATTGAGCATTGACTCTGTGCCTGACCCTGTGCAAGCCAATCAAAATAGTAGTTGTTGTGTTAATAACAATAGTGGTTGTTAGCTCACATTGAAGATTTATTGTGTACTAGACCTTAGCCTGAGCACTTTGTAAGCATCGTCTTATTTTATCTCACATATCCTAGGTAATAGCTACTATTAGTGTCCTCACTTTACAGATGAGGAAACTGAGCCTGGAAGCAGCTAAGTAACTTGCTCGGGGTTTGGCAAGAAGTCAGGGGTTAAGTCCCTGACACGAGCAAGGACATTCAGATCTTCCTCCCTATCACTTAAATTCTAAACAGAGTGAGTAAAAGACTCAGACATGAGCTGGGATCCATGTATGCCCCAGGAAGAGCCTAGGCAAGACATTCCCATTCTGCTGCCTCTGGGAATGCAATGGTCCTTTTCTTATGCCAAGAATACCCATGACCTCATGCCAGTAGATCTTCTGTAACTTAAGTTATCCAGAATTGGTTTCTGTGGCTTAAAGTCAAAGAACCCTAACCAGTCAGGGCACTAAACTCCCCATCAGAGGTGTGGAGACCATGTAGACATGTGTTAGGCTACAGAGAAGGGATTCACATATAAAATGGTATGTATGCTGTGTTTCCCAAAGTGGGCTCAAATGATGTCTGCTGCCCCACATCTACAATCTTGCCTCTTCTCCACTGAGTGATGGGATCAATATTCCCTCCTCTTGGTCCTGGTAGACATTTGGGACTGCCTCAGCTGATGGAGCAGGATAGATGTAACATCATGCGACCTCCAAGGTTAGAACTCAGGGTACCATCCAGGGCGCCAAGCCTAGGAACTGAAAAACCAAACCCACGTTCTCAGCAGACAACCCATTTGCTAAGAAATTTCAGGCCTTGACAGAAAGAAGCCCCTTCTAGGGAAGTATCCCATTTGGAAACTAGAAGAACAAGAGGGGAATCATAAATTCCTCTGAAGGGTGCATCCTATTTGTTATTCAGGAAAAGAGCATTTGTAACTAAGGAACATCAGACAAACCTTTATGGGCCAGGGAGAGACAGAACAGGTGAAATAAACAGGGTATGCAAAAAAAAATGATAGCATCAGGAAGCTATCTAGAGAGAAACAAAATGTCCTGAGCCAGCTGAGAATTTCATTAAAGTGAGTCTTTGTTAAAAGTAACACTCTGTTCTTGTCACCACTGCAATCAGGCCATCTCTTTCCCGAAAACGGAATGGTGTTCACGCTGGGGACAAGGTCAGTGGAAACTCTCTCTCTGTCTCTGTCATGTGTGCATGCGTGACCTCATCTCCAGCCCTCTGTGTCTTTGTGTTGTGGCTAAGAGTACAGACTCCTGAGTCAGGATGGCTGGCCTCAAATCCTGTGTGGCTTTGGGAAAGTTACTCAACCTCTCTAGGCCTCAGTTTTCTCATCTGAAAAAAAATCATATCAGCATGTATCTAGTGGATTTAATGAAATATTAGCACAGGGGCTTCCCTGGTGGTCTCGTGGTTGAGAATCAGCCTGCCAGTGCAGGGGACACTGGTTAGATCCCTGGCCCAGGAAGATCCCACATGCAGTGGGGCAACTAAGCCCACGTGCCACAACTGCTGGAGCCCATGCCCTAGAGCCTGTGCTTCACTTCAAGAGAATCCACTGCAGTGAGAAAGCCATGCACTGCAGCCAAGAGTAGCCCCTGTTCACTGCAGCTAGAGAAAGTCCACGTGTAGTAATGAAGACCCATTAGAGCCACAAAAAATAAATTCAACAAATAAATAAATAATTCTTTAAAAGAAACATTAGCACAGTCCTTGACACCAAGGTATTTCAGTTTATTGTCTTTATCACTGTTACTGCGGGATTTTGCAGGTCTGTAGGATGCTTGGTTGTTAGGGCTTCACATTGCTATCTGTCTGACTGCTTTTACTTCTTTCCCCACCTCAGTGACACCCAACACTTCCTGTTTCATCTGGGCCTGAAATGTGACCCTTCCCTCTTGCCTGGATGAAGAGTTGGGAACTACTGAAATATCATAGAAGGGACAGGAAAACTATGAACCAGCTGGTTTATGGTCCAATGATTAACTTTAGCTTCTGTAATTGACAACTTCAAAATCTGGATGACTTCATGAAAAGATGCTCAATATCACTAATTATTAGAGAAATGCAAATCAAAACTACAATGAGGTATCACCTCACACCAGTCAGAACGGACATCATCAAAAAGTCTACAAATAGCAAATGCAGGAGAGGGTGTGGAGAAAAAGGAACCTTCCTACACTGTTGATGGGAATGTAAATTGGTGAAGCCACATTGTAAATTGGAGAACAATATGGAGGTTCCATAGAAAACTAAACACAGAGCTACCATATGATCCATATATCCCATTCCTCAGCATGTATCCACAGAAATCTCTAATTCAAAAATATACATGCATGCCAGTGTTCATAGAAACACTGTTTACAATAGCCAAGATCTGGAAACAGCTTAAATGTCTCACAGATAAATGCATAAAGAAAACATGGTACATATATATGTATGTGTGTGTGTGTGTATATATATATATATATATACATATATATAATGAAATATTAGCCATAAAAAAGAATGAAATAATGCCCTTTGCAGTAACATGAATGGACCTAGAAATAATGCCTGGCGTGCTGCGATTCATGGGGTCTCAAAGAGTCAGACACGACTGAGCGACTGAACTGAACTGAACCGAAGTGAAATAAGTCAAATAGATAAAGAGAAATATATGATATCACTTATATGAAAAATCTAAAAAATGATACAAATGAACTTATTTATGAAACAGAAACAGACTCACAGACATAGAAAACAAACTTATGGTTACCAAAGGGGAAGAAGTGGGGAGAGATAAATCAGGAGTTTGAGATTAGCAGATACACAGTATTATATATAAAACAGATAAACAACAAAGTCCTACTGTATAGCACAGGATATCTTATAATAACCTACATGGAAAAGAATATATATATATATATACACACACACACACACACTTATATTATGTATTATATATATCCACATAAGAATGCTTGTGTGTGTGCATATACATATATATCTGAATCACTTTGCTGTACACCAGAAACTAACACAACACTGTAAAACTATACTTGAATAAAAATTTTTAAAAATCTCAGTGACTTAACAAAATGCAGTTTGGTTTCTTGTTCATGTCACAGCCAAAGCAAGCTAGGAAATTGCCCTTGGGGCTCTCCTCCTAGTCGGGACTCAGGGATCCAGGTTCTTTCCATCTTAAAAAATCACCCTTTTGTGTATACACTGTAGGGTTATGTGGGATACATTTAAACCAGGCCTGGAAATAGCTTACGTCAGTTCTGCTCACATTCCATTGGTTATAACTCATTGTATGATACACAATAATGGTGGCTTTGCCACGAAGAGTAAATTCTGATTTCACAGAGATATGTGACTGTTAAAAAAATAAAGAAAGGTATAGAGCCATTCAGGACTCAGACTCAGTGTATTTCCCATGCTGTTATTCCTGAGTTTGGAGTGGTACTGACGACCTCTTCTCCATCCATTCCCTTCTCTCTGTCCCACTCAAGTCCAGGTCACCATCATCTCTTCCCAGCTCCTCTGCAATATTTGCCCAGTTGTTCCTGCTTCTCTTTTCCAGTCTGCACAATGCAGCCACATTGCCTGTTCTAAGATGAATATCAGAACACATCACTCTCATGTAGAATTGAAATAGCTCCCCATTGCTCTTAGAAAGAGTCAAACCCCTGAGTATACAAGGCCCTCCTTGTCTCTCTCCCTAGCCTCACCTCTCTCCACTCTCCCCCTTGAATTCTGGATTCCAATTTGACTTTCCAATGGCTTCTCAAATGCACCACACTTTCTTATCTCTGAGCATCATGTACCATTGCCTCTGCCCAAAACACACCGATGCATCCACCCCTGGCTCTTCAAGCTGCATAATTTCTACCTAGTATCCAAGTCCCTCCTGGAAATGTACTCTTCACCCCCACACTGGGTTAGGACTCGTCCACCTCACTCCCAAACCATCTACCTTAGACCTTATCCTTCTTACTTAATGTTATTTGGAATTCCCCACCAAACTCCAGGCTCTAAGAGGGCAGGGATCATACTTACGGCCAATTCACTGCTGTCCCCACAGCAGCAACCACAGTGACCCGTACATGGTAAATGTGTGTTAGTCAGGTGTGTCCGACTCTTTTCGACCCCATGGACTGTAGCAGGTCAGGCTCCTCTGTCCATGGAATTCTCCAGGCAAGAAGACTGGAGTGGGTAACCATTTGCTTCTCCAGGGATCTTCCCAACCCAGGGGTTGAACTCAGGTCTCCTGCATTGCAGGCAGATTCTTTACTATCTGAGCCACCAGGGAAGCCCCACTTGGCACATAAGTAAGTACTCAGTAAATAGTTGTTGAGTTAATCAATGACTCTACTAGAGCAGTCAGTCATATTGTACTGCTCCCACTTTACCTCCCTGACTTCCTCTCCTTGATAGAGACTCCTCAAAGTCTCCTGTGCATTTTCTGGGGCCTAAATCAGGTCTTCACATGTAAGAGAGAGAGAGAGAGAGAGAAATTAAGAAAGGACTCATATTGACCAAAAAAATAAAATAGAATCATGACTTATTTCTCATCTTCATTGGATGGCTTTGACAGCATATGAAACCAGGCAGTGTACGAGCCAGAAATTAAACGGAGGTGATGTTGGGGGCCAGATTCAATGTGAGTTGAGTAGTAAGATCCGTTTCAGGCCTTGAAATTGTCCAAGGCAACCCTGTGGAGCTGTCATCTCATTAAACAGGCCCTGGGGAGAGTCAGGTATTTTCTTCTGAGATTCAGCCCTCTGTGGTAGTTAATTAGTCGTAGCTTTAGGTAATTGGCTTTTCTCCTCAGGACAAAATTATCCAAGACCTGAACCAATGCAGGCTGCCCAGGAGCCAACAGCAGATCCAAGACCCTAGAAGTACCCACCCGGGCAGGAGCCCCAGGGAGAATCCAAGTGGGAAAGAAGCCAAAAAAGAGTTTCTTCAGATCACAGAGGGAAGAGAGGTTGTGATTTCACAGTCCATTTTCCTGAGCACAAAGGGAAAGTCAAACAAAGCAAACCATTTGGCAACAGATGGTGAACAAGATCAGTTGGGAAAATCTCTTTGGGGGATGAAAGGAAAAACTGCAGAGATGCTTCTGTCAAGGGTGTCACGGTTCCCACCTGCCTGGGACATCTTTATTTCCTAACCTAAAAAGCTGCATCCAAGGGAAGATCAGATCCAAAGAGCTATCTCTTGCTGTGCATCTGAGCCAGCAGGAGCATTTCTCAGAAAGCATGGGCATCAAAGCTAAGTAGAGTCTCAGACAAGTCACCATTCATGACCAAATAGGGGAAGCAGGGGGATATGAAGAGGGGATGGGATATAGATGCTGGTTTCTATAGGGACCACTACAGAGCTGGGCCATGAGTTATGACACCGGCGGAGGTGGTTGGCTTTCCGCAGGAGGCCAGGATGAGGAGGAACTGTAATGCAGACAGGAATCCACATCACAAATGCCACCAGGGTACAGCCACTCTGCCTAAAGAAGGATTTCCCAAAACTCAGTCACACATATCTTCCCAAGACATATTGCCATCAGATACCTCCTGGGCTTCCCTCATAGCTCAGACAGTACAGAATCTGCCTGCAATGCAGGAGATCCAGGTTCACTTCCCTGGGTTGGGAAGATCCCCTGGAGAAGGGAATGAGAACCCACTCCAGTATTTTTGCCTGGAGAATCCCATGGACTGAAGAGCCTGACAGGCTACAGCCGTGGGGTCACAAAGAGTCGGACACGACTGAGCAACTAACACACACACACACACACACACACACACACACACACACACACACACCCCTTCTGGTATAATGCAATTTGAGGTTGGTATTAATATTAATAGATGAAAACTATTACATTTAGAATGGATAAGCAACAAGGTCCTACTGTATAGCAAAAGGAACTATGTCCAATCTCCTGGGATAAACCGTAATGGAAAAGAATATTTTTAAAAGTATACATGGGTAAAACTGAGTCACTCTGCTGTACAGCAGAGACGGACACAACACTGTAAATCAAATATGTTGTTGTTGTTTAGTCACTAAGTTGTGTCTGACTCTTTGTGACTCTGTTTGTAGACATACTAATATCTCTACTTAACATTTCTGAAAGATAAAACACTATCAAAAGCAAATAGATAACTCCTGGTATAATGCAATGAGCAGTGGAATATATCACTTCCATGGTGCTCACGAGAAAACTTTAGATGAACCCAAACTGAGAGTCAACAAAATAACTGGCCAGTTCTTGCAAAAGCATTAGGATTACAAAAGGTACAGAAAGCCTGAGGAACTATCCCAGATTGAATGAAATTAGATAGACAGGAGTACAAAAAAAAATGTGATATAGGATCCTGAATTAGACCCTGGACCCAGAAAAAGGATCTTAGTGGGAAGACTGGAAAAATTTGAATAAAATTAGTCAATAGCATCCAATCAATGTTAACTTCCTGGTTTTCAATCATTCTACTATGGTTGTATGAGATGTTAGCAGTAAATATAGTTGGGTGAAATGTATACATGAAGGCTCCATACTATCCCTGCCACTCTTCTGTAAGTCTAAAATCATTTTCACAGAAAGAAAAAGAATCTGACCACAAACTGTTATTTTATACTGAGTTTTTTTCTCTTGTCACTACCATCTCATGGTTGCTGGGAAACTTAAGTGAGACACTCTTTGTAAAGTGCTCGGTATAGGGCTTGGTACAAAAAAGGAAAGGGTGTTCAGTAATATTTGCTTTGGTCATTTTTTAAAATTAGAAGCTGCTGCAATTGACCAAGGAGCCAGAGCTGTCCCAGCACAAGCATCAGTGGTACCCAGGCGGTTCCTGCATTGGAGGAGGGGGGAAGAGGGGGTAGCGGTGCCCATCCTTCTCATGGAAAAGTTCCTGTGTCCCAGGTAGCTTCAAGATACTGTTTTAGAAACACGGGCTTTGTTTTACTGTTCTTAAACTGTGTAAGTTACATAAACTCTTATATATGTGATATATTTTATTACATCAAAAGTAGCTCTTTTGCTAATGAAATAAATTTTTCTTTTCAAGGGAAACATGCCATCATCACCCAAAGTGAAAAAAAAAAAAAAAAAAAAAACACCAGAGTCATTAGTCACAATAAAAGTAACCAGTAGGGCCTCCCTGATGGCTCAGTGGTAAAGAACACACCTGTCAAAACAGGAGACACGGGTTTGATCCCTGATCCAGGAGGATCCCACATGCCATGGAGCAACTAAGCTTAGTTACAACTAGGCAACTAAAGCAATAGTTATGTGCCACAACTATTGAGCCTGTGCTCTAGAGCCCAGGAGATGCAACCTCTGAGCCCACGTGCCACAAGTACTGAAGCCTGCACACCCTAGAGCCTGTGCTCCACAAGATAAGCCAACGTAACGAGAAGACTGTGCACAGCAACTAGAGAGTGGCCCCAACTTACTGCAACTAGAAAAAGCCCTTGCACAGCAACAAAGACCCAATGCAGCCAAATTAAACAAATAGATCGTTTTTTTTTTTTAAGTAAGTGGTGAAAATGAATACAGTGAAAGCCAGGTATTACTGCCATTGAAAGCTTGGCTCTCAAGACTTCTTCCTTTTTTGATAAAAGGGAAATTAGCAACTACTGGGCTAGTATTAAAATTTATCGGCATCCAAGTGGGACTTTCTCCTTAATGTAACCAGAGGAGTGAAAGAGATTTGAAAAGGAATATTTTTCTTTCTATGTGATTCAGTGTTAGTGAGTGTCTGGTCTGTGCACCTTTAAAAAATCATTCCCTGGTGCCACCTGAAATCATATACCACCTTGGGAAAACACTGCTTTTTAGAAGCCTTGTGGTGAGTCTTGAAGACCACAGGGCTGTAGATGGAAAGTCAGAAGGCTTATTGCTGGGGTAAAGAGCTATCTTCCCAATATTATCCCCGGCATGGGGAAACAGCAGCTGTCATATACTGACTGTGGGAGCAGAAATTGATTTAACTTCTTTGAACATACCCTTTGATCTAGTAATTTCTCCTTCTATGTCTTTGTACTACAAATAATTGTGAGGCATTACAGTATTTGTGGTAACAGGAAAAGCCAGAAGCAACCTAAATGTCCATCAATAAGTAACATGCTCCACCATGGACAATGGAATATTATATAGCCATTGCAAAGAATGGAACACATGAACATGTCTCAATATAGAACAATTTCTAAGACATATTTCTTTCACCATTTATTATTTGAAGAAAGCAAGGTCCTTAATAACATATGAATATATAAACATTGCTTCCATTTGGTTTTTTTTAAAGTGTACATAGACACTGGAGAAGATGCTTGAGAGTCTCTTGGACTGTAAGGAGATCAAACCAGTCAATCCTAAAGGAAATCAACCCTGAATATTCATTAGAAAGACTGATACTGAAGCTGAAGCTCCAATATTCTGGCCACCTGATGGGAAGAGCCAACTCATTGGAAAAGACCCTGATGCTGGGAATGATTGAAGACAAAAGGCAAAAAGGGTGGCAGAGGATGAGATGGACATGATTCAATGGACATGAATTTGAGCAAACTCTGGGAGATAGTGAAGGCCAGGGAAGCCTGGCATGCTGCAGTCCATGGGATCCCAAAGAGTCAGACATGACTTAGCGACTGAACAACAGACATTGTATCAGTCAGCTATTGCAACATAACAAACAACCCCCCAAATCATTGACATACAACAATAAGCATTCATTAGCAGGCTCAAAGATGTGTAGTCAGTTGTACTTCTTCAGACTGGGGGACTACAGAAAGGCTGGAACAGCTGTGATCCACATGTTTCTCCTTCTAGGACCATCCAGCCATCTACTTGGGGCATGTTTCTCTCATGGTCAGAGCAGAGCACAAGGAGAACTCCACCAAGTAAGCATATTTTGAATCTTGACTCATGTCACACCTACTAATATCCCACTAGCCTGAGCAAGTCATGGCCAAGTCCAATGTCAATAGAGCAAGGATGTATGCTCATGGGAGAAGGAGGAGAGGGGATACTTAGGAACAAATATTCCTTTAAGTCCTAAACATCCTCTATTCATGAGATACATGTTTATAGACTGGACATGTAGAGAATCTCTAAGGAAGAGCTCTCAAGAAATTAAGACTGGGTTGTTTCTAGGGAGCAGAAGTGCAAAACTAAGAATCAGGATGAGAGTTAAGGTTATTTTTCACCATCCTTTTGCAGTGTTTAAATTTTGTATAATTTGCATGTATTGTTTCCACAAAAGAATCAAACACACCTTTACATCTGTCTGGTCCACATGGCATTCTCACATCAGTTTGAAGCTCACACTAGAGCGAGACAGACAAAAAGGGGATCATGACACTACCCCCCCAGCCAAACCCATTGTGCATGAAAAGGAAGCTGAGAGTCAACTAAGAGACGCCACTTACCCAGGACCAGACAGCTAAAAAAGAGCTGAGCCTGAAATCGAAGCCAAATCTGTCTTACATCTCAGACTAAGGCATCCTACAATACCTTGTAGCTTGCCATGGTCCAGGGCCCACAAGTGCCATCCAGTGAAGGGTCCACTTCATGAACCCACACAGGACGAAACCCCTCAGTCCCAATGCACACCATGTGGGAGACGCTGAATATGCACAGCCCTTTGGAGAGCATCTTGCTCAACCTAGCCATTTTACAGATGGGCAAAGAAAGGCCCAGAATCACAAAGCAGGTCCCTCCACCTCCTTGTGTCTCAGATGGGATCTTAATGCCCACCTAGCACGTCGTTTGAGGAATCTATGGTAGAAAGAAAGAAAACTATGTAGATAAGTGGGTTTTGCAGCCTAGAGAGGGTGAGGCATGATTTCAGGGATTTACATGCCCAGCGTTCATTACTTGCAGGAAAGCCAGGACACCGGCCCAGGAGTGTGCAATTAAACCATGCTAGAGTAGATGAGTTCTCAGAAAGGGAAAGCGACTGCTTTCAAGAAAAGCCAAGGACCTTGAGCCACTTAGGCAGGAAGCAGGTTGCTCTGCTTAGTTTGGTGCAGCAGATATTATTACATCCGAGAGCCTTTCCGCAGCAAATTGTGTGTCTGAGCTGGACCGAGCTCCTTCACAGCCCAGCACAAAAATTACTCCCTTACCAAAGCCCAGGCCCCCTCTCACCCTGATGGTTCTCCCCAAGTGCGTCTCCTTCCCCACGGTGTCCCCAGAGGACAGCATCCCCTCTCACCCCATCACCCTCCACTCCCCCTTATCATCACTCAGACTGCAACAAAGAAACGGGTGGGAGGGAACCAACCGAGGCGCCAGATGCTGGTGAGAGAGCAGAAGTGAGGGGGGCCCTGCAGAGTCCCACGAAAGCCATTTTCAACTTTACATCAAATGGAAATTTCTGTGAGCTGCGCTGAAAGCTCCTACAATGACTAATGTCACCACGCAAGCTCTAGGAACAAATGGATGCTAATTATTTTGTGGAAGGCAAGACAAGTAGAGAATTTAAACAGGCAGTCCGACTAAGCAGATGGTAGGAAATCTGAAGGCTTAGAAAGGCAGGGCCTGGCCCCCCTTGTTCAGCTCAGAGCCAGGAGGCTCACAGGCCCAGGATCTGCAAAGACAGCTCTCTGCACGTGCCCAGCCGGCCTCCCAGGCTCCCACTGACTTTGCAGCTGACTAAAGCCAAATAAAGCCTGACTTTTAGAGCCTGCTTCGGGCAACACCAAGTCTAGGTGGCTGGAATGGAGGAGGCAATCTCCAGCAGCCCTGTAGGGACCCCTATCATTGACATTCCAGGGCTTTGAGAATAAGATGCTTAATGCTACTTCTAAGCCCACCCACTGGAAGGGGATGCCAACAGTCATGCCTTTGCTTTTCCAAGACAAGCTGGAAAAGGCTTGAAACCAGAGAAGCATGGGCTCAGCTTCCCACTTCCCTCACACCATGGCTGAGTTAGCTCCCTCCCCTGGAGCCATCCTCCCAGCCTGGGAGGTGGTGGTCAGGATGTTTTACATCAGCCCAAGGACAGTTGAATGTTTCCAGCTTACTCCTCACAGTTCCATTGCTAGAATGCTTCCCTCTCTCCTAAGGACCTGCAGGATTTGGTGCCAGCACCATCCCTGAGTTGGGATCACATGCCCCCATCCCCGTCCCACATGCCTGGCTGGCACTGCGTTTGGTGCCCTGAAGTATAAACTGACTTTGAATTCCCTGGCCTGATCCACTCCCGAGTTCCCTCAGAAGACGGGGCCTGACCCAGAGGCCTAAATGAGAAAGAAATTTTTAAAAAGGGGGGGGATAAATAAGAAGGAAATCCAAAAAAGAAGGGATATATGTGGCATGGCAACCCACTCCAGTGTTCTTGCCTAGAGAATTCCATTGACAGAGGAGCCTTGTGAGCTACAGTCTACAGGGTCTCGCAGAGTCGGACATGACTGAAGCGACTTAAGATGCTGCACACACAGAGATATCCATATCTGTTACATAAGGATACATGGATACATCCACATCCATACAGCTGATTCACTGTGCTGTATAGCAGAAATTAACACAACATTATAAAGCAACTATTCTCTAATAAAAACTAATTTTAAAAATGCTTTGCTGAAATTCTTCAGGGACTTTAGTAGGGGCAGGTGTGCCCCTCTCCCTGCATGGCCCTGCAATAAACCGATCTCTGCTCCAGACTTTCAAGTTCCAGTTTGTTTGGCCTCACTGTGTGTACAAACGGGACTGCTAACAAGATCAGCATAAAAAAATTAAGGAAAGTGTTTAAAATCATCCCAAATCCGCCCCCCACAATTCTGGAGAAAAGCTGCTGGAGACATTGGGCTTGCCCCCTTCTTGCCCATTTTTCTAAGATTATGTAGAAATTTTAAAAAGAGACTGAAAGAGGGAATTCCCTGGTAGTCCAGTGGGTGGGACTCTGTGCTTCCACTGCAGGGGATATGGATTTCATTCCTGGTTAGGCAACTAAGATCCTTCAAGCCACACTGCATGACCGGAAAAAAAAAAAAAAACACTGAAAAGATAGATGATAGATATATATATATACTGAACTTCCCTGGTGGTCCAGTGGTTAAGAATCCCTTCTAAAGCAGAGAACACAGGTTTGATCCCTAATTCGGAAAGATCCCACATGCCTAGGGGCAACTAAGCTTGCACACCACAACTACTGAAGCCCACGCACCCTAGAGCCCGTTCCTCGCAACAAGAGAAGCCACTGCAAGAAGCCTGTGCACCACAATGAAGAGTGGTCCCCACTCGCCACAACTAGAGAAAGCCCATGTACAGCAATGGGCTTCCCTGATAGCTCAGTGGGTAAAGAATCCGCCTGCAATTCAGGAGACTCCAGTTCAATTCCTGGGTTGGGAAAATCTGCTGGAGAAGAGACAGTCTACCCACTCCAGTATTCTTTGGCTTCCCTGGTGACTCAGCTGGTAAAGAATCTGCCTGCATTGTGGGAGACCTGGAATAGATCCCTGAGTTGGAAACATCCCCTGGAGAAGGAAAGGCTACCCACTCCAGTATTCTGGCCTGGAAAATTTCGTGGACTATATAGTCCATGGAGTCGCAAAGAATCGAACACGACTGAGCAACTTTGACTACTGCTATGCGCAGCAATAAAGATCCAGTGCAGACAAAAATAAATAAGTAAATTAAAAAAAATAAATGAGTATATGTATATGTTTTGCCTATTGTATGTGTATGTTGTGTGGTCTTATCCTATCCATAAGCGATGATGCAGCTGGACTGGCCCTTGTGGTTCTTATTATGATTGCAAGATGCTGCTCAGCAATAACCATCGGAAAGCTTTGAAAAAACATAAAGGTTTATTACTTGTAAGACCTGGAACTCACACAGCCTGCCAGGGGCCACAGAACAAGACTGCAGCGGAAGAGACAGAGCGCACGTGCCACGAGTCTGGGGTTCTGCCTTTGCTGGGGTCGAGGTAGGGGCCTAGGGTTTCTACAGCTCAGTCTTTACTGGCGAATTTAAAACAGAAGAATGGGAACTTGAAATGAGAAGAGAAAAATAAGGAGCGTCCCAAATGATCAGTTATTGAAATCAACCACAACCTCTAAAACAGAGGCACTTCCATGAGGGAAGGTGGCCTGGTGTGACTGGCAAGGTGTTTAGTCTACACAGCCAGCTTTGAAGTAGTGTCGTACGTGCCAAATCCCTTCAGTCATGTCTGACTCTTTGTGACCCTATGAACTCTAACCTGCCAGGCTCCTCTGTCCATGAGATTCTCCAGGCACGAATGCTGGGAGTGGGTTGCCATGCCCTCCTCCAGGGGATCTTCCCGACCCAGGAATAAAACCCACACCTCTTATGTCTCCTGCATTGGCAGACAGATTCTTTACCACTAGTGCCACCTGGGAAGCTTTGAAGTAGATACTTCTTTAAATAGATGCCTTCAAAATCAAAGCTTAAGTCAGACACTTGTTTTACAAAACCGAAAAAAAAAAAAAATCAGTCAGGTCTTAGACTACAATGCTCTGCTTTCTTCATTAGACATTGTATCGTAAGCATTTCTTATATCATTAGAGTTTTTTACCTCATTTTTAAATGATTCATAATAATTTTCCAAATGGATATACCATAGTTTACCATTATATTTTAATAGCCAACTATTAAGATTGAAACTAATTTAGTGCTGCTATAAACATCTTCCTCTCCATCTATAATCATTTTCTTAGGACGTATTTCCAGAAATGGAATTCCTAAGACAAAGAGTATAAATATTTTAAGGCTTTCACAGACACTTGCCAAATGGCCTCTGAAAAATTATTCTTTCATCACCTATGTTTGAGAATTCTTGTCTTACCACAGCCTATATCCTATACCATTAAAAAAAATTATATATATCTTATATACGCACACATGAACTTTCAAGGCTCAGAGTTGCAATTAGCATAAATTTTAAAGCTCTGATTTTAAATGCAGTTGAAATTAAAAGGATGTTCTTGGCCTAGCCCTGACCTCTAGGACAGACAGACCTCACATCTGAGGCTCTGGTCCACCCCCAATGGCAGTCTCTGCCAGTAACGAATTGGAGTGTCCAGAGCCTCCCCTCTCCCTTTACTCCACACAGTGCTGGCCCATGGCTGACTGGGAGGTGGATAAATGGCTCCGTTGGCTGCCCTTGTTCCCAGAACCCACTTCCTAGCAATGCAAGGGGGCCATTTGTCATTCTGCCACAGAGCTTAGCCCTGCCAGATATCTCATTCCACTTCCCCTACCAAGGACACGGCTCGGGAGGGCTGACTCAAATCTTGGTCTCCATGTATCAGTGAACAGACCATCAAGCTTGGGGCCAGGGGGCCCACTGTCTCATTCACTGTGTGTGCCTGAGCCAGTTCTGGGTCTCTCTGGGCCTATGGGTCTTCATCTCTAAAGGAGGGAGCTAGACCCTTCCACCTACAACATCCACCACTCCCCTTTCTCTGGGTCCCAAATAAGGAAATGGCCACCTCGGTCCTGCTGACCAGCCACCACTGTGCCGTAAACCAACAGAGCTAAAGCACATTCCTAGTCAGGTAGAAGCAGGCAGTGCAGCGTGGGATGGAGCAGAGGCTGGAGACACAGGGAACAATCAGAGAAGCTCCAGGACAGGCTCTCTGTGTCCTGCTAAAATCAAGCCAGCTCTGGGAGAAGTCGGCATGTGGAACAGTACAACAAAAAGAGGATGTGCTGGAGGGCAGAGAAGGCTTCCACCGCTTGGTGACCCTGACAGCGCTGCCTGCCACCTCCACAAAGGCTTGTCTCCATCAGCTGGAGATGAGAACAAAGCCCAGCCTGCTGTCTTTTCCATGGAAACCTGTGTTTCCAGATGCTCCTTTCCTGCTGAAAATTTCCTGAGGAAAAGAAGTAGGAGAAAGGTTCAGAGGATGGGAGTGGGGGGTCTACAGATTGAAGAAATAGAAACAGCTGGTCTCAGAGACTCCTGGAAGGAGAAAAGCAGCTTTTGTTCTCTGTCTCTCTCTGTGCTCCCAGGTTTAAATGAAAGCGGCTGATTGATTGATCAGCAGTGTCTCTTTAAAAGGACAGCAAACAAGTTACTTTTGAGCCCCTGCCTAGGTGTGTCTCTACCGGCCAGACATCGAATGAAAAATGCAATTCTATTTATTTCATTGCTTTTTAAATCTGACTAGGGATTTGGTTTTGTTCTAGTAAATTGCTACTTGCAAGAGCCTTGGGTGCCAATGCAGTTCCTGGAAATGAGGGATAAGATTGCGTGCAGAGGACTCAAAAATAACTGAGCACCCCGATGAGGGATTTGTGTGTTGGTGAGAAAGAAAATTGTCCTAATCAGGAATGCAGCTCCAGGCCCTGGGCTGCGAAGTACAATCCAAGACTCAGAACTCCACTTGGGAGCAGGAGCAGGGCAACGGAGTCAACTGGGGTTCTAGCACACTGGCCATGGAAGAACCACTGTGTTGGGGGTGCTCCAGAGACTCCCACATTCAGCTGTTAAAGAGCTAAGGGCCTTGATGTTCAAGTCACCTTGCTTCTCATCACCCTGGTGACACTTCTCTAATTGGCCCTCCAGGAGATTGTGCAAATTGTTGCATATCTCGCTAAAATCAAGAGACACTGATGCACACCACGGAAAGGGCCCTGAAGCAGAGATGGAAATGCTGAGTTGCAGTCCACGCCTTTTCCCTGGGCTATGTGAGCCTGGGCCAATCGCATCTCCTTTGTTAGTGTTCTCATCTGTAAACTGAAGGTGTTGGATTCCCAGACTTACTTCCCAGGACTCTTAGGAGAGAAGTCAAAGTAAAGGGAGGTGCCACCAAACTGGGAAGTGTTGTCCAACTGTGAGATCATTTTCCATGTTTTCATGCTAGAACGGGCTGCTGATTCTCCCAGGGAAATTCTTCAGTGTGATTTGTTTCCCATGAAAGCACCACGGCTTCTGGGCTTGACTCTTTTCCTTTTTTTCCTTACAATTCAGCTATTTAGTTACAGGTCATCATCCAACACAATAACCTGCCATCTTTAATCTACATTCCCCCCTTAGATTCTCAGTTAAGACTGTGGGATTTCAGGGCAGGGAGAGGCCCTATAGGTGAGGTCGTGGGGTCTCCTGATGGGTCCCTACAAGCACCCCTCACACAGAATCATTCCTGCCATCCCCTGGTGACAGCTACCCTGGGTCTCACAGCCCTGCCTTTAGGAGTTAAGGGGATGCCAGGTACAGACTTCAACAAAGCTCAGAGAAGTCAAGCAACCCCTCTGGGGGTGCCAGACTAAGATTACCCACTAGATCCTTTGGACACACTGTGGTGGGTGTGTGAATGAGGGTGAGGGTGTGGGCATGGGCGTGGACCATAAGGGAGCCATCAAGAGCCCACTTTCAGGAAGGCACAGGAGAGAGAGACCTTGTGTGTAAGGTGAGTGGCCAAGTCCAGCAGTGTCTGGATGTATGGCAAGGACCTCACAAGGTGTTCTCCAGAAGATGCAGCGGACCTTCCAAGGAAAACAACCTGACATTCAGGAAGGGATGCAGCATTCATGAGCTGGAGTATCACCAGGTAGCCAGGTTCTGAAGCCCCTCTTCATCACCCCACATGCATCACAGGCATCTTAGAGATGTACCCTCAGCCAAGGCTCTTTGTTCAGACCGCCTCACCTCCTCTTTTCCCAGCCAAGCTTTCCGAAAGACTCAAGGGGAAGACTCTCTCCTCTGGATCCCCAGACCCAGGCTTCTTCCCAGGGCAGCCTCCCAGGAACTACAGGGCTTGGGGTGGGCCTGCTTCAGCTAACGGTGCTTCTCCACCCGGCAGAAGACTCACCTGTGACTTGATCAGTTCAATTCAGTCACTCAGTTGTGTCTGACTCTTTGTGACCCCATGGACTGCAGCATGCCAGGCTTCCCTGTCCATCACCAACTCCTGGAGCTTGCTCAAACTCATGTCCACCATGTTGGTGATGCCATCCAGCCATCTCATCCTCTGTCGTCCTCATCTCCTCCTGCCTTCAATCTTTCCCAACATCGGGGGCTTTGCCAATGAGTCAGTTCTTCGCATCAGGTGGCCAAAGTATTGGAGCTTCAAAATATTGACTTGATCAAGGTGTTTTAAAGGGTGGAGATTCTTCTGTCATGGGACTAGCCCACAGCACACCAACACAGCCGACAGACGTCCCAGGAATAAGCAGACTGGTAGTTTGCACAGCTCTGTTCTCTCATTCCAAACAGCATCCCAGAGCTTCCCTGAACTATGGTAAGTGGCGAAATTCTCCTGCAGAGAATGTGGATGGCATTTATGAGCCCTACTGCTGGATCAGGCTGCCTGGATTTACATCCCAGTGCCACCAGCTACTGGTTGCAGAAAACTGGGAAAGCTGGGGCTTCCCTGGTAGCTCAGTGGTGGAGAGTCCGCCTGCCCATGCAGGAGGCACAGTTTCGATCCCTGGTCGGAGCAGATTCACTTGCCATGGAACAGCTGGGCCCGTACACCACAACTATTGAGCCTGTGCTCTGGAGCCTGAGGGCTGCAGCTACTGAAGCCCTCGTGCCCTAGAGCCCGTTCTCCATATCCAGAGGTGCCACTGCCATGAAAAGACCGAACACCACCACTAGAGAGTAGCCCTCGCTCATCCCAGCTGGAAAAAGCCCGTGAGCAGCAACAAAGAACCAGCTTGACCATAAAAAATCAAAAAAAATTTTTTTTAAATATTGGGAAAGCTAGCTTCTCTGTACCTCCCTTTCTTTTTCCATAAATGGGAATCATAACAGGACTGGGGTAATTATAAAGATTAAACTGAGTCAATGTGTGTAATGGGCTCAGGATAGTTAGTGCCTGGCCCAGGGAGGGCCTCTGTGAGCCCTGCAGTGATACAACCATTTGAGAGACACCTTGGGGTACAATTCGGTGAGCTGTCTTTTAGCAGGCCAGCCTTGACTCCATCCAGAATACGTGTCCTAGGTTATGTGGGTGCTGCCAGCACCACTGTACTCAGCCTAGCTGTGCTTCCTGCTCCCGAAAGTGCCCAGACCAAGACAAGCAAAACTGCCTGATCTCCTATTCATCTGAAGAATCGACCTGAGCATGCATCATTGTTTGTTTTGCAGTCAAGCAGAGTCAGAGAAGAGAACACACATATATTTATTCCGAAATAGGAACAGACTTCATTGAGGAGTCCACCAGAGCCAGTAAAAAAGAACGATGTGTTTGGTATTTGGAAGAAGAGAAGAAAAGAAGCCGGAGATTAAGTGCAGCGAGAGGCGTTTTAATGCTCCTGGTAACTGATTTATAAATTCCGTGGAAGGCTCTGCACATTTGATTCTTTGCCGTGCATGCGGCCTCTCCATTTTTCCATTTTATAGTCTTGGCGGGAAATGGCCTTTTTCAGAGCCGACACTTAAAACACTTAGCTGGGCCTCGGGGCAGCCTGGGAGGAGACGGATGGGGAGAGTCTGGGGTCAGCCCCTCAGGGAGAGTCATGTGGGGGTCCCACCCTCTCTCCCCTTCACCTCCTTAGCTATGACACCCACACACACACATTTGGGAATCTGAAATTTTCTCCCCCAGAACAACAGTCCTTGGCTTCTGAGGGATCCCTGGATAATCAAACTATGGTTTCCCCTTTGGGGAACAGAGTCTTTCAAGCTTTGTTTCAATTCCTGTGTAAATCAGGATAAACCCAAGCAAATAACAAATTTTGGAGCACTTTTAAATGTATTTCTTTCTCTTGCTGTTTTGGTCTGATTGATGACAAATGAGTCACTTTACATAATCCTTTCCTGTAAGCTGTGCTTCTCTAAGAATCTTTTTCACTGAGTGGAGTGTTAGGCGTTAAACTTTGAGGTCGAGCAGACCAGTTTATGATGCTTATGAACAGGTGTGACCTTCTCTGAGACTCAGTTTTCTCATATGTAAAATGGGCATAAAATTAACAGCTGCCTCAGAAAGTGGTTGTTCGATAACCTCTGAGAAGGCAAGGTCAGCTCCCCATGGCTGTAGCTAATCATAGCTAAACTGGCTGAGGCCAGGCAAGGCCCCTCACCCTCCACTCTTGGCCAAGACCCAGACCTCAGATATGCACCTCTGCATTGTTCAGGGTCAGGACAACAAGCTCCCCTGGGGCCACTTGTCATTGCTGGAAACTGAATCCAGGGCTGTCTCTAGTCTGATCATGAACAGGCCTGCTTCTCCCATCTGACTACTGGCTGGACACAGAGATATCTGTGTCCAAAAGACCCAGGCTCTTAATAAAAACAAAAACAGATAAAATAAAAATAAGAAGAACCAGTCTCAGCATTTCAGCTTAACTCACTCCTACATTTTTCTCCTATCTCTCATTTTTTCCCACTCTTGTTCTCACTCTGAAAGGGTCAGTGCTGTGATAATCGAATCAGATAATGGCTATACAAGGGGCTTTGTCATCTGTAAAGGACTTTACAAATATTCTCACGTACGGAGGAGACCCTAGGGAGCTAGGCATGCGAGGGGAACCCTGGCTCCCTCCCAGCCAGCATGACAAAGCCCTCATCCACTCTCTACATGGTAGTCTGCGGCCCCATCATGTTTGAAAAGAAGACTCAGGCTGGGGAGGTTGGAGCCAAATCCCAGTAGTAACTGGTCAGCTGGGGTCACCTTGTCCTTTCAGACTTGAAGAAAATTGGCCCCAACACAGAATCCCTGAGTTCTCAGAGGTCAGGCTTTAGCCTTAAGTATAAGAGCATCTTTTCGCAATGCAACAGGATACCCCCTGACTGTCTACAAAACTCTCTGGATTTGAAGAGGGGGATTAAATCAAGGGATGTGAGCAG
Organism: Antilocapra americana; assembly: GCA_007570785.1. Lineage (NCBI taxonomy): Eukaryota > Metazoa > Chordata > Mammalia > Artiodactyla > Antilocapridae > Antilocapra > Antilocapra americana. Next base: position 28,681,162 of record ML664177.1, on the reverse strand, counting down.
CCCAAGAAATACTGTGGGGAGACAATACTAGAACATCTGTACTTTTATATAAAAATAAGAAATTAAACTATGTTAAAATATTATACTAATGTTCAAGTACAGTTGACCCTTAAACAACATGAATTTGAACTGCGCAGGTCCACTCATGTAAATTTATTTTTCATTGGTAAGTACTATTGAACCAAAACTGCAGAACCACAGATGTAGAGGGCTGACTGTAATGTTATACTTGAATTTTTGACTTTGAGAAGGGTTGGTGCCCCTCAAGGATCAACTGTGACAATCATACTAATATTTAATGTGCAGACTGGTAGTAGTACAATTTATAAAGAAATTGGCCTATATTGACAGTAGATGCTAAAATGTTCTTTCCTAGGAGGAGTATACAATCAAAATGCTTGATGACCATAGGAACAGGTGACAGCATAGTTAAGTGGCCATCAGGCTGACAAACAGATAATCCCAGAGTGAACTGACCAACCTGAAACCCAGTCTCTAGTGATCTTCCACAGGGCTGTAAATGTTGCCCTGAATTGTTTGGGAGAGCTGATACTTTGGAGAATATAGAAGTTAAATAGGTAGTGCAATGTCATATATCTTCCTGTTACATAATAACATTATATTATCATCTACATATTCCAAGATATTTGAGTTCTTTATTTTCTGTTGCATACAACTAAAACACTCACCTTCTTGAAAAGGGATAAAGAGAAATATTCCAAAGTATTAACAGTGCTTGTACTGAAACAGTGGCTACGTGGATAACTTTTCCTCTTTTCTCCATTTTCCATATTTTCGGCATGTGGATATATTTTACAAAGAGCAAATGCAGTTGTTCCTTTTGTTTCTCAGTTTTTCCCACCCCTCAACACATTACATTTTCCTGTAACCTGATGAGAGTCATGTAGGGAGTTGAGGCCATAGGTCTCCCCGATGCCCCCTTGTTCTTGAGGAAATTGGCAGAGGGTTCCAGGAGTACTGATAGATTTCACTTCATGTCCTGAAGAAAATACTAGCAATGACTTTTCACATCTGCGTCTGCATCTGCAAAGCACTTTGTCCCAAATTAATGCTCATCCCAGCCTGGGCTCCCTGGCTGGGCTGTGGTGTGGTGATTAGGATGGCGGCTGCCAGAGCCACGTCACTGGGTTCAAACCCTGGGACCTAAGCAAATCACTTAACTCTGTGCCTCAGTTTTGCCTTCTGTAAATAGGGTGCAATGATGATAGGCTTATCTCTCAGGGCACAGAGAGCATTAGTGAAGAATCCAGGTAAAGCCCTTGGAACACTGCCTGACACTTAGTACAGGTATACAAATATTGTCTGCAATGATGATTTCCCCTGTATCCCATTTCTTTTCCCTCCCTTGTATCAGTTGCTCAAATGTCACCTCCTCTAAGAAGCCTTCCATGACTCTCCAATACACCCCCACTCCACTGCACCCTGACATGCTTTACCCCCTACGCTGCTGGATTTTCCTTCATAGCACTTAAATCTGTGTCCCCCACCCCTGAGGGGTCCTTTACTTTCCTTTCACTCTGGAGTGATCCCCAGCAGTTAGAACAGCACTGGCCCATAATGGTCACTCAATATTGGCTTTAGTGAATGAATGAATGCATTTCATCTTTATGTCCTCATGTGAAACCCCACTTTATATGAAAGGAAATAGGCTCAGGGACATTAAGTCCAGGGCACAAACAGCTAAAAAGTGATCCAGCACAGCCTTGAAGCCGGGTCCCCTGACACCTGACCCCGGTCAATGGGTACCCAGTAACCCTTTAATGAAGGAGCCACTGACTGCAGGAGTGAAGGGGCCTGACTTTTTCTTTCTTGATTTGGAAGTCTCTCTCCTCCCCAAGACAAAGACTTCACATTGCTCACGGATATAAATCGACAGTTTCAAAGGCTTAATCCTTCCACACTTACTACAAACCCATACACACACAGAAATAAATAAGTCTCTCTTTTAGGGGGAAAAAGAAGGATTTTCATGGCATCATAAAAACAACGCTTTACTTTTCATCTCACAGAGCCTGTCTGGGCTTAGTTATGCTTGGGGGCCTGAGAAAGACTCCGAGCTAACACTCACATGAAAAATTGCCGTCTCCGCAGCTGCCTGAGGTTCATGGAAGAAGCAGAAATTTCCTTCTGTGTCTGTCTGTGGGTGTCCAGCAGTCATCAATCACCCCTGGAATGGGGCCTGTGTGGGTAGGATGGGTCCACTGCCCTCAGTCAATGGCAAAGAGATTTGGTGAAACAAAGAACATGCAGGCATGGGGGGCTGTAAATGATGCAGGGGGACAGAATACCAGTACCTTTTCACAATTTTTAAACCTATTCTTAGGACCCAAATAGCCCCCAGTGCCGTCATGCTCGACTGGTTTCAAGTATATATCTATTCTTTCTCAGGTCCATCTACCGATGTTGCTGTTTAATCGCTGAGCCATGTCTGACTCTTTGAAACCCCATGGACTGTAGCTCACTAGACTCCTTTGTCCATGGGATTTCCCAGGCAAGAATATTGGAGCAGGTAGCCACTTCCTTCTCCAGAGGATCTTCCCAACCCAGGGATCAAATTCAGGTCTCCTGCTTGGCAGGCAGATTCTTTACCACTGAGCTTCCTGGGAAGCCCCTCAGGTCCATCAACACCTGCCAGACTCAGATGGGGATTCTAATTGTATGCATTCATTCACTCATTCACTCCATGCTGTTCAATAATCTTGTCTCCCTCTCTGACTTCTAGGTTCATGTAGGATGAACACCCTGGCCTTGCACTACATGGCTAATTCTGGCCAATGAGTCTGAGCAAAACAGTGATTGTCATTTTGGAATGTGAAAGTCACTCAGCCGTGTCCGATTCTTTGAGACCCCATGGACTATACAGTCCATGAAATTCTCCAGGCCAGAATACTGGAGTGGGTAGCCGTTCCCTTCTCCAGGAGATCTTCCCAACCCAGGGATCGGCTCCCACATTGCAAGCAGATTCTTTACCAGCTGAGCCACCAGGGAGGCCCTTGTCACTTTGGAGTTAGAGCATTTAATTGCCAATGTGAGACTCTCCAGAATTCCAGCAATGCTGGAAAGAGGGGCCGCAGTCAGCCTGGATTCAGGGTGAAGGGGCAGAAGCAGCATGGCTAGACACACACAATGAACATACAGGACGAGCAAGACGAGAACTTTGGTTGCCATCAGCCACTAAGATCTGGGCTTTGTTATTATTACTGCAGCTCACCCTGGCCTATCCAGACTGACGCAGTGCAATCAACAGCGCCTAAGCCAGAGGCCTCCTGCTCCAATCCTGGGTGCTACAACTTGCTGGTTAAGCAACTTAGGGCAAGTCTCTGAGCTTGAGTCTCCACATCTGTAAGATGAGTATAACAGCAAAGCCTACCTCTCTGAACATCTTTAAAAAAAGGGAAGAAGTTTAGACACACCCCTGTGTTAACCCCTGGGAGAAGTCATTAACCTCCAAGCCCCAGTCCCATGTCTGTGACATGGAGGCCATAAATACTCCTACTCCGCAGGGTTGGTATGGGGATTAAGCGAGATAAGGTGGGAACTGAGCATAAGAATGCAATTTGTATCAGTTTGCTCCAGCTACCATAATAAAGTCCACGGTCTGGGTGGATGAAACAACAGAAATACCACAACCAAGAGCTTGAGTATCCCAACTAAAGATCCCGCATGCTGCAACAAAGATCGAAGAGCCCGTGTATCGCAACCAATACCCAGCACAGCCAAAAACACACCTACAGTGGAAAGGTGGCCATCTGCAAGCCATGAAGAGGATATCACCAGCATCCAACCAAGCTAGCACACTGAGCTCAGATTTCCAGCCTCCAGACAGAGAGAAATCAACATCTGTTGTGTAAGTTGCCCAGTCTGTGGTTCTTTGTTATGGCAGCCTGAGCTCAGGCATTGTGTGCATTCCATGGAGCTCTACACTAATGGTTTTGTGCAACTTTCTGGAAATTATGCTGCCATTAAGTTTTCAGGGAGTGGATGGTAGGGGAGTAATTCCTTCTAGGGGGAGAAAAGTCTTTCTCAACCAACCGAGGCAAAATCAGCGGCTCTCCCCTCTTCTGCCTTCCGACAGCCCTGCCCCAGCTTCCGCTCAGCCTCACCCCAGTCTCAGTGGCCCAGCCGGGATCTGGGCTCAGCTGCCCTCAGCGCCCACTACCGAGTAACCTCCACTGCCCCAGGTTTGCAAATGCTCCGTTCCCAGCTCAGCCCGCTCACCTGTTCTCTATAAGCACTCACCTGCTTGACCTGCACAGGTTCTGAACAGAAGTGCCTTCACAGCCCCAAGCCAGGAGGCAGATGGTGCGTCTCAGCCTCTCCTGACCTCCTTTTTAATTTGCCAGCCTGACACCTGCTCCTTGACCTCACTCCTTGTGGGAAAAAAAATGTGCATTTTCTGCTGACCCAGATTCTGTGCCTTTGATGGTGAATAAGAAGTTGGACTTTACCCCTCTAGAGATTGAAACTCTGCAAAAGTCTCACTTCGATTCTGGGAGAAAAAGAAAACAGGTCAGCTCAGGGTCTGGAGCCTATCTTTGTGGGAAGAGCACTGACTGGGGAGTCAGGAGGGAGGGGTTTGCCCCGGGAAGCTCAGTCAGTGAGCTCTGGAAGGGCCTTTCGGCTCCTCTTGTCCAGAAGTTTCAAGGTATTTTTCTCTTTCAATTTTTTAAACTTTATGAAGATATAACCTCCATACCATAAAAATTTGCCTTTCTGAAGGTGCATTCTCTGACTATTTACAAAGTTCTTCAGCCATCACCAAAACCTTATTTTAGACCGTAGCCATCACTGCAAAAACACACAATGTGTGAATTATCAGAAACTCTCATGTCCCCCACCCCCCTCACACCCTCAGTTCAGTTCAGTCACTCAGTCATGTCCAACTCTTTGCAACCCCATGAACCATTGCACCAGGCCTCCCTGTTCGTCACCAACTCCCAGAGTCCACCCAAACCCATATCCATTGAGTCAGTGATGCCATCCAACCATCTCATCCTCTGTTGTCCCCTTCTTCTCCTGCCCTCAATCTTTCCCAGCATCAGGGTCTTTTCCAATGAGTCAGCGCTTCACATCAGATGGCCAAAGTATTGGAGTTTCAGCTTCAGCATCAGTCCTTCCAATGAACACACAGGACTAATCTCCTTTAGGATGGACTGGTTGGACCTCCTTGCAGTCCAAGGGACTCTCAAGAGTCTTCTCCAACACCACAGTTCAAAAGCATCAATTCTTCGGTGTTTAGCTTTGTTTATAGTCCAACGCTCACGTCCATACATGACTACTGGAAAAACCATAGCCTTGACTAGACAGACCTTTGTTGACAAAGTAATGTCTCTGCTTTTTAATATGCTATCTAGGTTGGTCATAACTTTCCTTCCAAGGAGTAAGAGTCTTTTAATTTCGTGCCTGCAATCACCATCTGCAGTGATTTTGGAGCCCCCAAAAATAAAGTCAGCCACTGTTCCACTGTTTCCCCATGTAGACAACCATAATCTACTTTATAACTCTATAGATTTGCCTGTTCTGAACATTTCATATACATGATATCATACAATATGTAGGGTTTCCTATATGGTTTCTTTCACTTAGCAAAATATGTTTGAGATTCATACATGTTGTAGCATGTATCAGTGCTTTATTTCTTCTAAACATCATGGTGTGCTGTCATATGGATATACCACATTTTGCTTACCCTTTGATGGACGTTGAGGTTGTTTCCGTACATTTGGATGCTATAAATGATACTGCTGTGAACATGTGCATACAAGTCTTTTTGTGAATGTCTGTTTTCATTTCTATTGAGTAGATATGAATGAGTAATCATGGCAGCATTTGGATTTGAAGGATGGAAAGGTCAAGATGGCTGGAGAAGGGACACAGCACAAAGTAGGGAGGCCTTGCTTTGTGAGACAGCATGGTGGGGGCGGGACATAGTTTGAACTCTCAAGTCAGACCCAAGTCCAAATCCTTCCTCTGCCGCTTACTGGTTCTTTGATTTTGGCCAAGTTGCCAACTTCGCCAGCCTCTGTTTCCTTGTCCACAAATATTGATAGTGGCTAATGTCAAGATCAACAGAAACAGCTCTCCATCACACTCACATCCCCAAAGGTCCATGAGCATCAGCTGGTGTTTCTTGAGCAGCAGTGGCATGGTGCATGGCCCACTGGGACAGGGCATGGCATGTATGCCCCTCCTCGAGCCAAAGTCTTGCTGGGCAGACATCACAGGTTTCTCTGCTATCTCTCATGGTTTTGAATGAGCTTCTGTGTCTTCCCTCCCATTTTAGCCAATTTGGCAGCAGAGTCCATATGGATATAATGTGCCCAGCTGGCCTCAGGCCCCTAGGTCCCATAGGAGGCTTGAGAGTCTCAAAGATCTGTTCCTCTTAGAATAAGGTGACCTCAAGGGGAAAATTCTATATATCCCATTATACTAACCTCCAAGAATAGGTCAAGTCTGCCTGTGGTTGAACGTGGTGGTTAGAAGCAGTGACCTTGAGCCAATTGTAGAACTCTCCAAGGCTTCATTTTCTCATCCGTAGGAGTGACAGAGGGCTACTGTGAGGATTAAATACAATGACTTATTTAAAAGCACTTAGCACAGAGGTTGGCCCATAGGAAGAGCTTAATAAATGCTAAGTAAAGATTACATTTTCCCATCTGGACTGAAGCCTCCATGAAAGCAAGGTCTGTAGCAGCTTTGTGGACCCTGGCATTCTAGGACCCAGCAGAGCCTGGCACATAGAGGCACTCAAATAAATACTTGGGAATGAAGGTGTTCTCATAGCCCTTGGCCTTTGCCCAGGTATAGAACAGATTGCCCTGAACTGAAATTGAGCTTTAGCTCTCAGCTCTCAGACCCAAGAAAGCCAAGACTGTCGGTGATGCTCCAAGCACATCTGAGGGACACAGCTCAAGGCTGGAGTCAACCCCAACTGTAGTGGTTGACTGAATGAACAGGCTTGAGGATCACTTATGGGAGTTCTGGCAAGTGACCTTAAGCAAGTTACTTATTCTTCTTGCACCATGGTCCCTCATCAGGTTATTTTGTGGATTAAATGAGCCAGGAGACATGAAGCCCTTAACCCAATTCCTGGCTAAAAGTAATTGCTTGGCTGATGACTAGTAGTTATTATTAGGATCAATAATTACCAAGAACAGGAGTTCATGGTAAACTACATTTGATATTGTGTCAGAAACCATAATGAAAAAGAATATATTTGTGTGTATGTATCTGAATCACTTTACTGTACAGCAGGGATAAACTCAATATTGTAAATCAGCTATACTTCAGTAAAATTTTTCAAAAAAAGAAAAGAACGTGCTCAGAACAGGTTGGCATCCCATTAAGCTATGAGGAACATCAACCTCTGTCTCTATGCTTCCGGGAGCAGGAGACCGCCTCCCTGCCCTTTATGCAAAAAGACAAAAGCACGTTCGATCTAGGCTGGAGCAAAGAGCTCTGTCTGAGATGACAGGGAAGGTGAAAGTGACTTCATTTTCATTCATCTTCCCTGGGTTCTTTTGTCTGACCCTAGCAACAGAGCTTTAAGCATTTGATATTGGCTTGTCCTGATTCATTACCCTGGCCTCTTCCCGCACACCCACCTCTGGCAGCTTAGTGGCAACTCTTCAATCCAGATGGACCGGATCAGAACTTAAGGGCTCAGAGGCGACCAGAATGCTCCTGGGTTGCCTCTCAGCCACTGCTGTGGCTGGCTGAGCTGTTTCTTTCCCTGATTTGCTTTTTTTCCCCCAACTCCCAAGAAACACTATCAGCCCTCCACCGTCCTAGGGAAATGTCCACCGGGTAATGGCTTTTGAGTACAAGGGCACTGCAAGTCCCATCTTTGGCAAGAAATTTTCCCCTGTCTGGTCTGGACGTCCAGTGGAGCATTAGACAGCAGTTTAATCATTATTACCGGTGCTGCGCTGCGACTCTCTGGAGAAGCACTAAACTGGAATGAAAAGGAACTGACATAATTAGTCTGACACAGTTCAATAGGGAACTATTACACCAAAGGTAATGAGCTCCAATGATATGTTAATGTTATCGTAAGAAATTATGCTGGTGCAACAAAGTGGTTTGGAGTTGGGGGGTGGGAAACAAGCTTGGAATTTTCCCAGGCAATAGGCTGGTGGACAAAGGGTGGAAAAGACTCATAAAGCCCTCTTTCCTTTGTCCCCATCTTGCCTGTGGTCCCCGGGGGCTGAGGATGTGTCATCAGCCCTGCAGGACGCTGCAGGGGCCACGTAGGTGGTGCTGCTGCTGTCGATATGCACAAGTGGCTGGATATTTGTTCAACTAGGAAAATAAAAAGCTCAAGAAAATTACTCTGAGCACTAAAAATCGATGGTGGGATAATGTAATAACAGTCCCTTACTGTTGTTCAATGCAGCACGGTTTACAATGTATTTTCATGGCCCTTGTGAGAAACTGAGGGTGCAGTCAAAAGGTAAGGACTCTGCCACTTACTAAATCACTGGCTTGGTCAAGAGGCAATATCTGTGGGCCTCAGTTTCCTCACCTCCAAAGTGGGAATAAGGTTGCCTACCTTCGAAGATGAAATCTTGTTCATGAAGCTCCATGACACAGCTGGCACATCATAAAATGCAGTTAACTCTGTGCCAGTGAGTTGTCGTGTGTAAAGTCCAACTCTGAGGGGTATGAAACATTCATGAGAAATTATTAACATTCAGCCTCGAAGAGGAAATGTGGGTTGTGTTGTCCCAAACCAGCAAATGTCAACATTTCTAAAACCTAAAAGAATGAATTAGCCCCCATCTTTCATGTTGACTGAAGTCCTGGCTAAAGTTGATGTGACACCTGCTAGAATGGCTTTTATCAAAAAGACAAAAAAAAATCAAGCGTTGGCCAGAATGTGTCCTGTTGGTAGGAATATAAATTAGAACAGTCTTTATGGAAAACAGTATTAATGTTCCGCTAAAAACTAAAACTAGACCTTCCATATAATCCAGCAATTCCACTTCTGGGTATATATCCAAAGGGAGTCAAACCACTATCTCAGAAAGATAGCTGTACTCCCATATTCACTGCACAATAATATTATGCATAATAGCCAAGACTCAGAAACAATCTAAGTGTCCATTGACAAATGAGTAAAGAAAATGTGGTGCACATATACAAGAAAATACTTGTCCAGCCTTAAAAAAAGAAGAAAATCTTGTCATTTGTGACAACGTGGCTTAATCTACAACGCTAAGTGAAAAAGCCAGACACAGCAAGACAAATGCTGCCTGATCTCACTTATATATGAAATGCAAAAATGTTCAGCTCTTAGAAGCAGAGAGTAGAATGGTGGTTTCAAGAGCTAAGGGTCCAGGAAAGTAGGGAAGATGTAGGTTAAAGGGTACAAAGTTTCAGATATGCAGGATGGGTAAGTTATGGAGATCTAATGTAGTAGTTCACAGTACTGTACTGTATCTTTGACATTTGCTAGGAGCGTAAATCTTGATCATTTGGATCTTCCCCCCAAAACAGTAACTATGTGAGGTGATGGATATGTTAATTTGCTTGTGGTAAATATTTCACAGTACATATGTATATCAAGACATCACGCTGTAGAAGCTTCCCTGGTGGTCCAGGGGTTAGGGCTCCATGCTTCCAACGCAGGAGGTGCAGCATCCATCCCTGGTAGGGGAACTAAGATCTCACATGCCATGCAGCACAGCCAAAAAAATGAAAAACTATTTAAAATCATGCTGTACACCATAAACATAGACAATTTTCATTTGTTGTGTATTCCAAAATAAAGTAATTCCAAATAAACAAAGTTGATGTAACGGCTGAAGTTTGGACTTTGCCTCATGTAATCCAATTTTTTTTAATCTGAGTTCTCTAAACACAAGGATGAAAATAAAGAAACTTAAAACCTGATTTCCTTTCAAAGTTAAAATAGTAATAATAACTAGTATGTATATGTACACAGCCTACTGTTTACCTGTGGATTTCACATCCATTGCCTCCTCCTACCAAAACAATCCCAGTGGTAGTAGAGAAGACATCTTCCTCAACCGCATTTTACATATGAGAAGACCAGGACTTTGTAGGTAAAGTACTCCACAAAGTCACACAGCAGAAGAAGGTAGGGCAGAACGTGAACTTGAGCTTTGATACCAAGCTCCAGATCAAGAAGGCTCTCAACTCTGGTACCTCTTCTCAAACTTCAGCACCTTGGTGCAGGCATGCTTGGGTGACTACCACATAGCAAAGCTCCTTCTCCCCATCCTAGAAGAGGTATCCCTTGTCGTCTAGGGGAATGGGAGAATTGGCCACATGGGCGTGCCTGGTCCATGATCTGGGGGATTCCACTCCACCCACCACCCAACTCCTATGATACTTCCCATCCATCTTCTCAGACCAAACCCACACCAAACGCAGATGGGCACAGCTGTAGCTAAAGACGTAGCGTGAGCACATACCAGGTGGACAACAGCGGCAGGTGTTGACAGATTCAAGTTATGTCCTTCTGAGCAGCAGCAGGAATATCTTAGAAGCATTGGTTGTCGGGTCCCGTCCCAGACCTACTGAGTCAGAACCTGGGGGCATGGGGCCAGGCCTCCACAGTTTTGTGAGCCCCCTCCATGATTCTGATGCCTGCTGATATGTGAGGACTGCTGGTTTATGCACTTCTCCTTGTGCATCACAGGGAGGAGAAGTGGGGCACAGAGCAGGGCCATCCTTGCCCATATCTCCCCCCACACTGCAGTCCCCTGGACCCTGGATGCAGGAACTGGCACCTCGGACCCAAAGAGGAAAGCTTACTTTCTTCCCTCTGTCCAGGCTCAGCATGAGGATGAGTCTGGACAACGGCTCAGTGTCAGGGAGAGAGACTGACCCAGGAGTCAGAACACCTGGTATCAAGTCTCTACTTTGCCCCCAACTTCCTGGGAGTCCCTACAGGTGCCTTCTCCTCTCTGGCCTCAGTCTCCACACCTGCACAGACCAAGATCCCTTCCAGCTCTGACCCTCGGGAGATACTAAGGAGCTTGGACGACGGGAGAAGGGACAGCAGATGCCCAGGGTGTGTGGCCTCTGCCCATCCCTCCTTCCCTTCACTCGGGCTCGTGGTGGGGAGGGGGGCCCACTCCACCCCACTGCTCCAGAGTGACCAGGACTCACTTGTCCCCTGCAGATTCCCCAGCCTGGTCCAGGTTGAGCTCCTGATAGAATTTCAGATTCTTAGTCATACTTTTTTGAGTAAATATCTTGGTAAAAAGACATGACATTTCCGGGGCCAGTCTTCAGCATTAATAAAAGATTCCAAGAACAGGGTGACCTTTTCACAAAGGATTTGTAAATGCCAAAAACTACATAAAACCTCTCTTTCTGAAGCAGGCAGGATTGTCACAGCTCAGCATTTATTTCCTCACATGTGAGACTGGCTCTCTTTTTCTCCCAGTCCCATGTGCTGGCTGGTCAAAAGCTGTGTGGGCTGTCAGGGGGAAAGTGGAGGGGGAGGAGGGAAGGAAGGAAAGAGAGATGAAGACAAAGAAGGAGGCAGGGAGGAAAAGCACAGGGCAGGGCAGGGCCCCCCACTGGACCACAGTGTCGGGTTTTATGGGATGTCTTGGCCACTTAGGAGACCTGATGGGGGCACAGCATCTAAACTACCATCTTTTTTCTTTTAGGGGGGCTGCACCTCACAACATGTATGACCTTAGTTCCCTGACCAGGGATCAAACCCACACCCCTGCATTGGAAGGTGGAATCTTAACCACTGGACCACAAGGGAAGTCCTGATTTGCCATCTTTTACCCACCACTAGAGAACTGTCCTATGTCACATCTGTTCAGACCAAGGAAAGAGTGGCTCCTGCAAGCAACCAGCCAGCATCATGAGAAATCAAAACTGTATCTGAGTGGCTGGCCAATCCCACAGGAGTCCTAGGCTGACTCCATCTGATGTAGATAGAAGTCAAATCTCCCTGCATCGCTGGCCTGTCTTCACCCATATTTCACAGACCCACAGAAGGCAAGCAGGCACTGCTGCCTATGGAGCTTTGGGATCAGACTCACCAGTTCCAGGCCAGACTCTTTCCAAGACTCAGTTTCCTCATCTCTCAAAGGGGCTTCCCTCTTAAAGACTGAGTGATGACTCCAGAGTGTAACCAGGCACAAAAAGATGGGGCCACTTAGAAGGAGCCATTCCCATCAAGCTGCCTCATCTATTCTTCCCTCTTTCTCATTTGCCCAAGTTTCTGCAGCTATGGGGGCTTCCCAAGTGGCTCAGTGGTAATGAGCCGACCTGCCGATGCAGAAGACGAAAGAGACTTGGGTTCGATCCCTGGGTCAGGAAGATCCCCTGAAGGAGGGCATGGCTATGTGTTCCAGTATTCTTTCCTGGGAAATCCCATGGATAGAGGAGCCTAGCAGGCTACAATCCATGGGGTCGCAAAGAGTTGGACAAGACTGAAGCAGCTTAGTATGCACACACCACAGCTGCAGAGCAGGCAGGGGACTCTGAGCACTTTCAGAAGTGGATTTAGCTCCTCAAGCCAGAGAACTGTATCAGATCCTTCCCACTCCACAATTAGGACAGCTGCCAGGGACTGAGGGGGAGGGGAGACACCCCAGAGGGGACACCTCGGCTTGGAGTTGTCCTCCAAAGCATCTGTGATGACCTGCCCCTAGACAATTGCTCCCCTTGGGGGACTGCCTCCTTGGGGATGGATGCTTGATGTGCAACTGTTGGCTGCCAACTTTGTCGGGTTCATGCTGTAATGATGTTTGACAGATCCTAATTTTCTTTTAAAAAGACGTGCATTATAGCAGAGGAAATAATAATACACATCAGTGACATGAGGCAATTGTCCAGTTAGCAAGGATAGAATGGTTTTCACTGCCCTGCTCAAGTGCCTAACTCATGATGAATTTTAGAAAGTCTGGAATCTCAGAGGTCTTTTCAATTCAAAGATCCCACTTTCAGGGCAACCCCCATGGAGAAGCTGGGCCCCTGCCCCTCACGAACCTCAAAGGAATGAGAGAAGAATCTTAACAACAGCCCTGAGGATTAGGTACCATGAAACAAAAGCCCAGAGAGGGTAAGAAGTTTGCCCCAAGTCAAATTTCTAACCATGGGGGTGGTGCTACTGGGGCATGAGACTGGAAGAGGGAACAGAGATCAAATCATGCCCAGCATCCCTGTTTTGTCCAGAAATGAGGAGGATCCACTGAAGAATTCTAAACAGAGTTACCACGGTCAGGTTCTCTTTACACCTGTAATTCTCTGGTTGCTGCTAAAGAACTGGTTGAAAGAGCAAAACCTATAGGCAGAGAGCCCAGGTAGGGGCCCAGGTAATTATCCAGGTGAGAGAAGGTGATTGTTTGAACAGGAGGAGTGGTACTAGAATTAGAAATGAACAAACTCAAGAGATATCAAGAAGGTGGAATAGACAGACCTCGGTGATGGAAGAGGGTATGACTGGGGCTGGAAAGGGATCCTGGCCAGTATCAGAGCCCATCAGCAGAGCCAAGGGGTGACTTTTGTTCAGTTACTTAGTCATGTCTGACTCTTTGTGACCCCATGGACTACAGCACACCAGGCTTCCCTGTCCTTCACTATCTCCCAGAGTTTGCTCAGACTCATGTCCATTTAATCAATGATGACATCCATCAGGATCTTTTCCAGTAAATCGGCTCTTCGCATCAAATGGCCGAAGAAATGGAGCTTCAGTTTCAGCACCAGTCCTTCCAATGAATACTCAGGAATGTTTTCCTTTAGGGGTGGATTTTAGCCCCAATCAAGATGCATAGATCCAGAGAGCAGACCTAAAATCATGTCCATTTGAGTGAGCCTGAGCAGAGTGAGTCAAGAAGTAATCCAAACCAGGTCACTCTGGGGGCCCAGAATGTGCTGACCCCTGGAAAAGTAAGGAACCCAAGGAAGTGAGTCTCACTGTGGCGGGGCATGGGGTGGGGTCTGGCCCAAGGTGAGGGCAGGTGGCAGACTCTCAGCCCACTACCTGGGGTCCTGCATCCTTTGGTGTGGGGGTTAGGTCCAGGGCAGGAGTGACAGAACTGAAGGGCAGCTGACATTTCAGCCCTTGCTGACAGGGTCACAGTGCAGAGCCGTGGCTGGAAGGTTTAAGACCCAGACACAGAAGTCTCAGGCCCGCAGCCTCTCCTGCAGGCAGCCCAAGGGCCTCCATCTGACTGTAAGGTCTGTGCAGCCGTCAGCTGCGTGGCTGCCAAGAAAGCAATTGCCTCCTCTGACTACATTAATAGGAGTTTAGTGTCCGGATCGATGTGGCTAAGAGTCCCACTGCAGTCGGCACTTGTCAGACTGTATCTGGAGCCCAGGCGCTGCGAGGAGCTGACTCAGACACTTCCCTCAACCTGAGTCTGTAAAGAGTACACTGCCCATTTGGGGATTTGGGGCTACAGTGGCCCCACCTCCACGGCTCTAGGCCCCATCTCCCCTGGGAATGTCCCACCTCCAGCCAGAACTGGCCCAGAGACTCTGCAGTGGCATGAGTTCAGGTCCAGTGTTATCAGATCATCTCAGATGTTCAGAGAACTCAGAACTTGAGCTTTGCAAGTAACATATGCACTGCTCTATTTAAAATGGAAAACCAACAAGGACCTACTGTAGAGCAAAGGCAACTCTGCTCAGTGCTATGTGGCAGCCGGGATGGGTGGGGGGTATGGGGGAGAATGGATACATGTACATACATGGCTAAGTCCCCTCATTGTTCACTTGAAGCTATCACAACATTGTTAATCAGCTAGACTCCAATATAAAATTAAAAGTTTTTTTTTAAAATCAGGTTTAAGCTTTTAAAAAGACTTGCATGTGAAATTTAATGATTTTTAAATGTTGGTCCAAACATTCTTATAAACTCATAACAAGTCAAAGGTATCTGGTCTGGATTAACCCTACAGCCCCACTCTGTGACTGTTATCTAACCAAGACCTCTGTGATGGTTGATGTCACATGGTACCTTGACTGGCCACAGGCACCCAGATTAAATGTCATTTCTGAGTGTGTCTCACAGCCTCCTTCCTTTATCTTCAAAGCACATCACTCGGCCACATCCTCCCTTCTTCCTGAGTCTCACCCTCCTGCCTCCCTCTTATAGTGACTCATGTCATTACCTCGGGCCCATCCAGATAATCCAGAGCAATCTCATTTCAAGATTCTTAACTTACTCACATTTGAAAAGTCTGTCTTGCTGTGTACACAGATTCTGGGCATGGGATGTAGGCATTTGTGGGAGGAGCCATTATTCTCTCCACCATACTCCTTTTCCTTTGGTCTGAACACCCGCCTACCCCAACATGCTCATTATTTGTCCACCATGATATGTGGCTCTGGCCTCCAGATCCTCTCCAGCTGTGGTTCCAGCTGGAAAGGATGGACAGGCAGAAAGACATGCAGCAGAGATTCAGATGAAGAGTCAGAAGGGAAAGACAACGCAGCACCAATATATTAAATATGTGTGTGCCTGTGCGTATATGTGTGTTTAGGTGAGTCACAGCAGGAGACGCAGGAGCCCCTGGCCCCACAGGTGGATTCTCTGCCCCTTCTCCTGCTTCCAGTCCTGCAGGACTGTTGCTCAAGCCCCTCACTCTGAGTTCACTCTCTAAAGTGTCAAGTCAGCATCTTTCCCCACCCCAAGTCACTTACCAAATTGGATTAGCTATAGAGAGAGTCCATTAAACAAATGCACCTCCCAGCCTTGATTTACTGGAAGAAAACAGGAGATGTTTTGTTTTCTGGGAAGGTATCATTCTTCACGTGCTAATGTGCAGAGACTCCCCACCTGCAATCTTTCCACGTAACCCATCTAGTTGAGCCAAGGGACCCTGCTGCTCAGAATCTCGAAATCGGAGCCTCAGTGCTGAGAAGGGGCCAGGAGTGAAGGCAGCCCAGAGAGAACCAAGGATTCAAAGAGGCGGCGCCCTCTGTCCAGAGATGCATGGGCACCAAAAGCCTGGATCCTAACTCCAGTGAGCCAAGAGTCAGAGGATGCTTGGAAGTTGAGACAGTCAGGAGCAGGAGAGTTGACATCAACAGCTGACGGGCCCTTAGGTGCTGCTCCATCCCATCCCCCAAGCCACCAGGGGGCTCCTTTTTGGCCAAGGAACTGCCACAGGGCTGCAGCAGCCGAGTAAGTGAACTGAGCTCAGTGAATAAGGCAGCACATGTCTGGTTCAGAGAACAAATCCTGATTTCAGACGAAATGAACCTCAGGGACTTCCCTGGTGACTCAGTGGTAAGGAATCCACCTTCCAATACAGGAGCCACAGGAGGTTCAGGTTCTATCTGTGGTCTGGAAAGATCCCACATGCTGAAGAGCAAATAAGCCCATGCATCACAACTATTGAAACTGTGCTCTAGAGCCCATGAATTGCAGCTACTGAGCCCATGAGCCACAACTGAGGCCTTTGTGCCTAGGGCCCATGCTCAGCAACAAGAGAAACCCATGCACTGCCAAGTAGAGAGTAGCCCCCACTCACCACAGCTAGAGAAAGGCCTACACAGCCCCCAAAGACCCAGCGCAGCCAAAAATAAATAAATAATTTAAAAAGGAAAAGAATCTTAACTCTTGGCTCCATGAAGACTCATTAGTTTGGGATCTCGGGCAAGTCAGTTAGCCTCTCTGTTCCTCGGTTGACTCAATCTTAAGATGAAACTCACCTTTCAGAGCTGTTAGGAAATTAATGTGACACTGCACACAAAGCAATTAGCACCATGTTTGGCCTCTAATGACTGCTATTATTAATATTTGTAACATTAAGCACAGGAGGGCAGAACCAGACAAGCAACCTGGAAAATACGCCATGAATTCTTCCGGGTGACACCAGAATGGCCTCAACCCTTCCTGCCTGTGTCTGGGGGCTCGGAGGAGCTGGCCTGGAATGAACCAAAAAATAAAGTACAGAGCCTATCTACTTCTCGCCCCCCAAACAAACAAAACCTCAAGCCTTTCCCATAGCAGGCTAAGCACATAACCAAAAACAAACAACAACAACAACAAAACTTGATCCCTGATTTTTGCAGCGCTGATATCTAAAAATTTATCATGAGCTTTGAGGTGCAAATGGCTGCTTCCCCCATGAATGTGTGCTTTGTTGCTCAGTTGTGTCTGACTCTTCGTGACTCCATGGACTATAGCCCACCAGGCACGTCTGTCCATGGGGATTCTCCGGACAAGAATACTGGAGTGGGTTGCCAAGGTCTCCTTCAGTCCACCATGAAAGGACTCACTCTAACTCAGCAACCTTGCTAGCTTTGCCCTGGGTTTTTTATTTAAATTCTTGTTGTGTTTTTTTCCTTATGAATTCTGACCCTGTTGAACTTCTTTACAAGGCAGCTTTTTCTTTCCTAAATGCTTTGTCTCTGAGTCTTCCTTTCACATTGAGACTCCACAGAATGACTAAGAGGGGTAGAAAAACAGATTCAAGGTTAAGCTTCCCTGCTCCAATACTTTGGCCACCTCATGCGAAGAATTGACTCATTGGAAAAGACCTTGATGCTGGGAAGGATTGGGGGCAGGAGGAGAAGGGGACGACAGAGGATGAGATGGCTGGATGGCATCATTGACTCAATGGACATGGGTTTGTGTGGACTCCAGGAGTTGGTGATGGACAGGGAGGCCTGGCGTGCTGTGGTTCAAGGGGTCACAAAGAGTTGGACATGACTGAGCGACTGAACTTAAAAAAGTAGGGAAAAAAGTAGGCCCTCTGGAGATCCCCTCCCCAGCCTTCCTGGTCCCAGTCCCAGCTCAAACCCAGTTCACCAGGAGCCCAAATAAGGAGCTCAGTTCAATGAGAAAACAGCACAAGCAACAGTCTGACCAAATTGACTTGTCAGTCACCCTGCCCAGGAGAATCACCTGATCTGCACGCAGGAAAGAATGATTTGTAAGCTTTGAGGCCAGGAGGGAAAACACTCAGTAAAGGCTGAGCACAGAGAGAAAGGCTCTGTCCAGGTTTCCATAGCAATCCCGGGAGAAGCAGGAGGAGTGTTTGCGGGCAGAATTCAGAGATGGCAGACAGCAACCACCTCAATCCCCCATGGGCTGTCAGCCCCCAGCACTTGGGGAGCTAGCTCCCTCTCCAAAGCCTCCAGTCCTCAGATCCTCAGACAGACATCCCACTCGAAATCCCTCACACCCTCTCGCCAGGGTCTGTGATGATTTGGAAGAGGAACCACCCTAAAATCTTGTTCAGATACTACATTTTATATATAGTTTGTTGTTGTTTAGTTGCTAAGCCATGTCCAACCCTTTTTGCAACCCAGGGGACTGCAGCCCATAAGGCTCCTCTGTCCATGGGATTTCCCAGGCAAGAATGCTGGAGTGTGTAGCCATTTCCTTCTCCAGGGGATCTTCCCAACCCAGGGATAGCACCCAGGTCTCCTGCATTGGCAGGTGGGTTCATTACCACTGAACCACCAGGGAAGCCCATATATATATATTACTATATAATTTGCAATGTATTTGCGTGTGTTATGCTTAGTCACTCTTTCATGTCCAACTCTTTTCAACTCCATGGACTGTAACCCGCCAGGCTCCTCTGTCCATGGGGATTCCCCAGACAAGAACACTGGAGTGGGTTGCCATGTCCTCCTCCAGGGAGTCTTCCCAACTCAGTGATCAAACCGAGGTCTCCCACATTGCAGGTGGCTTCTTTACCAGGAAGCCCAAGATTTGTAATGTGTTTGTCTGCATATGGAGACAGCAACGGCAACTCACTCCAGTACTCTTGCCTGGGAAATCCCATGGACAGAGGAGCCTGGTAGGCTGCAGTCCATGGGGTCGCTAAGAGTCGGATACGACTGAGCGACTTCACTTTCACTTTTTTGCATTGGAGAAGGAAATGGCAACCCACTCCAGTGTTCTTGCTTGGAGAATCCCAGGGACAGCTGAGCCTGGTGGGCTGCCGTCTATGGGGTTGCACAGAGTCGGACACGACTGCAGCAACTTAGCAGCAGTAACAGTATCTGTATATACATATATTACTATATAATTTATAATGTATTTATATATATATTACTATATAGTTTCCTCATCAAGTCACTATTCTTTTCTAAGCCTCTTGTGAAAATAAGAATAAAAAGAGTTCTTCTGGAGAGCATTGTTGAAAAAGTTAGACAATATGATGTAATATTTAATAAAGGTGAACATAATTATTTTTCCTCAAATTTGCACAGATTTCAAAGTTTGCCAAGAGCTTCACCTCCATTATCTCAGGGAAATCTTGCACTGAACAGTCATCACCCTCTTTGGCTGTGAGGGAACTGGGACTTAGAGATGAGAGATTTCCCCAAGGTCCTGTCAGTAATGGCGTGAGTGGGACTTAAACTAATGACTTGGGACTCTTAGCCAAATGATTTTTCCAAGCTATCATTTAAAAGTTGGAGGAAATTTTACTTTTAAAAGAGGAAACATAAAAGATCTTATTAAAGAGAGTGGAAGAGAGAGAAAGAAAACTGGTGTGTTTGACAGAAGAAGAATATCCATACCACCAAGGGCAGATACAACCTAATAAAACACTCCTTTCACAGGTTTCATGGGCCTGTGAGTACATTGCAGTTTGTTTTCTAATTCTGTTCTGTGGTAGGAAAACCCCATGCTAGGCCAGTGAGCCTGGATCAGAATCCATATCTCCTGCATTTTTAATCCCTTGTACCCAACAAGATAGAGTTCCCAGCCACTCTGGGCCGAACCCAGAGTGAGCAGAAGCATATGGGGAAAGGCAGACAATTAAACCATAAAAGTAATAGCTGCTTTGGAGGCTTTCTTGGAGGTCCAGGGACTAAGACTCTGGGCTCCCAATGCAGAGGGTACAGGTTCAATCCCTCGTTAGAGAACTAGATCCCACATGCCACCACTAAGAGTTCATGTGCAGCAGCTAAAGAACCCACATGCTGTAATGAAGATCATGGCAACTAAGACCTAGCATAGCCAAGTAAATAAATTAGTATTTTTTTAAATGTAATAGCTGCTTTTTATCAAGCTTTTCTCTATGTTGGACATTGCTCAGAGAGTTCGTATTGGAAAAATGTCATGTAATCTTCAAAACAATCTTATGAGAAGGGTGTTTCTATCAGTTAGGATATTTTAGGTTGCAAGTAATAATATTTTGTTTTAATAAAAGAAGCTAAAATTGTTTCCGAGACTAAAAGAGTCTGCCGGTCAGGATAGCGCTCTAAGTTCATGCTGTGAGCTCTCCCTCTGATCCCAGTGCATGGCACTCATAGATAAAATATAAATAGTGAGAACTGCAAAGCCATAGCCACTTTCAAAAGCAAGATAGATATCCCTCTGGACTAGATACAGTAGACAAGAACAAAGAGAAAAGGCTGGAAAAGTTGCAGATCTGATGGGGTTGGGGCCAAGAGGTAGACAGAGGTGGCTGGGAACTCTATCTTGTTGGGTACAAGGGATTAAAAATGCAGGAGGTATGGATTCTGATCCAGGCTCACTGACCTATCATGGGGTTTTCCTACCACAGAACAGAATTAGAAAACAAACTGCAATGTACTCTAGTTTATGTTAGGGTTTGCATGAAGTCTGTGATTAGGAAGATGGGAGTAGGAAGGAGCAACCTTCCAGCCAGGACCCAGTCAAGCCATCCAGGCTCGTGGATCTGCAACCCCTTCAATCACCACAAAGAATAGGAGCCTCAACCACCCAAATGAGAGCAGACCCTTGGATGGAGGCCTCAGTAAAGGGGTTGGAAATGACTACAAAAGAGGGATATGGCATTGAGGCAGGTGGAGGGGAGCCCCATTCAAGATATTTCTTAAAAGCTAAGTTCCAAAAGACGTGGAGAAGTCTAGCACTAAGAAAGAAAGCCAACAAAGCAGGAGGCTAATTCACCCCAGAGCAAAGTAGAATAATAGAGTCATGAGAAAACCATTATTCTGATTATTTGGGACCTGTGACAGATAAAAGAAGAAATAACGTGAATCATAACATTAAGGAATTGTGAAACAAAAAGCAGAAGTAACGTGAATCATAACATTAAGGAATTGTGAAACAAAAAGCAGAAATGAAGCAATGTCAGAGGTATTTAAAAAGAAGAACCTGTTAGAAATGCTGTACACAAAATAGGTATTTAATTTTTTTCAATAGAAGTGATAAGTTTTAGGGGATAAAGTTAAAGAGAGAATGAATACATTGAATGATGGTGCTATTATAATAACTCAGACTACAACTCAGAGAGTTAAAGAAATAAAAATATTAAAGAACTATTAAAAACTGGCTCAAACATGCATCTAATGAGAGTTCCACAAGAAAAGAATAGAAGACACTGTAAGGAAGCAATTTTCAAAGAGATAAGGGTAAGGATTTTCCAGAATTGAAGAAAAATGTGAGTCCTCAAATGAAACATGTATACCATGCTGAGGGTTAACTAGAATAAAGTTTTTTAGGCTTCATCTATTTATATACCTAGTGAAACTAGAGAACATTGAGGATAAAGAAAAAGTTATTCTAAAAAAATTATCTGATGAAAAAATAAAACAAAGACTTCAGGTTTCTCATCACCACACTAGAGGAAAGAAGGTGATGGAGCTAAATTTTCTAAGGTCTGAGAAAAAATAAGAGGCAGTCTAGAATTATATCCCAAGCTAAACTATCATTCAAGACTGAAAGTGAGGGACTTCCCTGGTGGCCCAGTGGTTAAGACTCAGCATTTTCAATGCAGTGGACCGGGCTTCAATCCATGGTCAGAGAACTAACATCCCACATGCCCATGGCTAAGCAAAAAGAAAAAGGAGAATAATGAATAAATAAATAAGTCAATACCTTAAAAAAATGGTTTTAATAAAAGATTGAAAATTAAATCAAGACATTTTCAAACACAAAAGACTAAATGTTTACCCCACAAGGAAACTAACTCAAAGAAGTGACAAAAATAGTACTTTAGCAAGAAGAAAAGAGAAATCAGAGGGGGAAAGTGTCATGCAAGAAACAAACGTGAAATTGGAAATTGGTACAATATGCTCAGACACTTAATAATTGCTAAATAATGCTATTCAATTATAATATAATTACTATATATTAAAATCTATGGGCTTCCCTGGTGGCTCAGAGAGTAAAGAATTCTCTTGCAGTTCAGAAGACCCAGGTTCAATCCCTGGGTCAGGAAGATCCCCTGGATTTTCAACAGATTTAGAGGTTCTGTGAGTAAAGCATGCTAAGGTCTTATCTGAAGAAAAATAGAAATAATGAATAACTTTAACTATATCATAAAAGTTAATAGCAAGAGAAACACTGGAAATATAAAGCTCATTGCTAAAAGAATAGTAATACAATTTACAGTTTCCAGGCTAGCAGGAGTAGGGAGAAGTGGAAAAAGAAAACTTTATCAATCTAGTGACAGTTGAGAAGTAGAAAAATAGGAATTTCCCTGATGGTCCAGTGGCTAAGGCTCTGTGCTCTCAATGCCCAGAACCTGGGTTTGATCCCTGGGCAGGGCACTAGATCCTACATGCCACAACTGAAGATCCCACAAGCCACAGCTAAGACCTGACATGGCCAAATAAATAAACAAACAAATAAGTAAATAAATAAATGAGTGACCTGGCACAGTCAAGTGAATAAATAGAAAAGTAGAAACATATAAGTTAAAAAAATATATGAAATAAGATGATATACACAGTATGCTAGCAATCACCATAAAAAAAGTTAGTAGATCCAACTCATCTATTAAAGAAATGACTATCAGATTAAAAATTTTTTAATCCAATTACACATTGTTTACAAGTGACAGGGAAAATTTTAAATAAAGCAACAACCACAACAAAATACCAAGGAAAAAGTAAAAGAAAACTAATATATCAATACTAAAATGAGACAAAACTTGAGGCAAAATAGAAAAATGAAGACAGACAATACATAATGCATAATGATTTTAAAAAAGAACACACTCCACCAAAGAAATAGAATAATCATGAACTTCTATGCATCTAAGTGTCTTGTCTCAAAATACATAAAGTAAAATCTGGAAGAGCTACTAGACAGTACTGATGACAAATATCCAATCACAGAAGAGTTTGAGTGTACCTCCCCAGAAAAAAAAATAGGTCATACAGTAAGGATATTGATTATTTGAACCACATAATTAAAACATTGACCTAATAGATAAATCTAGAAACCTGCTCCCAGTAAGCATGGAATATTCATTCTTTTCAGGCACACCAAGCCCATTATAAAAATTGACTATGCACTAGGTCACAAAGACAGTATTGACAAATTGGAAAGAACCCATGTTACACAGACTGTTCTCCAATCAGTGCAATTATATTTGAATTCAACAGTGAAACCAGTTTCAAAATGCATTTAGGAAAGAAAAAACACACTCCCGAACAAAATCAATTAAAGAAATTGAAAACAGAAATTTATGAAATATTTAAAAGCAAATGATAGTGACTATACTTCATGTTAAATTTGTGGGACATGATTAAAATCATATCTAGAGGGAAAATTTAGCTTTCAGTGTATTTATTAAAAGCCAAGAAAGATTAAAAGTAAATTAATTCTCTGGCAGTCCAGTGGTTAGGACTCTGCACTTCCACTGCAGGGGGCCCAGGTTCCATCCCTGGTCAGGGACCTAAGATCCCACAAGCCACATGGAGTAGCCAAAAAGAGAAAATGTTTTTATTCAAATTTAAAAATTAAAATTATACAGAGTAAATAAATTCCTTGTCTAACTCAGGAAGCTAGGAAGTAGAATAAAGGAAGTAGTAAAGACGACAGGAAAAATTAGTGAAATAAAGTATTGTTGATGTTGTTTACTCACTAAATCGTGTCCAATTCTTTGTGACCCCATGGACAGACTTCTCTGTCCATGGGATTCAGGCAAGAATACTGGAGTGAATTGTCATTTCCTTTCCAGGGGCTCTTCACAACCCAGGGATCAAACCCACATCTCCTGCTTGACATGCGGATTCTTTATCACCCTGCCACCTGGGAAGACCCAGAGAAAGTATTAGAAATGATTAAATTAAAACTTAAAACTAAAATAATGAACAAAATAGACAAATTTCAAACAAAGGGGAAAAAGATACAATAAAGGTTTGAAATCGTTTAAAAAAAAAACCTATGACCAGCTTCATGACAATGATGACATGAACGATTTTCTATAAAAACAGAAATTGAGAAAATTGACAAGAACAACCTTAAAAATTGAATAAACCAAAAAGTCTCTGAAATATTGTGTATGTATATATATATGTAATAGATTAGTCAAAAACTTCTCCCTCTTCCCAAAGATACCAAGCCCAGTTACAGAAGCAAGTTTTGGAAAACCTTCAAGAGGTAGGTAATTCCTATTATACACAAACCATTTCAGAGAACTGGGAGATGGGGGACTATCTTCTCAATTCATAAGGCTGGTGTGATCTTACTACCAAAGATAGACCCCCAAAAAAATCACACTTCAAACTTAGTTATTAATATGAATTTTTAGAAATCCTAAATAAAACAGAGACAAATCCATTCCAACAGAATATAAAATATGACTTCCTGCTATCCCAGAAAGACAAAGAAACCCAATATGAGGAAATCTGTTGATATTATTCAACATATTAGCAGATGTAGAAGAAAATATTGTACAGTCATACCAAAAGAATCACAAAAGCATTCAGCGTCCATTTGTGATTTTAAAAACTCTTAGCAAAAGTCAAATAGAATATAATTTCCACAACCTAATAAAAATATATCAAAAGCTGCCAGCAAACATTATACTTCATGATGAAATTTTACACTCCTTCCCAACGAAATCAGGAGAAAGGTCAGAGTGATTCATGGTTCAGATGGTAAAGAATCTGCCTGCAGTATGGGAGACCCAGGTTCGATCCCTGGGTTGGGAAGATCCTCTGGAGAAAGAAATGGAAATCCACTCCAGTATTCTTACCTGGAGAATCCCATGGACAGAGGAGCCTGGTGGGCTGCAGTCCATGGGTCTCAAAGAGTCAGACATAACTGAGACTTTCACTTTCATTGGCAGCACTATTCAAAATTGTACTGAAAGTCTAGCTAATTCTAGAGACAGAGGTAGAGAGAGCTAGAAAGGAAGCTATAAACAAATTTATCATTATTTGCAAATGATATGCTTATCTGCATAGCAAACTACTACATATTTACTCATGGAGTGAGTAAAGGAATGAGTGAACACAGTTTGGTTCCACTGGGTCAGAGAAAAACAGAGGACTTTTAGATCCCTGGAAACTCAGAGCCATGGGAAGCCAGCTCCTCTTCTCATTAGATCACACTGTGAGTGTGTGTGCGTGTGTGCTGGCACTTCAGTCGTGTTCGACTCTTTGCGACACTATGGACAGTAGCCTGCCAGACTTCTCTGTCCATGGGATTCTCCAGGCAAGAATCCTGACGTGGGTTGCCATGCCTTCCTCCAAGAGATCTTCCCAACTGAAGGTTTGAACCCAGGTCTCCTGCTCTGCAGATTCTTTACTGCTGAGCCACCAGGGAAGCCCAGATCACACAGCTCTGACCCTCAAAAGTCAGGAAAAAGTCTTTCAGTCACAGATATTTTGCATTAATTTTGGTTTTCAAATATTGTATGGCAATATCATTATCTTGGTTTCTGAGGTGTTTTTTGTTTGTTTGTTTAGTGTCCCCTTAAATTCTGGAAATGTCTCACGCTCCTCACCCTGGTCCCACAGGTCCTTGTACATTGACGCTGCCCTCCCCACCCCCAACCCGTGGATATCAAGCCTCAGGGCTGAGAGGCGCCGGATCTATTAAGGGATCCCCTGCTTGAGCACCTCCCACACATGTGTCACTGCTGTCGTTCAGTCAGTCAGACGTGACAAGACAAGGCTGACAGCCTTCCTGTCTGAGTCTGAGGAGCCGGGAGGCGGCGTGCCCGTGAGCCAATTTCACACCAAACGCAAGGGTGGGCTGGTTTCTTTCACCAGCTGGGACAGGCGCTTTTGACTGCTCAGCTGAGTAGCCTTCTCAGAAGCACCAGCCCTCTCCAGGGGACCACAGCCCAGAGGGCTACCATTCCACCACCTTCTGAAAAACAGCTGCACTCACACAGACCCACAGAGTCCCCAGCTCCCCTCCATCCTCTCCAATCTTAGCCCCGGAAACTGACATGCACACAGTCCTCACTGATGCTAAGGAGGCAGGCAGTAGATCTTAGGCGAAGAGCAACCTCCATTCAAATATCAACTTTGCCACTGACCAGCTAGCTGACCTTGGGACCCTGATGCTGGATTGTTTCTGAGTTTCCACTTCCTCCTCTGGGTAAAGGAGATGTGAAATCCTGCATCCAGGGTTCACGAAAGGATTACATGGCGATAACACCCAGAAAGTGCTTGGCGCAGTGCCATCCACATGCTGTTCTCTGTGAACAGCGGCTGTTGCCATCAACAAACATGTCATCAACAGTGTTAAATAAAGATACAAACCGTATGATGTGGGAGGGAAACAAAAGGGGCCATCGTGTTGCTGTGACAGGAGGGTTTTGTGGAGGAGGCAGTGCCGGAACTGGGTCCAGGGAAATGAGAGGACCTGGCAAGCAGGGGAGCAGAAAGAACATTCTGGCTGAAGGAACAGGTGAGCTCGTACAACCTAAGAGGCAGAGTGGAGTGGGGGGAGCACAGGAAGGTGGAGGGACACTGTGGGTGGTTAGACAAGAGGCTGAGGGTCAAGTGAGGGGCTTATGATGCCACGCCAAGGAATGGCATGAACAGTGGGCAGCCAGCACCGTTCTGGAGGAGTGTGGTGCCATGAGATGACTTGTTGGTCATTTGGAGGACTGTCTGGATGGGAGCCTCTCATACTTGCCAGCCACACCTCTCTTCCTCCTTAGATGGTGGGCTCCTGCAAGGCCGGGACTGGCCAGACCCTTCTCATGGTTCCCCACTGCCCAGCATGTATGTGACTCAATTCAGTGCCCAGTGAATGAATGGAAGTGGGCTTTCAGAAGGCCTGAAGTACTGCTCCCTGGTCCCTCACTCACTGCAAGGATGATGTCAGAATAGTGTGTTAGGCACTCAGTTGTGCCAGACTCTGTCCATGGAATTCTCCAGGCAAGAATACTGGAGCAGGGTGCCATGCCCTTCTCCAGGGGATCTTCCCCACTCAGGGTTCGAACCCAGTCCTCCCACATTGCAGGCAGATTCTTGACTGTCTCAGCTACCAGGGAAATCCCCCACAGGGCTGGATCCAAATCAGATGCAAGAGAAGTAAGCTCACTCGCTAAGGGGGAGGAGGCATGGTCTGGTTCACTGGATTTCAGAACACTAATTGGCCTGACATTTCTTGAGGCAGGATTTTCAGCAGACGGAGAAGCTTCTCTTTCTTGTTGGCCAACGTACTTCTGCTCTCTAAGGCCTCTCTCCTACACAACAGTGTGATGGTTAATGTAATGGAGCAACTTGGCTGGACCAGGGGTGCCGAGATATTTGGTCAAACATTCTTCTGTATGACTCCGTGGGGGTGTCTTGGGGTGAGACGAACATTTAAATCAGCAGCCTGAGTTAAGCAAGTTGTCCTCCCCAGAGTGGGTGGGTCTCATCCTGTCAGATGGGCCTGAACAGAACAGAAGGCTGACCCTCTCCCGAAAAAGAAAATTCCTCCTGGCTGACTGACTGCAGACAGGATTTTTCCTGCCTTCAGACTCAAACTGAAACACTGGCTCTTTCCGGGTCTCGGACTTTCAGATACAGACTGAAACTAACCTATGAGGCTCTCTGGAGTCCCCAGCTTGCTGAGTCACTTTACAGACTGTGGGACTTGTCAACCTCCATCCTTAATCACATGAGCCAATCCCTTATAAAAATAATGGAAGTGTGTGCAAGTGCGTGCGTATGCTGTATACATGTACCACTGAGTGTATGTGTGTGTGTAAAATATACATACTGTATATGGGCTCCCTGGTGGCTCAGATGGTAAAGAATCTACCTGCAATGCAGGAGACTTACGTTCGATCCCTGGGTGGGGAAGATCCCCTGGAGGAGGCCACGGCAACCCACTCCAGTATTCCTCCCTGCAGAATCCCATGGGCAGAGGAGCCCAGCAGGCTACGGTCCATGGAGTCACAAAGAGTTGGACACACAACTTAGCATGCATGTATATGCATGTGAGTGTGCACATTGTATGCGTGTGCGTACACATGCTACTGGTTCAGTGTCACTGGAGAGCCCTAATGAATATAGACAGTCAGGCCAACGGCCACTGCCCAAGACCAGAAGGGCACAGCATGACAACCTGGGACACTTATGCCCTTGGACTTAGAAGACATCTCTTTCTCCTACTCTCCAGACCTACTCTCCCTAATATTGGTTTTTCCTTGCATTGTAGCAGTAAGATTTTAGAACATGGGTTTGAACACTAAGGGGTGAAACAAACAGTGTGACCCTCATGGATATGAGGCTGATCAGACCTCAGAAGCTTAGAAGAAAGAAAACCACCCATAGGGTGCAACCAGTTCACTTGAAATCTGCATCGAGGTTTGGGTATCAACAGGGATTTCAAAATCAAAGGATTTCCCTCATGGTCCAGTGGTTAAGAATCTGCCTTGCCATCCTGGTCAGGGAACTGAGATCCCACATGCCACAGAGCAACTAAGCCCAAGAGCTGCAACTGCTGAAGCCTCTGCGCCACAACTAAGACCCAGCTCAGCCAAATGAATAAATGAAAGCGAAAGTGAAAGTGTTTAGTGTCTGACTCTTTGCAACCCCATGGACTGTAGCCCACCATGCTCTCCTGTCAAGAGTACTGGAGTGGGTTGCCATTTCCTTCTCCAGGGATCTTCCTGACCCAGGGATCAAACCGGAGTCTCCTAAATAAATATTTTAAAAAGGGAGACAGTTACTTTGCCTCTGTGGCAGAGGTATTTCCTAAATAACGCTGCAACATCTCTTACCTCCCATGTTACTCATGTAATGTGACTTCAGTAGTCGTCCTTGTGACAGGCAGAATCTATGTTTCCCACTCCCTGAAACTAATCAGGTTGAGGGACAGCTCCAACCACAAACCAGAGTTCAGCGCAAATAATGCTGTGTGACTTCTGAGCCTGGGTCATGGGAATGATAGTGCTTCCACCTGGTTGGTGCTGTTTTGAGAAAGTTCGCTCTGGGGAAGTCAGCCATCATGCTGTCAGAAAGCTGAAACCAGCCCACAGGGAGAGACCACGTGGAGAGAAACTGAGGCCCCCAGCCAATAGTCAGCAGCCACTACCTGACTTGTAAATGAATGAGTCTTTGGAAGACTTTGGGAATCTTAGGGACAGGATGAAGTCCCTGGGTCCTCAGATGGTCGTATTACCATCCCTTGGCATTCCATCATGGGGAAGAGGAGAGGTGACAGGAGGAAAGAAGGAAGGGAGGGAAGGAGGAAGGGAGCAGGCAGGGCTGCAGCCCAAAGCAGCTGTGGATAAACGAGACCACTCTTTGCCTTCCTAAAGGGTACTCACCCCATCTTTGTGTGACAAATGAGTCTCTGCCTGCCCTAACGACAAGGTCAGCCTGGTTAGACAGCAGCACCGGGATTGTCAGGAAGGTCTTTGTGTTCTAATGACCATCATCCAGCAGCAAAGCCAAGCGGGCCTGAGAGTGCTGGCAGCCTGGTCCACAGTGTTCAGCTGGAGCTCTGTGCACAGAGCAAGCATTACTCGCTAAGCCTGGAGTCCATTAGGGAAAGAAAAGGATTGTTGGAGCCCCAGGACATGATCAGTACGAGAGGATTACAACAGATTGGAAGCTGAACCACCCGGAGACGTGTGTCACGGGCAAGTGGCAGGCACAGGAGCACTGGGTCCTAGAGGAGTGGGCTTGACAGGCTGCAGGCAATGCCTTTACCTGCCACCCCTCCAGCTGCCCCGCTTTGAGTGGCTCATATGGCTATACCCATGAAGAAGCACCTACCATGGGTAGGTGGCAAGGGCCCATGTTACCTACATCATCCCTAGGTGTGACACAGTGGGGGGGGGTCTCAAGGGTGGGGTTCTAGTTCACACTCAATGAAGAGGAAAGTGACAGAATCATGTTAGTTGGCTGAACCAACCCTTCCTGCCCCCTTTTCATCCCTTTTCATCCCTTTCCAGGGCACGTCCCCCAGGAAGTATGTTACCTACCTGTGACTTGGCACCTGCCAGGGGACCAGCTGGCCAAGGTCATGCTTCACCAAAGCCTCCCAGCTCAGCCCCTGACTTAGACACTGAAGCCAACATTGGCCCATCTGACTACACTCACAGCCAAGCAAATGAAAGCCTGGCCTTTGCAGCCCTGAATCAGATGCCTTCCTGTTGTCAAAGCAGGCAGGGTCCATGGAAGCCTTAGCAGGTGCTGGCAGGCAGCCCAGAAGCCAGCCCATGGAGAGGATCCAGGTTGCCTGATCACAAGACCACATGGTAGATGTACCTCCATGAGCCCCGCCTCTCCTCTGATGAGTGGGACTCCGCTGGCCCAGGGGTGGTGGGGGGAACACGCGCTCATCCCAGAGCTCTCCACTGAAGGAAGTTCTTCATGGTTTCTCCTTCCCAGCCCCTCAATGCTTTGTCATACCTACCATGGTCATTAACACAGAGTGCCCCAGAAAGACTTATTTAGACACCTCTTAATATGAGTCCTCCCATTTATTCCTTTGAGCTTCCCTGGTGACTCAGCTGGTAAGAATCCTCCTGCAATGTGGGAGACCTGGTTTCAATCCCCGCATTGGAATGATCCCCCGAAGAAAGGAACAGCTACCCACTCCTGTTTTCTGGCCCAGAGAATTTATTCTTTTAGAATCCTGGCTCCCAGGATGTCCCAGCCCTGCATTCTGAATTGATGATGCAAGCAGAGCGTTGGCACAGAAGCTCCATTCCACACACCCCTGATCCTGGTGCTGGATGTATCAGGTACCCACCAGCACGCTGCCGACAGCCAGAGCTGGAACCCTTCAGGCCCCGGGACAGCTGTGTCACCCAGTGAAGTCTTCACCGCAGCCTCACATCACATCTTGGAGTCAGAAAATGTGTGGGGCCAAGTCAGCTTGGCTCAGCTGGAACCACAGTTCTCCAAATTCCCTTTCCTGCATGCTTCCAAGCTCAGTGCAGTGCAGTGCTAAGTCGCTTCAGTCGTGTCCAACTCTTGGCAACCCTATGGACGAGTCCACGAGGCTCCTCTGTCCATGGAATTCTGCAGGCAAGAATACTGAAGCCGGTTGCTGTGCCCTCCTCCAGGGGGTCTTCCCAACACAGGGATCTAACCTGTATCTTCTGAGGCTCCTGCATTGTAGGCAGATTCTTTACCGCTGAGCCACCTGGGGAAGCCTGCTTCCAAGTTGAGGGTGGCATGAGTTGCATGAGATTTGGGAGGCAGAAATTCTCCAGGCAGTCTTGCCATTCACACACAACCGTCTCTCGTTGGCTGATCCTGGGGAGCACCTGGCTTACCTCCTCCAGCTCCTCCTGGCTCTCTTCCTTCCATTTTTCTTTGTCTTGGGCCAGGTGTGTGTTCAGCTTGGCAATAAAGGATGCCAGCTTCTCCCCCACATCACCTGTGTCATCGAGACTGGCGGCCACAAGAAACAGACACAATCAACACTGTACTGGTACATGTCAGGCAACCAGCTCTCCAGGTGCAGTTTCAGAGTGACATTGTTTATGATAACAAGCAAGACAAAAGTGAAACAATGAAGATGGGTAAAGAATTTCACCTGCTCGTCTGTGTTATAAGCTACATCTTTGCTAGGTTACCAAAGTCTTTGCTTTGCTGAGTTGAAAAGTAGTTTTGAATACCAAAGAAGTATTTCCTTTATCCACAGTGTAACTGCTGCAAATATTTGACATTTTTAAGTTTAATTTGTTTTATTAATGTTCTGTCTCTCAACTTCTTAGGCCTAGGCAACTAATAAAATAATTCATCAAGGCCTAATTTGAGTATTTGCCAATTTCAATGATATAAATATCCCCACAGGGGCTAATTGCAAGCTGCCGACATGACACCATTGAACATGAAGTTGGGAAGAGGGGTCCAGTAGCATACCTCCACACAGTATTTCCACCACAGAGATAAAGTCGATATAAATTATTCCAACAGCATAGGTATAGGACATAGCAAAATAATTAGGAAGCAATGAGCTTTATTTTTAATGCAATTTTATTTAATTGTAAGTTCATATAATTTTTATAATGACTGTGTTTAACAACTGGACCACAGAATTCCTAAAAATTTAACAATCAGCTCTCACAAGATAGTCTTACAAGCTCTGGCACATCACTGGTTCCAGTTGTCTTCATGGTTTCCAACTTATCTTTGCTTTCCTCAAGTTCAGCTCCAATTCTCCTTTCCACCAGTCGGCTCTGCTGGCTGCAAGTGACTTCAGATCCAGTGCAGACACAGAAGCAACAAGCTTACACGGAGGTCTTGATTGGCTCCCACAACTGCATAAAGGCAACTTCCTATAATATATCTCTATTTCTAGAAAACTCAACATTTTTCAGCTTCTATGATTGAGCCCTGACTGACATAGAAATAAAGGGAATTCGTGAAGCCGAAGAGAATACTGGCCACCCCTGAAGTAAGTTCCAGGGATCTGTGACCATTTCTCAATATTGCAAGGGTGTGCCCATCTTCAAAGCTGCCCCTGTGTCAGACAACCCCATACATCCCCAAGAAAGCACACACTCTCCCTACAGGCCTGAGATGGAAAGATGCAGAATCAGGGCTTGGACCATTATTCCCAGCCTGGCAGAGCAGCCAGGGCAATAGGGACAGGGTGATCTAAAACAAGCCCTGAGAGGCTGTCTTGGCAGCAACACTGACCAGGCCTCACGTGGTTGGGCCTCAGTGAACCTCTGGGGTGTCCCAAGATGCCAAGATGTATGGGGAACACAGCCAAGAGTCCTTATAGCAACTAATCAGGGTGGAAGGGTTGTCCTTGCTTACCACTTATTCACTCATTCATTCATTCATTCATTCATTCACACATATCCCTTTTGGTGCCAAGCAAGCCTTGGACTGGACTCTTGGGGCACAGTGATTAAAAAATAGATGCTTTTCTTTTTTTAATTTTATTTAGTTTTTAATTGGAGGGTAATTACTTTAAGAGTATAGTGATGGTTTCTGCCATACATCAACATGAATCTGCCATAGGTACATATACGTCCCCTTCCTCTTAAACCCCCTCCCACCTTCCTCCCCACCCCAGCCCTGTAGGTTGTCAATAGCTCTGGCTTTGGGTTCCCTGAATCAAATAGCAAATTCCCACTGGCTATCTATTCAATATATGCTTTTCTCAAATACATCGTGGTACCCTGGAATGGACTCTGAAACAGAAAAACAGCATTAGTAGCAAAACTGGTAAAATCCATATAAAGTCTCTAGTTCAATTAATGGGGCTTCCCAGGTGGCTCAGTGATATCGAATTAGTCTGCCAGTGCAGGAAACGTGGATTTGATCTCTGGGTCAGGAAGATCCCCTGGAGGAGCGCATGGCAACCCATCCCAATATTCTTGCCTGGGAAATTCCTTGGACAGAGGAGCCTGGCGGGATACGGTCCATGGGGTTGCAAAGAGTCAGATATGACTGAGTGACTGAGCACAAGCACAAGTTCAGTTAATAGCACTATATCAATGTTAATGTCTTCATTTTGACAGAAGTACTGTGTTACATAACATGCTAGCATCAGAGGAAGTGGGTGAAGAGGGTACAGGGACTGCCTGTACTATATTTACAATTCTTGTGTAAACCCAGAATTACTCCAAAATAGGTTTTATTTTAAAATATGGAAAAAAAAATAGACATCCCACCTTTACCCACCCACCAAGGCCAGAAATAATCAGGTGGAAAACAGACCAGAGTAAGACAAGGCTTCACCTCTAGGAAGGGGGTGGACAACCGAGTTATTCACTAGAGCTTGGAGAAGAGACCAAGCCCAAAACTTGAACAAAGACTCAGGCACTGGGCTCAGGAATTAATCAGAGCAGGAAAATGGAGACTTGAAGGGTCAGGGCCTCTTCTTGGCTTCTTGTAAGTGCAATTGGATACCTGATCAGGCAGAATTGAAACATTTCTAGGGGGTGAAATTTAAACATTGCCGTTACTTCTCCAGGTAGGTGAATTGTTCTGGGAAAACTCCTCTGGCCCCTGTATAAAATATAATACCCATTGCCTTTCAAGGGAGGGCTGCAACTGGACAGATTTCTGGCTAACACATTGACTGTTCCTGCCAACACTCCTTGGCAAGCAGAAAGTGTCTTGGAGATTGGCTCCTGGGGTAGCTTCTCAGCAAATATGCCAACGTTGCCCTCTTCCACTGTGAAGTTCAAACCTATCAGAATCTTTGATGATCCTGACTAAGATCAATCATCAAGAAATAACACTGCGAGGCTGAGAGCCACCCTAAGGGGGTGGGGCAGCCTGGAGGGGTGACCCAAGCTAGTGTGAGAGAGTGTTGGTCTTGTCACTGTGTCTGGCTGAAGCTAATAGAACCCCCACTGCCAGCCCACCGTGTGACAAGGATGTGGTTAAGAACACGAGGGTGAACCAGAGAACTGTTGGCTCAGGTGTCCCATTGTGGAGTGCCTTCAATCCAGAGTAGCACAAAGGAAAGAGGATCTTTCCTGAGAATGACTTGATCAGTGGAGGGATCTGAACCAGCAAGTGGAACAGTATGAGCAAGGACAGGAGAACATTGCCTTGTGCCAGACCAGTTTCCAACAACTATTTTGTGTTGCAACAGCAACAACGGCAGCTGATACCAGCCTGTCTGTTGGTAGACTGGTTGTGGTTCCTAGTTATATCAACACAAGCATCCAGAAGACAGACTGACCATTTTGGACAGAGTGTACTCTGAGATTTCTTTTATAATTCCAAAACCCTGAGAGATTTGCTAAGATTTTTTTAAAATATGGCAAGCAGTGGGATAAAACCCATTTTTAGTTAAAAGTATGAAATGTAACCAAATTCACACCCACACTTAGGAAGCTGAGCATCTCAGTTGTAGAAACTCATCTCAACTCACTTCAAAATCCTTCCTTGATCAATCTCCATTGCTTCGTCTATCCCAGAAGAGTTGGCTTAGAGTTTTGAACCCAAGACTTTACAAGCACACTTGATGTCTTCAAAATAGAAACAAGCACCATTGGTCAATGCCTGTGGCTTAGAGGTAAAAAATGAGGCTTAAGATTGAAGAAGGTAGAAGAAGGGCTCCAGCTGTTGGCAGAATCCTCAGGCTGGGTCCTTGTTGCCATGGAGAGATGCCTCCTGGACTTCCAGAAGCATCTTTTTCAGGCACAACTCTGCTCTCTCTGGATAAAAAAGGCAGCAGACACCTGGTCTCCCTAACCACTGCTGCCCAAAAGTGTCGGCCAAAGTCACAGATTCTGAAGTTAATTGGTCTGAAAGAGTTTAGAGCAGATGGTGGGCTCCCTGAGGCAAGGAACTCCAAACCCTCTTCCTCCAAGTGCCCTCTGGTGTGTCCAAGGTCAGCCTCTCAGACATCCCAGGATGGATCTGCCAACTCAAGCCCTGCCATCTGCCTAGGTCTCAGTTAGTCCATCAGGACCACAGGGCTACAGGGACATCATCCACAGCTTATCCTCCAAGATATGGCTGGGGGAAGGACACAAGGAAAGAGACAAGAACTTTGGAGTCAAATAGACCTGAATCCCTTTCCTAACGCTCTTTCTCTTTCACACTAGCTCAGTGTGACTTTGGGCAGGACACATAGCTCCTCAGTGGGCCCTAGTGTCCTCATCCTTTAGATGGGACAATACTAGCAACTAACTACCTCATTAGAATCTTAATGATTGCATATGAAAATGCATGTGCTTAGAGTCTGGCCTTAGAAGGCACTCAAAAACTGTGAGCTATTGGAATGTGCTCAACACTTTGTTTTCAAATTCTCTCACCCCATTTTCTGCTTGATCCTCACAGTGATTCTATAAGGAAGATGAAGTATATGTTTATTTTATTTTATTTATTTTTGGCTGTGCTGGGCTAACATTACTGCATGGGCTCTCTCTAGTTGTAGTAAGCAGGGGCTACTCTCTAGTAGTGGTTCATGGGCTTCTCATTGCAGTGACTTCTCTTGCTGTTCTAGAGCACTCGGATGTCAGTAGTTGTAACACATGGGCTCAGTAGATGCGGCTCCCAGGCTCTAGAACACAGGCTCAATAGTTGTGGTGCACGGGCTTAGCTGCTCCACAGCATGTGGAGTCTTCCTGGACCAGGGATCGAACCTGTGTCTCCTGCATTGGCAGGTAGATTCTTTACCACTGAGCCACCAGGGAAGCTCTCCTGAAGTATACATTTTTGTCCTCAGTTTCAGTTAGGGAAACTGATTAATCCTGTGCCTGCGATCACACAGAGTTAGTGACAGGGCCAGGACTGAAATCTACTCATGGCTGCTTTAAGTTACATCATCACATTTTCACTTCCTCCTCCCCACAATCTCTGAGCCTTCCCTCCACCCATCACCTTCTAAAAGGGATCAAGAGAGATGAAATCCCAAGGCTCTCATCATTGAATTCACTTTAGGTGACATTAAAGAAAGTAGCTTTGAGGGATAAAATGTAACAGCTTTTTGCCACCATTTTCCTTGAGAAGGATTTCCACAGAGAAAGCTCCCGTGTTTCTGGAAGGCCAGCCCCCAGCTCCCTCACTGGGGAGCGGCCATGCACCACTAGAGCAAGAGAAATAAATCTGTTTCCAGTCTGCTTCGCTCCAGTTCAGAGACCAAGAAGGACCTGCTGCTCCCCCCGTGGAGGCTGTATGAGCATGTACTAGGCAGGACTAAGTATGTTTGTGGGAAGGAGACAGAAAGGCAGCTGCTCTCGTGATCAAATAGGGGTCTTGTATGGTGCTCTAGGGAAGCCAGTGCCACTAAGGGAAGTTCTTCTAGCTGCACGAGAAGCTGGAGAGTGCCTGCTGAGTGACTGCTCAAGGAAAAGTGACTGTTATCCATCTCTGTTCCCCAGTGAGAAATGGAGGCCTGGACCTACTGTTCTCGTCAGTACCATGGACAGCGGCCTACTCATGGGCCTATAGAAGGGTTAGCCAGCACCACCAATTCAAGGGATGTGAATCTGAGCAAACTCCTGGTAATAGTGAAGGATAAGGGAACCTGGCATGCTGTAGTCCATGAGTCACAAAAAACAGGACACAACTTAGTGACTGAATAGCAACAACAACAGAGGGCAGCTGGGCTCTCAGTCTGGCAGAAGGAAAGAAAGAGACAAAGAGAAAGGGTTATAGAAAGAAAAAAAAAAACCAGAGCAGAGTGAAAGACAAAGAAACAGAGAGAGAATTAAAGAAGAAACAAAAGACAGTGAGAGACAGAGAAGACAAACAAGCAGAGATAGAGTACAAGTCATAAAGATAGACTAAGAGATATACACAGAGAAAGAGAGACATAGGTAGAGACTGAGCGAGACAGAGATTAAGACTGGGAGAAAAGGAGACAGAGAAGAAGACGGAGATGGAGGTAAGGATGGAGGTGGAGATGTGGGTGGGGTGGGGTGCATGTGGGGATGGAAGTGGAGGGTTAGAGGGTATAGAGATGTGAGAGGGAGGTCACATTGAGTAAGGACTTGGATAGAATTTTAAATCTTAGGTTTAAGTCCCAGTTCTTAATAAAACATCACAAATAAGAACTAGCATATATTGAGCACTTAACCTATGTGCCAGGTTAAGCACATAAACTAAGGTCAGCACTTCCATGCATGACAGGCTTTGATCTTCACAACAACACTACAAAGTGAGTATTGAAATTGTCCTAACTTTTCAGATGAGGAAACAAACCACTCCAACTAGGATTCCACATTCAAGGACACCCTAATGTTAATACTCTGTAATAGAACTAGGATCTTTTCTCATGAAAGCCATACATGGTTTTTGATTCTGTGTGTGTTTATGCTCAGTCATGTCCTACTCTTTGTGACCCTATGGGCTGTAGCCCACCAAGATCCTCTGTCCATGAAATTTTCCATGCAAGAATATTGGAGTGGGTTGCCATTTCCTCCTCCAGGAGATTTCCTCGATCTGGAGATCGAACCTGAGTCTCTTGCATCTCCTTCATTGACAGGTGTATTTTGTACCATTGTGCCACCTGGGAATCTTGGCTTTTTACTACTACCATTGAAAATGCTTTCTACATCCTTAAATATACCTATGAAGCAGCTGGCTTACAGACAATTCAGACTCACCTTTCCCTACTGCATTTAACGAAACAAATCTTGAAATACAAGATTGTTCTGGCCTCAGGACCTTTTCACTTGCTATTCTTCCTACCTAGAACTCTGCTCCCCATATGAAGGAGTCTTCATTAATAAGACTTCTTCATTGCATTCAGATTATTTGAGTATCACTACTCAAAGTTCCAGCATCACTACTTCACTCTTTGAGTATCTGCACACAAGTATTCTATACCCACTTACCAGGATAATCTTATTTGTTTATTGTTTTCTGTCTTTCCCATTGGAATATAACCACATCAGGGGAAGGACTCTACTCATACTTGGGTTTCTAGCTCCTAGAGGAAGGCACCCAATTAATATTGTTGAATGTGGGTTTTTTGTTTTTTGTTTTTTCTGGCCATGACAAGTGGCTTGTGAGATTTCAGTTTTCCAACAAGGGATTGAACCCGAGCCTCTGCAACGAAAGCACCAAATACTAACCACTAGGCCACCAGGGAACTCCCAGTATTGTTTTAAAGAAAATTTTAAATGAACTGTTCTTCCTGGAACCAAAGACTCTGGATCAGATGGTGCCCAGGAGTTAAGAGCTTTAAGCAAGAAACTAAGCAAACAGTTCTGATTTCATGTGAGACCCATGCTGGAGGCCACACAGGGGCTAAAAGGGATCTTCTATAGATCTGATATTTTTTTTTAGGATATGAACCTCAGAAGGATCATGAGAAGTAACATGATGGAAACACCACAATATCTCCATCAAGCGTCCATCTCTAGTAGATGATGTGGTTAATTCACTACATTCTCATAGTGGACACCATGGTACACTCCCCAGAGTCCCCCAACAAGCCAAGGCAAATACTCATTTCCCCAGCTTCTGGGAATGTTGGTGGTTGATGACTCTCAGATGAATTATTCTCCTGGGATTTCCCTCAGCAGAAGAGAGCAGTTTTATACATGGTTATCCCTTCCTCCCCAAGGGATTGTTGTTGCCTTTGTTATTTAGTCGATAAGTCATGTCTGACTCTTTGTGACCCAACAGACTGTAGCCTGCCAGGCTCCTCTGTCCATGGGATTTCCCAGACAAAAATATTGGAGTGGGTTGCCATTTGCTTCTCCAGGGGATCTTCCCAATCCAGGAATCAAACCCGCGTCTCCTGCATGGGGAGGCGGATTCTTTACCACTGAGCCACCAGGGAAGCTCCACCTCCCCTGCATCCAATGACTGGTCAGTGTCAA
Source organism: Antilocapra americana (assembly GCA_007570785.1). Lineage (NCBI taxonomy): Eukaryota > Metazoa > Chordata > Mammalia > Artiodactyla > Antilocapridae > Antilocapra > Antilocapra americana. The sequence continues at coordinate 28,641,779 of ML664177.1, read as the reverse complement.
GCACCCAAGGGCCAGCGCCTTTGCCTCAGTCCAAGACAGTGCTAAGGATCATCCTTGCTCCAAGGCTCCCTATGGGATCAGCCAAAGGGCTCATCAGAGCTCATCATGGCTCAGTTCCTTTCTCTTCTCTGTTACCATTCCTTTGCCCCTCCCCCAAGATATAGATGACAAAGACACTCCCTTATAAATTTTCAGCATTCGTAAATACGTCTCAGAGTCGTGTCCCAGGGAGTCTGACCCAAGGCACCATAACTGCTCACACATCCCAAGCGATCTCTGGGCAACAGCAAGGAGGCTAATTAGGCCTCAGAGTAATTATAATATAGTCCCCTTTGGTGTCTTCCCATCCCTAGGTACCAGGTCCTTCCCCCAGGGCCACTCACAACAAGTCAAATCACTCTCCTCCCAACCAGCCTCTCAGATATTTGAAACTGGACATCATTACCACTTACCTAGATGGGAGCAATCCTTTCACAGTGGGCACATATATCAAATCATCACAATGTGCATTTTAAATATCTTATGATTTTATTTGTCAGTTGCACCTCAGTAAAACTGATAAAATGAAAGAAACTGGCCATCATTTTCTGAAACCCTCCAATTATCCTCTCCAGGCTCATTGACCCCTCTTCCTTCAACCATTCTGGCACTGAGCACCCACGTCTTCCTGCCTGCTCTTACAAATTCCCCATGCCCTCATGGAAGTGTGTTAACTACAAAAAAGAGAAATTCTGCCCCATGTCTATGGAGCACCCTTTCCCACCCACCACAACCACACAGCAGGACCATCTTGATACTAAAGGCCGAATCACCCCTGAGCTTAGATACATAGGGAGCTTTCCATCAGACACTTTTCTCTTTTGTTGTAAACTAAAAATTTTGGCCGAAAAGAATCTGGCTTTTATGTTACCCCACAGGGGTACTAGCCAAGAATCTGACCAGTAGCAAAGACAATCTTCTTTTCTATCTCTGACTTTGGTCGAGTCACAAATCTAATGGATATTGCACTGTTGCGGGGATAAGAACACACTGTAAGGCAGGCTACTGTCTTTAAGACGGGGGAGGAAATCTCATATTAACAGGCAAAATACATGTTACTATGGCTACAGTTTATGAAAGATTCTGAGCAAGCTAAATGGCTTCTATTATTCATAAAGAAAAGATAATGTTTTGTCATCAACTCATGATGTGCCCCACATCAAAACACAGTGACTTTTATCTGGATGTGTGGAAGGGAACGGCTGCTCGATGTATTTTGTCAGCATCATTAGCTGCTCTGGAGAGAATACTGAAACACTGGTGATGATGGAGCATCTATAATGCTGCAGACAAGTTCTTCTGATGTGCTAATTTTCTCCATGTTGTGCCATCTAACTCGGGGATCCAGGCTGTACATCAGCACCGTGGTAATGCCGTGATCAGTTCTAAGTATCCTGCTTCCGCTAAGACAACAGGCTTGGAGAGGCCCCCGTCTCTGAGTAGATTTGCACTGAAACCTGAAGGGCTTTTGACTATCCCAGGCTCCAAGATGCCAGACAGGAGTGAAGGAAGGGTATGGAGGGGAAGGAAGGGTAGCTTTCAGAGTATAGAAAGTTGTTTCAGAGGAGTGTAGCCTACAGAAGGAAATGAGAGGGGTGATATGACCAGAAAGGAGGCAGGGGCGTTTCCCTGGTGGCCCAGTGGTTAAGAATCTGATTCCTAGTGCAGAGCAATTGGGTTTGATCCCTGGTCGGGGAACTAAGATTTCACATGTTACAATTCAGCCCAGGAACCACAAATAGAAAGTCCCTGTGCCTCAACAAAAGATCCCACGTAATGCAAGGAGGATCTCATGTACTGCAACTAAGACCTGAAATGGCCAAATAAATAGATACATAAATAATAAATCTTTTAAATAATATAATCTGCTACATTTGTCTCTTTGAAAAGGTCAATACAACAGACTAGATTTACCTGGCTCATTTTTCTCACACCAAGAAAGTTGGATCTCTAAGTCTATGATTAGAGAAGAGGTCTGAGCTAGAATTGTAAAATTTGAAAGTCTTCAGCAAGTCAATGATGTTTTAGGACATAGGAAAGGATGAGATCACCAAGGGCACAAGAATAGCTAGGAAAGGGAAGAGATACCAAGATTGAACCCTGGGGTACTCCCACATATCAAAGTCTGGGAGCTGGAGAGGAGCCAGTTAAGGAAACTAAAAGAGGGTAGTTGGTGAGATGGGGTGAAACCTAAAAAAACCTCCATCCTGAAACCCAGGGGAAAAGGGCTTCAAGTGAAAGTGTTAGTCACTCAGTCATGTCCAACTCTGCAATCCTATGGACTGTAGTCTGCCAGGCTCCTCTGTCCCTGGGATATCCGAGGCAAGAATATTGGAGTGGGTTACCATTGCCTTCTCCAGGGAATCTTCCTGACCCAAGGATGAAATCCAGTCTTCCACATTGCAGGCAGATTCTTTACTGTCTGAGACACCAGGGAAGCCCTTTAGGAAGAAAAGAAATCAACCAGTGGTTCTTGCAGCTAAGAGGAACACATGGAGTATTTGCATCCAGCCAAGAGACATCAGGTCTGAGCTATGTTTTAGAAGGAAACCCAGATGTGATGTGTAGACCAATTAAGAGATAAGGAAAAGATGGACACAAATCAAACCATTCAATTCTAAAGGAAGTCAATCCTGAATATCAATTGGAAGGACTGACACTGAAGCTAAAGCTGCAATACTTTGGCCATCCGATGCTAAGAGCCGACTCATTGGAAAAGACCCTGATACTGGGAAAGATTGAAGGCAGAAGGAGAAGGGGGTGGCAGAAGATGAGATGGTTCGATAGCATCACCAACTAAATGGATATGAATTTGAGCAAACCCCAGGAGATAGTGGAGAACAGAGGAGCATGGCATGCTGCAGTCCATGAGGTTGCAAAGAAACGGACACAATGTACTGACTGAACAACAACAATATAGGAGGATGCTGGAAGAACAATGTTCAGTTTAATAAACAAAAACAGTTTTTTAAAAGGACCATTACAACTTCTTTACTGCCTCTCAGTTCAGTTCAGTTCAGTCACTCAGCCATGTCCAACTCTTTGCGACCCTATGGACTGTAGCACACCAGGCTTCCCTGTCCATCACCAACTCCCAGAGCTTGCTCAAACTCATGTCCATTGAGTCGATGATGCCATCCAACCATCTCAACCTCTGTCATCCCCTTCTCCTCCTGCCTTCGATCTTTCCCAACATCAGGGTCTTTTCCAATGAGTCAGTTCTTCCCATTAGGTGGCCAAAGTATTGGAGTTTCAGCTTCAGCTTCAGTCCTTCCAATGAACATTCAGGATTGATGTCCTTTAGGATGGACTGGTTTGATCTCCTTGCAGTCCAAGGGATGCTCAAGAGTCTTCTCCAACACCAGAATTCAAAAGCATCAATTCTCCGGTGCTCAACTTTCTTACTGCCTCTATTTGGCCCCAATTTATTCTTTATAAGGATTCTCTGCACTGCTCCCTACATTTGTCAAAAAGTCTTTTAAAAAATCATGAATGTTGGGGACTGCCCCGGCAGTCCAGTGTTTAATATTTCTCCTTCCAATGCAGGGAATGCTGGTCACTGGTCAGGAGCTAAGATCCCACATGCCTGGCAACCAAAAAACCAGAACATGGAACAGAAATAATATTGTAACAAATGCAATAAAGACTTTTAAAAATAATAATAAATTATTTTTTATTTGTTATAAAATAAAGCCTGTGGGCAGACTTCTGTGCCGGGTCCCCTGAAGGAAGGGTTAAATGTTTCCAGGCTTGTTAGGGATGTTTTCTCGGCTTCTCCAGCCCTGCTTTTACACGGTACCCACTGCAAGGACCCTGCTCCCTCTTCGCTGCCTTCTTTCACTTCTTGTAACTGGTTTGATTCTCACCATGTTTGCTCTGTGACCTGTGAGGAAAACATGGTCTCCTGGACAAAACAGGCCAGGGATTTCACTGCTGTATGTCCTCTGGAGGTGCAGTTTTAAGGCATCGTTAAAGTACCAGCCAACAGGACATCTGTGTTGAAGTGTATTCCACAGGCCGCTGGTTGTGTTGGCTGATGTCTAAGCCTTCATCTGGGAGCTTGCATTGCGATGCACTGAAGGCTGTATCCCGTCAAGATTCATTTGTTGGACTCCCCTGAGTGGTTCAGCAGTAAAGAATCTGCCTGCCCATGCAGGAGACAGGGGTTCGACATCTGATCCGGGAAGATCCCCCGTGCTACAGAGCAACTAAGCCCAGGCGCCACAACTACTGAGCCCACACGCCCTAGAGCCGGTGCTCTGCAACAACAGAAGCAGTGAGAAGCCCTCGCACAGCCAGCCCCCGACCTCCACAACTAGACCAGCAAAGACCCAGCACAGCCATAAATAAATAAGCAAATAAATTTTTTAAAAAAAGATTCATTTGTTGCTACCCTACCCCCCTCCAATGTTATGGTGTTAGGAAGTGGGCCCTTCAGAAAGTGATTGGGTGGACTCTTTGCAACTGGAACTCATGCCCATATAAAAGGGGACCATCCCATTTAATTCTTACAATAGCCCTCAGATTAGGGAGCTTCCACTGTTATATTATCTTTTTGGAGGTTAAGAAACTGAAATGCAGAGAAGCTAAATAACTTGCCCCAAATCACATGGCTGTGTGTAGTGGTTCCAGAACAAAGAACGGAGGCAGCCCAATTTCCAGGCCTTGTTCCTAACCATACTTTAAAAAACACAATAATGTAAAGAAAATAAATAAATATATACATATATAATAAATAAGTAAAATGTTGCTTATAAGACAAAAAATAAATAAAAATAAAAAATAATACCAAATTATTTTTTATTTCTTATAAAACGAAGCTTGTGGGCAGACTTCTGTGCCGGGTCCCCTGAAGGAAGGGTTAAATGTTCCCAAGCTTGTTAGGTGTGTTTTCTCGGCTTCTCCAGCCCTACTTTTACACGGTGCCTACTGCAAGGACCCTGCTCCCTCTTCGCTGCTTTCTTTTACTGGGCTCAACCAGACCAAGAGGACATCCTCACACCACTGCCATGTGGCACCACAATGGAGCCTGATGCAAAATCTACTCTCTTCCCCAAAACTAGATTTTGAAAATGTTACCAATGCATTTGCTTCTGTTAAAGCTGGGAGAGTGGAACTATAATAAATTCTGGATTGAGTAAAAATAAAATGTTTAAACTTAAAACAGTGTTGTCAGTGTTAATACACCTACTTCTCTATTTTTCAATATTTAAATGAACCCTTTACAAGAACACATAAAAACACACACATCAGAATGCACATTTTCCTGTTGCCTTGGCTCCGGGATGGCTCAGCACCACACTGTCAGAGCTTGTCTCCGTGGAAAATTCTGAAATTTTGTTCATCATGGATTTTCTTTTTTTGTCTTAATTTTGATTTTTTAAATGTTCTTTCTTTTGGTTCCTGAGTTTGGAGACACCCCTTAAGTTTTTCACCCATGACAAGTGCCGCATTCACCTCTCCCTGGCACCAGCCCCAGGGGACCTGGGTGAAGAGCTAGGCAAGTCCTCGGCATGGCTGGAGTTGTGGGTGGATGTGGGCAAGTCAGAAGAAAGGCTTTGGAAAAATCCTGAAAGTCTTTTTATGCTGTAGCTAGGAGTTTAGATTTATTCTGTGGGTGACAGGGAGCCATTGAAGTATTTTAATGAAGAAAGGAACAGGGACAGATTTGTCTCTTAGAAAGATCACCCTGGGGACTTCCCTGGTGGCCCAGTGGTTAAGAAGCCTCCTATCAATGCAGGGGACATGGGTTCGATGCCCGGTCTGGGAACTAAGAGCCTACGTCCCAAGGGACAACTAAGCCTGCATGCTGCAACTGAGTCCTCGAACTCTAGCACCCATGCTCCGCAACAAGAGAAGCCACCACAATGAGAAGCCCGGGCACCACAACTGGAGACCAGCCCCCACTTGCTGCAAGTAGAGAAGAGCCTGTATCCTGCAATAAGGACTCAGCCCAGCCCACACTAAAAAATTAGTTATTCAATTAAAAAAGAAAAAGAAAGATCACCCTGGCTGCTGACCTGGAGGCAAGGAGAGCTTCAAGAAGGCTGATGCGTTGATCAGGTAAGAAGGGCCAGGGGCTGTGTACTCAAGGGCTGGAGTCATGGGCTGGGTGCCACCACCAGGGTTCTCAGCACTAAGCAGCAGGAAGCTGAACTGGAGCCAGCCAGGGTACCCACCCAAAGTCTGGGAGGCTGCACCATGGCTGGCATCAATGGAAGCTGGGTGTCAACCAGGGTAGGGGGCATGAAGGCAGACAAGATAACCTACACTGAAAAAAATCAAATGCCTTGGACTTCATTGGTAGCCCAGTGGTTAAGAACCCACCTTCCAGTGCAGGGTACATGGGTTCAATCACTGGTCCAGGAACTAAGATCCTATATGCCTCAAGGCAATTAAATCCATGTGCCTCAACTACTGAGCCCTCGCACCACAACTAGAGAGTCCAAGAGCCACAACAAAAGATCCCATATGCTACAGTTAAGACCTTACACACCACAATGAGGTACCACTTTACACCAGTCAGAATGGCTGCCATCCAAAAGTCTCCAAGCAATAAATGCTAGAGAGGATGCGGAGAAAAGGGAACCCTGTTACACTGTTGGTGGGAATGCAAACTAGTACAGCCACTATGGAGAACAATGTGGAGATTCCTTAAAAAACTGAAAATAGAACTGCCATATGACCCAGCAATCCCACTGCTGGGCATACACACCGAGGAAACCAGAATTGAAAGAGACACGTGTACCCCAATGTTCATCACCACATTGTTTACAATAGCCAGGACATGGAAGCAACCTAGATGCCCATCAACTGACGAATGGATAAGAAAGCTGTGGTACATATACACAATGGAATATTACTCAGCCATTAAAAAAAATTCATTTGAATCAGTTCTACTCAGGTGGATGGAACTGGAGCCTATTATCCAGAGTGAAGTAAGCCAGAATGAAAAACAAAAATACAGTATACTAATGCATATATATGGAATTTAGAAAGATGGTAACGAGAACCCTGCATGTGAGACAGCAAAAGAAACACAGATGTATAGTACAGTCTCGTGGACTCTGTGGAAGAGGGCAAGGGTGGGATGATATGGGAGAACGGCATTGAAACATGTTAATTATTATGTGAAATCAATTGCCAGCCCAGGTTTGATGCTCGGGGCTGGTGCACCAGGATGACCCAGGGAGAGGGAACCAGGAGGGAATAGGGAGGGGGGTTCTGGAGGGGGAACATATGTATACCCATGGTGGATTCATGTCAATGTATGGCAAAACCAACACAATAAAGTAAAGAAAAATTTTTTAAAAAAGACCTTACACAGCTGAATTAATAAATGAATATTTAAAATAAATAAATGCCCAGACTGCGAAGTTGTGAAACCATCTTCCTTATGCCCTGTCACCCAGAGTGGAGTTCAGAGGCTCTGACAGATACTGAAGCAGAGCAGGACTCTCTGCTTGCCTCAGCCTGCCTTTTGTCTGTGGAAAAACTTTGCCCAAAGAATCAACTTAACCAGAGAAGTGAGAAAATGCAGAAGCAAAGGAAAAGAGTTCAACAAGACTAAATAATAATAGTTGAGTCACTAGGCATAGTCAAGGACCTATAGTTCCTCTCTAAGGGCTATAGATAATATTCTGAGCCATACCCTGTGAACTGTCTTATAGATACACCAGGTGGAGTAGATAAATACATGATGTCCAGGCTGTAGCCATGGACTTAGGCTACCACAGTTCCAAGAGCTGGCCTCAAAGAAACAGGAAAAAATAGACCCTGTAACTGAAAGTTAACTGTACTTAAAAACAATCAAGATGACACTGATCAGACCACTGTATGACCAATTTCAAGATGACTATCAGTGTTGACTGTGCTGTTTCTGCATGTAGCCCTTTCCCTCAGCCTATAAAAGCTCTTGCCCACTGATGGCCAGTCAGGAGAAGTCGGCCCTTGGACAAGAGTCTGCCCTCCCCACAAGGCGGCCAGACTCCAAAATAGAGCAAACCTTCCTTTCCACCAGCTTTGCCCCTTTATTGGCTTTAGAGCGATAAGCAGCCAGAGCCCCACTTTTGGTAACAATTCCAACACCTGAAATCAAACACGTAGTCTTCTCAATTGTATGGGAACCCCAGTAGGGGCGGATGAGGAACCAGAGGGCATCAGAGACAAGTAAACAGCGACCCTTCACTTTTAATTTTCCATCACTGGCATCCAGTGGCATCCTTTTCATCCCAAGGACCTGGAGGGACCTGAGGCTCCCCCTGCCTAACTCCTACAAAAGTCCACAAAACCACACTGAAATCCTAATAAATAAATAATGTCACTAAAGGCAGCACCCAAGGCATCAACTCAGTTGCTCCAAATGCTTTTCTTTGTTTTCCTCTTGGCATAATTTTAAACTTACCATCTTCCTCACCTGTCCCCAAAGACAGAGACTTGGCTAAGATTTCCCTTCAAATTCTGATCCAGGGGACTCCAGCCAAGGTCATAGGATAACGGCAATGACCTAGCCAGAAAAATCCCTGAAGACAGTCTTAAAGAGGAGAGAGATGTCACAAAAAGCCTTGAGAACAAATGTGAAAGTGAAAGTCGCCCAGTTGTGTCTGATTCTCTGAAACCCCACAGACTGTAGTCTGCCAGGCTCCTCTGTCTTTGGGACTCTACAGGCAAGAATACTGGAGTGGGTAACTGTTCCCTTCTCCAGGGGATCTTCCCAACCCAGGGATCAAACCCAGGTCTCCCACATTGCAGGTGGATCCTTTACCATCTGAGCCACCAGGGAAGCTCTGAGAGCAAATGTACATAGTATCTTACTCATTACAGGCAAAAATTTGGAGCAACACAAACGTCCACCACCAAGTGAACAGAGAGAGGAAACTGGGTCATTTGTAGAGATGCCGATGGATCTAGAGTCTGTTATACGAGTGAAGTCAGAAAGAGAAAAACAAATACCATATTTTAACTCATGTATGTGGAATCTAGAAAAATGGTGCAGATGAACCTATTTGCAGAGCAGGAGTAAAGACACAGACATAGAGAACGGACCTGTGGACGCAGCAGGGAAAGGGAAGGGTGGGACAAATTGGGAGAGTAGCATTGACATGTATACACTGCAATGTGGAAAACAGATAGCTAGTGGGAAGCTCCTCAAGGAGCTCAGCTCTGTGCTCTGTGATGACCTAGAGGGGTGGGATATGAGTAGGGGTCCATGAGGAAGCGGAGGGATATATGGATGCATATGGCTGATTCACTTCATTGTACAGCAGAAACTGACACAACGTTGTAAAGCAATTATATTCAATTAAAAAAAAAGAACTGTGATCTGCGTATATAGTAGAACATGGCTCAGCAACAAAGTGGTGAAAATTACTAATATGTGCACAACAAGAAGGAATCTCAAAAATATTGTGCTGCAAAAGACTCCATATTGTAGGATCCCATTTATGAATTCAAGGTCAGGCAATACTAATCTATGGTGATAGATTTCAGAGCAGTGGTAACCTGGGAGAGAGGAAAGGGGATGAGACAGGATATTGACTGCAAAGGGGCATGAGGGAAATTTCTGGAGTAATGGAAACATTCCAAATATCGATTTAAGTGGTGGTCACAGTAGTATATACATATTAAAAATTCATTAAGCTGGATAGTTAAGATTTGTGCTTTTTACTATGCATAAGTTATACCTCAATTTAAAAATACATAAAAATAAATAATTTGAAAAAGAAATGATTGATGTGTGTTTGCATGAGTATAAATCCATGTGACGATGTTAAAATGCAAGTTTCAGCTGAAACTTAATGCTATTGATCAACACTGCCCAGAGAAATTTTCTTCAGGGATAGGAATGATCTATATCTGCACTGTCCAATAGGGTAGTTACTTACTACATGGGGTGATTGGGTCCTGAAAATGTGGCAAGTGCAGCTGAGGAGCTGAATTTTTTCTGGTATCATGGCATGTGGGATCTTAGTTTTTTATATATATATATATATTTAACTAGCATGACACAGACACCAATATTGAGAAAAAACTCTGAAACTTTAAACACATCCAGGTCAACAGGTGATGAGAGACAGCCAGGCCCATGCTCACGAACAGCCTGGGTGAAGAGCAGTGGGCTCTGCTGGGCTACACAGCCTGGCTGCTTGGCACTTTGTCAGTTGCTTTTACACTGAAGACCTATACTGGAGGTTGTTGTTCAGTCACTAAGTTGTGTCCGACTCTTTGCAACCCCGTGGACTGCAGCACGCCAGACTCCCCTGTCCTCCGCTATCTCTCAGAGTTTTCTCAAATTCATGTCCATTGAGTTAGTGATGCTATCTAACCATCTCTTCCTCTGCTGCCCCCTTCTCCTTTTTGCCTTCAATCTTTCCCAGTCTCAGGGTCGTTTCCAATGAGTTGGTTCTTCGTGTCAGCTGGCCAAACTGTTGGAATTTCAGTTTCAGTACTAGTCCTTCCAATGAGTAGTCAGAGTTGATTTCCTTTAGGATGGACTGGTTTGATCTCCTTGCAGTCCAAGGGACTCTCAAGAGTCTTCTCCAGCACCACAGTTCGAAAGCATCAGTTCTTCAGTGCTCAGCCTTCTTTATGGTCCAGCTCTCACATCTGTGTTAGAGGAGTCTCTGGACAGTCCCCTTGAGTCCTCAGCACCCCTACACCTGCTACTCTGTAACAGTGCTTCTTCCCTTT